>CM059439.1:23825121-24152690 GCA_030390025.1 Squalus acanthias | reverse complement strand
GGGAAAGGGGGAGGGGGGGAGAGAAGGGGGAGGGGGAGAGACGGGAAATCTCACTGATTGGCGTAAAGGCAAATCCTGGAAATTGATCGGGAAAATTTCAAATGGCAAATTTCTGCTGTATATCCGACTGGGACTAAATACCGTGGGGGGTATTATACGGTCATTAAATCTGGAGTGGGCCGAAGAGCGCTTTCGTAGACATCCGTGAAGCATCCATACCTCACTATCACAAAATTGACTTGGTCTGAGTCTGAACCCAATTATATCACAACCTTCCAACCTTAAGTAAGTCTACATTTAACCTCACTCTGGTGAATCAACTGATTTTGGGCACATTTTTCGCATATACAACATTTTTTAAATAATGAAAGACGAAAAGCAAGCAAATCTGCTAATACCGTACCTATCAATTTGCAGGCTTATACTCAGCCCGTTGGCCTCTGTGCCATTGGTCCTATTTTTAAAAAGCGCTCGGTCCGGTTGCGATCGGCACGAAAGCACTCCACGGAGCGATCGGCAAATTTGTCAAATGCCTTCCATGCCCACCCATTGCAAACAGGATCCATGTTCGCTGAAACCTGCAGCTCTTTTGAGCACAGATGCATCGGGCGATGCATCGCCCGGTGAGTAAGTAACGCGTTGACGCCGCGCCGAATGGACCTTCATTGACTTTCTGACACTTCCCCAAATCAAGCGGCGGCTCATCACGCCGAGGGCTCGGGCGCACATAGCAACCGTTTGCTGATGTGCGGCGGCTCGCGGGGGGATGGTGGAGGGCTGACAATTGCTGGCACATCGAACTCAAAAGGTTTTCCTACCTCTTGGTTGGCATTTCTGACTCTGACCCGCTGGATGTAGGTGCTGCAGACGAGGGCCATCTGCCCCTTTCTCACCCCCCCCCCACACCTCCCTCCCCACCGTTACATTTGCCCGTTACGCCGCGATAAAACGCTCCGATGCGTGTCAGAGATTCGCTGCCGCGCCTGCGCGGTCCGCTGGGAATCGTAGTTCTGCAGAGCCACCAGCGGCTCAAAAAGGGCTTTTGCTCCTTCCTTGCTGTTCTCTGCTCTGTTCTGTTCTCCGCCTGCCGCTCGGCCTCTCTGCTGGCGTGTGAGCCAGCTCAGCTTCCCCCGCGATCGGTTCTCCGTCTTTGACCCGGCCTATTCACAAGGCCACCTTAACGCTGTGGAGCAGCCCGACTGCAGGCCCCGCCCCCACCAGCTCGGAGGGAATGGGGGAAAAAAAAAATCCAGCGCCTGCGCAGTTGCGAGGGGATCCTCGTGCGGGGAGCGTTCGGCGTCAGCTCACACCGCAGAGATGATGACGCGCGGCGCGATTTTGGTAAAGGATAAAAATTGAAGATGCTTGTCCCTCTCAATAGATGGGCTGAAGCTATGGCGCGCCCATCTTGGTGATGGCGCCATCCCCTGTTAAATTAACGAATGGTGAATTAATCTGCTATTCGCATCAGGGAGCTGATGGATTCCAAATCGAATTAAAGGTCTAAAATAGGACCATAAGAACATAACAAATAGGAGCAGTAAGCCATTCGGCCCCTCGAGCCCGTTCCGCCATTCAATAAGATCATGGCAGATCATTGACCTCAACTCCACTGGCCTGATCTTCATAATTGAGAGGTCGCACAACACCAGGTTATAGTCCAACAGTTTTATTTGAAATCACAAGCTTTCGGAGCTTACTACTCCTTCGTCGGGTGAAGTAAAAAGATACAGACCCCCTGCGACTCCACCTCATTGTCTCAGTTGTATCTTGCTATGTCTTTGATGTGGTACCTTCCTGGCTGACCTGATTAACTTTATCACACCTCAGCAGATAGTCAGGATGATTTAATTTAATTGTCTGCAATTGTAAGGTACACATGCATTGTTCTCTATCTATATATGCTTTGGCGATTCTGTATCTTTTTACTTCACCCGACGAAGGATTAGTAAGCTCCGAAAGCTTGTGATTTCAAATAAAACTGTTGGACTATAACCTGGTGTTTTGCGACCTCTCAATTTTGTCCACCCCAGTCCAACACCGGCATCTCCGCATCATGACCATTATCGACACCACAAACTGCGGCTCAAAGTGGAGAGAATCGCCAAGAAGATCACGCATATCGACACCGACATCAAGTATCTACAGAGATGCAAGAAAGCAAACAAGATCCCGAAAGGACTACAGATCACGAACCCACTCAAGTCGACATACAACACAGACTACGCTGAGAGACTCTGCCGTCGTACCTCTCGCACACTCCTCAACCATCTCGTACACCAGCTCTACAGCAAACGCCACAACCTCGAAACCAAGATAGAGTCCATGCTCTCAGCCTGTGCTCAGGACACAGCAGACCAGTTACGAGACACCGCCAAACAGACGAGGCAACGGAACTACGCTGCCTACATGCGCATCAAGAACAGGAAGCTTGAGAAACTCGGCATCACCACCAGCAGCAACCAAGCCTCCCCCGGTACCACGGCTGCAACCACAGGGAAGTCCATCGTCAACTTGTCCGACCATACCCTTCAACCAGACGAAATCGAAGTTCTCGCCCTAGGGCTCAAGTTCTGCCCAACCACCAAAATGGACCCCATCGGTCTCGCGGCAGACACGGAGGAATTCATCAGGAGAATGAGGCTCCGGGAATACTTCCACAAATCCCAAGATGTCAGCAACAAACCCAATGAGACAATCAATGATCCAGAACAGCAGACAGAGGGACTCGCAGTGCAGCAACCGAAGAAAAAAGAGTCAAACTGGACCCCTCCGGAGGGTTGCTGCCCCAAGCTTGACATGTATGCTCAAGCTGTCAGGAGATGCATCAACGCCAGATTCATCAGCCGCACTCACAAGACAGTCCAGAATGTCACCCGAGCACATCGCAACGCCATCCACGCTCTCAAGACCAACCGCAACATCGTCATCAAACCAGCGGACAAAGGAGGAGCCATCGTCATACAGAACAGAACGGACTATTGTAAAGAAGCATACCGACAACTGGACAACCAGGAACACTACAGACAGCTACCCGCAGATCCGACCAAAGAACACACCCGCCAACTCAATAGACTGATCAAGACCTTCGATCCAGACCTTCAAAACATCCTACGCGCTCTCATCCCACGTACTCCCCGCGTGGGAGACTTCTACTGCCTCCCAAAGATACACAAAGCCAACACACCCGGACGTCCTATCGTATCAGGCAATGGAACCCTGTGTGAGAACCTCTCTGGATACGTCGAGGGCATTCTGAAACCCATCGTACAGGGAACCCCCAGCTTCTGTCGCGACACTACAGACTTCTTACAGAAACTCAGCACCCACGGACCAGTTGAACCAGGAACACTCCTCGCCACGATGGACGTATCGGCACTCTACACCAGTATCCCCCACGATGACGGCATCGCTGCGACAGCCTCAGTACTCAACACCAACAACAGCCAATCTCCAGACGCCATCCTACAACTCATCCGCTTCATCCTTGACCACAATGTCTTCACCTTCGACAACCATTTTTTTACCCAAACACACGGAACAGCCATGGGGACCAAATTCGCACCCCAATAAGCCAACATCTTCATGCACAAGTTCGAGCAAGACTTCTTCGCTGCACAGGACCTCCAGCCAACGCTGTACACCAGATACATCGACGACATTTTCTTCCTTTGGACCCATGGCGAAGGATCACTGAAAAGACTACACGATAACATAAACAAGTTCCATCCCACCATCAAACTCACCATGGACTACTCCTCAGAATCGGTTTCATTCCTGGACACACGAATCTCCATCAAAGACGGACACCTCAGCACTTCACTCTACCGCAAGCCCACGGACAACCTCACGATGCTCCACTTCTCCAGCTTCCACCCTAACCACGTTAAAGAAGCCATCCCCTATGGACAAGCCCTGCGAATACACAGGATCTGCTCAGACGAGGAGGAACGCGATGGACACCTACGGACGCTGAAAAACGCCCTCGTAAGAACGGGATATGACGCTCGACTCCTTAACTTCATTAGTTAGCCACGGATGGATCATTTTTCCCATGGAGTTTTTGTTTCTCAATGGAATGTATTTTTGTTCAGAATTATGAAATATTTCTTTAAATATAAATACAAGTTGTTGTTAAATACTCGCCACTGCTTATCTACTGCCATGCCTTTTAATCTATTTTTCTGATCTACCTTAGCCAACTCGTCCCTCATACCTATGTAATTGGCTTTATTTAAGTTTAAGACTCTAGTTTCGGACTTAGGCAAGTCACTCTCAAACTTAATGTGAAATTCTATCATATTATGATCACTCTGCCCCAGAGGATCCTTTACTATGAGATTGCTAATTAACCCTGTCTCATTACACAATACAAGATCCAAAATAGCCTGTTCCTGGTTGGTTCCATGACGTATTGTTATAGGAAACTGTCCCGAATGCATTCCAAGAACTCGTCCTCCAGACTACCTTTGCCAATTTGATTTGTCCAGTCTATATGAAGATTAAAGTCTCCCACGATTATTGCATTACCTTTGTTCCAACCTCCTACTATTTCTTGGTTAATATTCTGTCCAACGGTATAGCTACTGTTAGGGTGCCTATATACTACTCCCACCAGTGTTTTCTGCCCCTTGTTATTCCTTGTCTCCACCCATACTGATTCTACTTCCTGATCTTCCGAGCCAAGATCTTTTCTCTCCACTTTCCTTATGTCATCCTTTATCAGGGCTACTCCCCCCTCCATTTCCATTCTGCGTGTCTTTTCGAAACATCAAGTACCCTGGAACATTTTGTTTCCAACCTTGGTCACCTTGCAACCACATCTCTGTAATGGCTATTAGATCAAACACATCTCTGTTTGTGCCACTAGTTCATCTATCTTGTTACGAATGCTTTGTGCAGACAGAAAAAGACCCTTTCACTTAAATTTGTTTACCATTATTCCCTGCTTTGACCTTATTCTCTGCTGCACTGCTACCGTTAAACTCTTGTCACACGATGCTTATTTTTATCCAAGTCGCTACACTGCTCTATTGCCTTAACCTTTCTCTTTCGATTTCTAAATTTCCCTTCACCTGACCCCTTCACCCCAACCACCCCCTCCCCCCCCCCCCCCCCCCTCACCCACCTAAAGCCCTATCTGCAGCCCTAGTTATTTGATTTGCCAGGATGCTGGTCCCAGCCCGGTTTAAGTGGAGTCCGCCCGACGTAACAGCTCCCTTTTTCCCCAGTACTGGTGCCAGTGCCCCATGAATTGATACCCCTTCTTCCCACACCACTCTTTGAACCACGCATTTAAAACTCTGATCTGCTTGACCCTATGCCAATTTGGACATAAGAAATAGGAGCAGGAGTAGGCCATTTGGCCCTTCAAGCCTGCTCCACCATTCAATAAGATCATGGCTGATCTTCTACCTCATCTGCACTTTCCTGCAAGATCCCCATATCCCTTGATTCCCTTAAAATTCAAAAATCTATCGATCTCTGTCTTGAATACACTCAACGACTGAGCCTCCACAGCCCTCTGGGGTAGAGAATTCCAAAGATTCACCACCCTCTGAGTGAAGAAAGTTCTCCTCATCTCAGTCCTAAATGGCCGACCCCTTATTCTGAGACTGTGACCCCTGGTTTGAGACTCCCCAGCCAGGGGAAACAACATCCCTGCATCTACCCTGTCAAGCCCTGTAAAAATTTTGTAGGTTTCAATGAGATCACCTCTCATTCTTCTAAAATCTAGAGAATATAGGCCTAGTCTACTCAATCTGTCCTCATAGGACAATCCCCCCCATCCCAGGAACCAGTCTGGTGAACCTTCGTTGCACTCCCTCGATGGCAACTATATCCTTCCTTAGGTAAGGAGACCAAAACTGTACACAATACTCCAGGTGTGGTCTCACCAGGGCCCTATATAAGTAAGACATCTTTACTCTTATACTCAAATCCTCTTGTAATAAAGGCCAACATACCATTTGATTTCCGAATTGCTTGCTGTACCTGCATGTTAACTTTCAGTGATTCGTGTACAAGGACACCCAGGTCCTTCTGAACACCAACATTTCCCAATCTCTCACCATTTAAAAAATACTCTGCTTTTCTACTTTTCCTACCAAAGTGGATAACTTCACATTTCTCCACGTTATATTCCATTTGCCATGTTCTTACCCACTCACTTAGCCTGTCTATATGCCCTTGAAGCCTCCTTGCATCCTCCTCACAACTTACATTCCCACACAGCTTTGTATCATCAGCAAACTTGGATATATTACATTTGGTCCCCTCGTCCAAATCATTAATGTAAACATAGAAACATGGAAACATAGAATCTAGGAGCAGGAGTAGGCCATTCGGCCCGTCGAGCCTGTCCACCATTCAATACGATCATGGCTGATCATCCAAATCCAGTACCCTGTCCCTGCTTTAATCCCCACAGTACACATATCCCACCCTACCCCCGTAACCCCACGTATTTAATTCCCCCTAACATATCCATCCTATCCTCATAACCCCACATATTTAATCCCCCCCTAACACTAAGGGTCAATTTATCATAGCCAAATCAACCTAACCCGCACATTTTTGGACTGTGGGAGGAAACCGGAGCACCCGGAGGAAACCCACGCAGACACGGGGAGAATGTGCAAACTCCACACAGACAGTCACCCGAGGTCAGATTCGAACCCGGGTCCCTGGCGCTGTGAGGCACCAGTGCTAACCACTATGCCACCGTAGATTGTGTAGATTGATCCTTACAGTACCCAACTAGTTACAGCCTGTCAACCCGAAAATGACCCGTTTATTCCTACTCTCTGTTTTCTGTCCGTTACCAATCCTCAATCCATGCTAGTATATTACCCCCAATCCCATGAGCCCTAATTTTGTTTAATAACCTCTTGTGTGGTACCTTATCGAATGCCTTTTGAAAATCCAAATACACAACATCCACTGGTTCTCCCTTTGTCAAACATGATTTCCCTTTCATAAATCCGTGTTGACAATTCATAAATCCAATTAATATTTTCTAAGCGTCCTGTTACCATGTCCTTAATAATAGATTCTAGCATTTTCCCTACTACTGATGTCAGGCTAAATGGTCTGTAGTTCCCCATTTTTTCTCTCCCTCCTTTTTTAAACAATGGGGTTACATTTGCTGCCTTCCAATCCACGGGAACCGCTCTAGAATCTATGGCATTTTGGAAAATGACAACCAATGCATCCCCTATCTCTATAGCCACCTCTTTCAAAATCCTAGGATGTAGGCCATCAGGTCCAGGGGATTTATTGCCTTTCAGTCCCATTAATTTCTCCAGTACTTTTTTTAACTAACACTAATTTCTTTCAGTTCCTCATTCTCACTATTTCCGTGAAGTTTTTTGCGTCCTCTTCCGTGAAGACAGACAAAAAGTATTTGTTTAATTTCTCTGCCATTTCCTTATTCCCCATTATAATTTCTCCTGTCTCAGCCTGTGAGGGACCCACATTTCCTCAGGCTTACTACTCTTTTTGGCAACATTATAAGCCTCTTCCTTTGATCTAATACTATCTTTAACTTCTCTTGTGAGCCACGGTTGGACCACTTTTCCTGTGGGGTTTTTGTGCCTTAAAGCAATGTATATTTGTTGTAAATTATGTATTAATTCTTTAAATGCTAGCCATTGCTTGTCTACGGTCATACCTTTTAAGGTAGTTTCCCAATCTACCGTAGCCAACTCGCCCCTCATACCTTCGTAGTTTGCTTTGTTTAGATTTAAGACCCTACTTTCGGATTTAACTAAATCACTTTCAAACTCAATATAAAATTCTATCATATTATGGTCACTCTTCCCTAAAGGCCCCTTTACTACAAGGTTATTAATTAACCCTTTCTCCTTACACAATAATAGATCTAAAATAGCCTGTTCCCTGGTTGATTCCTCAACACACTGATCTAGAAAACTATCTTGCATACATTCCATGAATTCATCCTTCACACTATTACTGCAAATTTGGTTTGCCCAGTCTATATGTAGATTAAAGTCCCCCATGATCACTGTATTACCCTTGTTACATGCGCCTCTAATTTCCTGATTTATACTCTGCCCTACATTACAGCTACTGTTTGGGTGCCTATAAACAACTCCCACCAATATTTTCTGCCCCTTGCTGTTTCTTAGCTCCACCCAAACTGATTCTACTTCTTGATTTTCGGAGCTAAGATTCTTTCTCTCTACTGTCTTTATCCCATCCTTTATTATCAGGGCTACCCCTCCTCCTTTTCCATTTTGCCTATCTCTTCTAAAAGTTAAGTATCCTGGAATATTTAGTTCCCAACCTTGACCACTTTGCAACCACGTCTCCGTTATGACTATTAGATCAAACCTGTTAATTTCTATCTGCGCTATTAATTCATCTTCGCGCATTCAGATATAGTGCCTTTAGCTTTGACTTATTTCTATTTTTCCCTGATGTCACCTTAGTCACTGATGCCTTACTACCTTTGTTACTCTCTCTGTCCCTTCCTGACCCATTCTGCTTATTTTTACCCAAAACTCTGCTCTGCTCCGAAGCCTTGACATTTCTCTCGCTACTTTTAAATTTACTCTTTCCTGAATCCTCCCACCCGCCCTTCATTAGTTTAAAGCCCTGTCTACACATGGCTCAGGTAGTAATCCAGGAGATTATTACCCTTGAGGTTCTGCCTATTAATTTAGACCCTAGCTCCTCAAACTCCTTCAGCGGAAATTCATTCTTAGTTCTACCTATGTTGTTGGTTCCTACATGGACCACAACAACTGGACCCTCCCCCTCCCACTCCAAGTTCTTCTTCAGCCACGAGGAGATATCCTTAACCCTGGCACCGGGCAAGCAACACAGCCTTCAGGACTCTTTCACGGCTGCAGAGAACAGTATCTATACCCCGACTATACTGTCCCCTACCACCACCACATTCCTTCCTTCTCCCCCCCACTTGGATGGCCCCCTGTACCACGGTGCAGTGGTCAGTATTCCCATCCTCCCTGCAGTCCTTTACCTCATCCATACAGGTAGCAAGTACCTCGTACCTTCATCACTACATCCTGGGTCCCCATACCTGCCTGACTCGCAGTCACAGCCTCCTGTCTCTGACCACTGATGAACTCTAAAGTACTACTTAACAGAAAGGTGTGACTGCCTCTTGGAACAAAGTGTCCAGGTAACTCTCCCCCTCCCTGATGCATCGCAATGTCTGCAGCTCGTACTCCAGCTCACCAACTCTGAGCCGAAGTTCCTCGAGTTGCACACACTTACTGCAGATGTGGTTGCTCGGGATCTTGCTGATCTCCACAAACTTCCACATGCTGCAGTTACAACATACCACCTGTCCTGCCATCACTAACCTTGTTTTATTTATTAATTAATTAGTTAAAGCCTTTATTCAATCGATATTTTAGTTTTATGACTTGATTATGTTATCTAGTTTAAGTTATTAATTTAATAATTACTAGAAAGTTACAGTTTCTCAGCTTTTAATTTAACCCCCTTCCCTAACTGAGAGAGCACAAAAAAGCTTCAATACTCACCAACCAATCACCTACCTGCTCTCCTGTGATGTCACTCTGATTTTTTTGTTGTTGTTTTTGAATCGGAGCCTCGCCGCTGCTTTAATTCAAATAGTGGTTACTTTTCAGAATGCGTTATATTAAATTGGGGCTCTTTTTAAACAAATCTGGGTAAAACTTGACAGGTCTCAAAAGCTAAGCTATAATTTACAAATTCAGTTCTGATGAAAGATCATCGACCTGAAATGCTGACTCTGTTTCTCTCTCCGCAGATGCTGCCTGACCTGTTGAGCGTTTACTGTTTTATTTCAGATTTCCAGTACTTGGATTTTGTATTTGCGATAATTTACAAGTACCGCAGTGAAAGAAAAAACGATAATCTGCACTAAAATTAAATATTTACTTCCTACATCATCTGCGTATCTGAGTGCCTTTTGTGATCTGTCTCTCGTTTCTTTAATACTGTTCCACATTTACAGTAACTATAAGTTTCTCCAATATTTCATACCCCTTTCTCCTAACTCCAACAATATTATTTCCATACTTGTCAATTCACTGTCAACTAAAAGATCATTTGGAAACCAATCAAGCTGGGTGTATTTACAGAAAGATACATTGCAAACTACTTAAAGAACCATAGAAGTTAACAGCACAGAAAAAGGCCATTTGGTAGAGACTGAAACTAATCCCTTTCCCTGTTGCCTAGCATCTTCCTCTGCTTGAAATATTTATCCAATTGTCTCTTAAACGATGCAATATGCTTTGCTTCAACCACTACCTGCAGAAAAGCCTCAAATTTCTCCTAAACACTGACAATTTTAAATTCATAGAATCATAGAAATTTACAGCACAGAAGGAGGCCATTCGGCCCATCGTGTCTGCGCCAGTCGAAAAAGAGCTCTCCAACCTAATCCCACTTTCCAGCTCTTGGTCTGTAGCCTTGCAGGTTAAGGCACTTCAAGTGCATATCAAAGTACTTTTTAAATGTGATGAGCATTTTTCTGCCTCTACCATCCTTTCAGGCAGTGAGTTCCAGACCCACGCCACCCTCTGGGTGAAAGAATTTCTCAACTCCCCTCTAATCCTTCTACCAATTACTTTAAATCTATGCCCCCTGGTTATGGACTTCTCTGCGAAGGGAAATAGGGACTTCTATCCACTCTATCTAGGCCCCTTATAATTTTATACACCTCAATTAAGTCTCCCCTCAGCCTCCTCTGTTCCAAAGAAAACAACCCCAACCTGTACTAATAGCTAAAATTCTCCGGTCCTGGCAACATCTTCGTAAATCTCCTCTGTACCTTCTCTAGTACAATCACATCTTTCCTGTAATGTGGTGACCAAAACTGTGGCCTAACTAGTATTTTCTACAGTTCAAGCATAATCTCTCTGCTCTTATATTCTATGCCTCGGCTAATAAAGGAAAGTTTCCCATATGGTTTCTTAACCACCTTATCAACCTGTCCTGCTACCTTCAGGGATCTGTGGACATGCACTCCAAGGTCCCTCTGTTTCTCTGCATTTCTCATTATCCTACCATTCATTGTGTATTCCCTTGCCTTGTTAACCCTCCCCAAATGCATTACCTCACACTTCTCCAGATTGAATTCCATTTGCCACTTTTCTGCCCACCTAATCAGTCCATTTTTAAAAAAAATTCGTTCATGGGATGTGGGCGTCGTTGACAAGGCCAGCATTTATTGCCCATCCCTAATTGCCCTTGAGAAGGTGGTGGTGAGCCGGCTTCTTGAACTGCTGCAGTCCGTGTGGTGAAGGTTCTCCCACAGTGCTGTTAGGGAGGGAGTTCCAGGATTTTTGACCCAGCGACGATGAAGGAACGGCGATATAATTCTAAGTCAGGATGTTGTGTGACTTGGAGGGGAAATTGGAGGTGGTGGTGTTCCCATGCGCCTACTGCCCTTGTCCTTCTAGGTGGTGAAAGTCATGGGTTTGGGAGGTGCTGCCGAAGAAGCCTTGGCGAGTTGCTGCAGTGCATCTTGTAGATGGTACTCACTGCAGCCACGGTATGCTGGTGGTGGAGGGAGTGAATGTTTAAGGTGTTGGATGGGGTGCCAATCAAGAGGCTGCTTTGTCCTGAACGGTGTTGAGCTTCGAGTGTTGTTGGAGCTGCACTCATCCAGGCAAGTGGAGAGTATTCCATCACACTCCTGACTTGTGCCTTGTATATGGTGGAAAGGCTTTGGGAAGTCAGGAGGTGAGACACTCGCCACAGAATACCCAGCCTCTGACCTGCTCTTGTTGCCACAGTATTTATGTGACTGGTCCAGTTAAGTTTCTGGTCAATGGTAACCCCCCAGGATATTGATGGTGGGGGACTCAGCGATGGTAATGCCGTTGAATGTCAAGGGGTGGTGGTTAGACTCTCGCTAGTTGGAGATAGTCATTGCCTGGCACTTGTGTGGCGCGAATGTTACCTGCCACTTATCAGCCCAAGCCTGAATGCCGTCAAGGTCTTGCTGCATGCGGGCATGGACTGCCTCATTATCTAAGGAGTTGCGAATGGCACTGAACACTGTGCAGTCATCAACGAACGTCCCCACATCTGACCTTATGATGGAGGGAAGGTAATTGATGAAGCAGCTGAAGATGGTTGTGTCTAGGACACTCCAACCACCACAAACATCTTCCTTTGTGCTAGGTATGACTCCAGCCAGTGAAGAGTTTCCCCCCCCGATTCCCATTGACTTCAGTTTTACTAGGGCTCCTTGATGCCACACTCCGTCAAATGCTGCCTTGAAGTCAAGGGCAGTCACTCTCACTTCACCTCTGGAATTCAGCTCTTTTGTCCATGTTTGGACCAAGGCTGTAATGAGGTCTGGAGCCAAGTGGTCCTGGTGGAACCCAAACTGGGCATCAGCGAGCAGGTTATTGGTGAGTAAGTGCTGCTTGATAGCACTGTCGACGACACCTTCCATCACTTTGCTGATGATTGAGAGTAGACTGATGGAGCGGTAATTGGCCAGATTGGATTTATCTTGCTTTTTGCGGACAGGACATACCTGGGCAGTTTTCCACATTGTCGGATAAATGCCGGTGTTGTAGCTGTACTGGAACAGCTTGGCTAGAAGCACGGCTAGTTCTGGAGCACAAGTCTTCAGCATGACAGCCAAGATGTTGTCGGGACCCACAGCCTTTGCTGTATCCAGTGCGCGCAGCCGTTTCTTGATATCACGTGGAGTGAATCAAATTGACTGAAGACTGACTTCTGTGATGGTGGAGACCTCGGCACTTCTGGTTGAAGATGGTTGCAAACGCTTCAGCTTTGTCTTTTGCACTCACGTGCTGGGCTCCACCATCTTGGAGGATGGGGATATTAATGGAGCCTCCTCCTCCCGTTAGTTGTTTAATGGTCCACCACCATTCACGACTGAATGTGGCAGGACTGCAGAGCTTTGATCTGCTCTGTTGATTGTGGGATCGCTTAGCTCTGTCTATAGCATGCTGCTTCCGCTTTTTAGCATGCATGTAGTCCTGTATTGCAGCTTCCCCAGGATGGCACCGCATTTTTAGGTACGCCTGGTGCTGCTCCTGGCATGCTCTTCTACACTCCTTATTGATGTTAATGGTAGAGTGAGGGATATGCCGGGCCATGAGGTTACAGATTGTGGTGGAATACAATTCTGCTGCTGCTGATGGCCCACAGCGCCTCATGGATGCCCAATTTTGAGCTGCTAGATCTGTTTTGAATCTTGCCCATTTAGGACGGTGGTAGTGCCACACAACACGATGGAGGGTGTCCTCAGTGTGAAGACGGGAGTTCGTCTCCACAATGACTGTGCAGTGGTCACTGCTACCAATGCTGTCATGAACAGATGCATCTGCGACAGGTAGATTGGTGAGGACGAGGCCAAGTAGGTTTTTCCCTTGCGTTGATTCTCTCACCACCTGTCGCAGGCCCAGACTGGCAGCTATGACCTTCAGGACTCGGCCAGCTAGGTCAGTCGTGGTGCTACCGAGCCACTCTTGGTGTTGAACATTGAAGTCCCCCAACCAGAGTACATTCTGTGCCCTTGCTACCCTGAGTGCTTCTTCCAAGTGGTGTTTAACATGGAGCAGTACTGATTCGTCAGCTGAGGGAGGGTGGTAAGTGGTAATCAGCAGGAGTGTTCCTTACCCATGCTAAACCTCTCAAGTGTCTACCCTTGTGTGTTGTTAGTTGGTATGCTTGCAGTAGGATGAGGGTGAATGTGAGGGGTGGCTAGTGAGACAGGGAAGTGATAAAGTAGATAGAGGGAGTTGGGTGGAGGTGCAAGGTAAGTTGATGTAAGGATGTGCAGGAGAAGGGTATAGAAACATAGAAGATAAGAGCATGAGTAGGCCATTCGGCCCTTCGAGCCTGCTCCGCCATTCAATGCGATCATGGGTGATCATCCAAATTCAGTACCCTGTCCCTGCTTTCTCCCCATATCCCTTGATCCCCTTAGCCTTAAGAAATATATCTAACTCCTTCTTGAATATATTTAATGAATTGGCCTCAACTGCCTTCTGTGGTAGAGAATTCCACAGGTTCACCACTCTCTGGGTGAAGAAATTCCTCCTCATCTCAGTCCTAAATGGCTTACCCCTTATCCTTAGACTGTGACCCCTGGTTCTGGACTCCCCCGCCATCAGGAACAGCCTTCCTGCATCTAGTCTGTCTAGTCCTGTTAGAATTTTATAAGTTTCAATGAGATCCCCTCTCATTCTTCTAAACTCTAGCGAATATAAGCCTAATCGACCCAATCTCTCTTCATACATCATTCCTGCCATCCCAGGTATCAGTCAGGTGAATCTTCGCTGCACTCCCTCCATGGCAAGAACATCCTTCCTCAGATAAGGCGACCAAAACTGCACACAATACTCAAGGTGTGGTCTCACCAAGGCCCTGTACAACTGCAGCAAGACATCCTTGCTCCTGTGCTCGAATCCTCTCGCTATGAAGGCCAACATACTATTTGCCTTCTTAACCGCCTACTGCACCTGCATGCTTACCTTCAGCGACTGGTGCACAAGGACACCCAGGTCTCGTTGCACTTCCCCTTTTCCCAATCTATTGCCGTTCAGATAATAATCTGCCTTCCTGTTTTTGACACCAAAGTGGATAACCTCGCATTTATCCACATTATACTGCATCTGCCCAATCACCCAACCTGTCCAAATCATACTGGAGTTTCTCGGCATCCTCCTCACAGCACACACGCCCACCCAGCTTTGTGTCGTCTGCAAACTTGGAGATATTACATCTAGTTCCCTCGTCTAGATCATTAATATATATTGTGAATAACTGGGGTCCCAGCACCGATCCCTGCGGTACCCCACTAGTCACTGCCTGCCACTCGGAAAAAGACCCGTTTATTCCAACTCTTTGCTTCCTGTCTGCCAACCAGTTCTCTATCCAAGACAGTACCTTACCCCCAATCCCGTGTGCTTTAACTTTGCACGCTAATCTCTTATGCGGGACCTTATCGAAAGCCTTCTGAAAGTCCAAATACACCACATCCACTGGTTCTCCCTTATCTATTGTACCAGTTACATCCTCAAAAAATTCCAGTAGATTAGTCAAGCATGATTTACCTTTTGTAAATCCATGTTGACTTTGTCCGATCCTGGAAGGCAGTGTGATGGGGATGTGTTGAGTGGCACAGCAGGGTGAGTTTGAGTGTGGCTTTGCAGTAACATTTCGTGATCCACTGAGTTGGCGCCACTGCAGCCAGGGACCCCTAACGACATCCCTGCTTTTGCCCTCCTGTGCAATTTGCAACCAGGCTGCTTTCGGTGTCTTGTGGAGGTCTCTTCCAACCTTGGAAGGTAAGAGCCTCCCTGCGTGCTGTAACTCCCTCCATAAGCATATGGAGGGAGTCACTGGAGAGCCTGGGTGCAAGCGTCCACCTTTGTGTAGTGCTTGTCAGTGTTTGCAGTACCTCGATGCTGTCAAACACTGACAGAACAACTGTCAAACTCAATGTAGCCGTGGTCCCTTTAAGGAAACCGGCTGACAACGCGTCATCAAATGACGTCATCAGACCCGCTTCCTGTTCATTGGCCGGGAAGCCTGCAGGGCGGGCTTAACAAGGCCAATCAAGGGAAAGTCCCTTTGACAGAGCGGCTGCAGCCAGGATCATGACTGGAACCCAGAAATTAGTTTTCCTGCCACCATCCCGACACCACTGAGAAAATCGCGGTCTTAGATTTCAAAGGTATAAAAATGGCGTCTCAAAGTCCTGACTCAGGCAATTCACACACTTTCAGGACAAAGTAAAACTGTGCAAGTCTTGCTCACAGAACCTGATAGGGTGGGTGAGCCATTACAGAAACGTAAAATAATTGCAAATGCAGTAGACTAAGTATAATCAATTAGTTATTTTTAATCACCTGAGTCTCCTATCACATATTAAGCAACATAAACAGAGATAAGTCAAACTCCTTTCAAAGCAGGCATCTACCCACAGGACAGGGATGTGTATTATCCAAATTTCCTTTTTACACACTGTAGAAAATCTCTCCCAGAATGCAGTCACAGAAGCCATTTTAAAATTGTTGCAATATTAACATAGCTGCAAATTCATACAAATATATAATAAATTCTTATGATCTGAAACAGGATTAATCCTCAGGTCAGTTACAGCCACTTCCTTCCAGTTTAATGCAGTTCCACATACAGCTAACCTTTGATTCAGCCAATTTCATAACTATTTCTGAAGTCCCCTTCCCCCCACAGTTATTCCATTCTTGTCTCGATGCTTATTTGCTCCTTCAGGATGCTCTCTAATGTGTTATCAAATACAACTGTCAGGTTCTTCAACTTGTAGTTTCCAGAATTATTTTAATACCTTTTTTGTACAATTTGACATTATGTTCACCCTTCTCCAATGCTTGGCCACCAATCCTGTTTCCATTGATAACTAAAGATAGATGCTGTGGTATGACCAATTTTATGAGCTATCACCTAAAGTACCTTCGTGTGCAGTCCAGCCAGACTGGGTGCTTTGTTCTCTTTTAGTGCCTTCAACCTGCCCTTCAACAATTCATTTGTAATTTCTATTTTTTATTAATATTTCCTTGTTTTGCCTTGGAAATTCTACTTTTCTATTGAGAAGACAGCCCAAGATTTTGTTAGTGAATACAAATATAAAGAAGTCATTTAGTATATCTGCCATCCCTTTTTGTGTGCTTGACCACCTGTTTGCTTTGAATATGTTTACAAATGCTTTTCACATTTTGTTTTATGTCCTCCATAACTTTTTTTTCTATTCAATTTTATTTTCCCTACAAAATAAGTGGCTATAAAGCACTTTGGGGCATCCCAAGTAGTGAAAGGTGTTCCATAAATTCAAGTTGTTGTTTTGTTCTTATTCTTGTGTTCATCTCTATCTTTGGTTCTATTTATATAGTTATACTTGGGTAATGTTTATTTCTATCCTTATCATTTGTATTACTTCCCTTGTTACCTGCACTGGTTTTCTTTTTCCTCTGCTACACTTTTCTGGTGGCTACTTTGTATTCCCCATGATATATTCTGAAAGGTATTGCATATTTCTCCACATTCCTCTATTCAAATGATGTGTTTGTTACCATGCCTTTGTTACCTCTAGACTTGACTATTCCAACGCACTCTTGGCTGGCCTCCGACATTCCACCCTACGTAAACTTGAGGTCATCCAAAACTCGGCTGCCCGTGTCCTAACTCGCACCAAGTCCCGTTCGCCCATAACCTCTGTGCTCGCTGACCTATATTGGTTCCCGGTTAAGCAGCACCTCGATTTCAAAATTCTCATCCTTGTTTTCAAATCCCTCCATGTCCTCGCTCCTTCCGATCTCTGTAATCTCCTTCAGCCCCACAACCGCCCCCCCATGTGTCATCTGCGAATTTACTGATCATACCTCCTACATTTATATCTAAATCATTAATGTACACAACAAACAGCAAGGGACCCAGCACCGATCCCTGCGGTACACCACTGGCTTCCAGTCAAAAAAAACAACCTTCGACCATCACCCTCTGTGAAAGTTCCTTAACCATTTAAATCAGGTATCAGCACAATATTTTATCCAGAATCACTTTTACTCCCACAATAAACCTCCTAATTTATTCCGAGTAAATTGAAGTCTCCCATAACAAATACATTTGAGTATAAAGTTCCAGGTCTAATCTCACTTCCTGACCAGATTCTTTGTGCTGTGCAGATGCATCCTCCTCTGTTGAGATAACAATGATCCCAAGGACACAGCTGTACAACAACTGTCTGTAGAGATACAAGGAGCAGCGCTCCGAAAGCTTGTGATTTCAAATAAAGCTGTTGGACTATAACCTGGTGTTGTGCGACTTCTCAAAAATTGTGTTGAACTTATGAAAAAGCAATCAATTGTAAACCAGTAGCATTTATATTTGCTTTGAAGGATTTAATCACACGCAATTTCAATGCAGACTAAACAATGTATAATGACAACAGCTGAGACAGTACAGTATAAAGTAATGGATTTGATAAAATAACGTGACATTGACCAGAATCCTGGAGCCGGAGGAGGTGTCAAGTGTGTGATCTGCAATCTACTCGGCTAACTATGCTCATCCATGTTGTATGGGAAATGAGCAAGTAATGTTATTGTGCAGCTCTTGGAAATCACACTGCACAGTAAAATTTACATTTCGGTATACTGAACTCTTCGGTCATTTTCCATTTCTGCTGTCTCTTTGGGGTTGTTGGGCTGAGGCTCATGTTCTAGCCACTGTGACTGATGCGTGCCTTGTTCCCTGACTGCTGTGTCCTTCGATATATATTTTTTAAGATAACCTTGTAAAAGTTTCCTGCCTTGGAAGTGTTTGGGCCCAGTTCTACTTCTCAGACTATGACTTCAATTAATTCGGTTTTCATCAGTTTATCTCAAAAGAGGCTTCGTCATTTAGGATGTTACTAAGTCATCTGTTCAGTGCGAGTTTATTACTTTTAACATATTATCCAAGAATCATATTTAAAGAAGAGGTTTCATCAGAAACCTTTCTATTCAAATTTATAAATTGCAGATGTCGAGTACTGTATGAATATTACAGTTTTATTAAAAAATGCTATATAAAATGAAATCACCAGCTATACTGTTACCCGACATGGAATGTGTTTGATGTCTGTATACAGTGAAGATGATGCAATATGTACCGTGGATCAATTTACCAAAATAAGAGGAGCCAGCTGATTGGAGTCATCTCTTCCATCATAAAGTGTGAAATAAGGACCACCTTCTGTTTTTGTCTTGTCAGGGTATTTTGTTTTTAGAATGCACAGCTCCCTCTTTGCATATTTTCTCCTTCAGTTTGCTTTAGGCCATATGAGTTCAACTTTATAAGTTACAGAATGTCTTCTTACATTCCTGCACATTCCTGGTAACATAGAATGCTTTATTTACTTTTTGGCTTGTTCTGTCAAGGTATTTTAATGCTTTGATGATTTGAGGTTGATAGCCGATTAGTTATTTCCTTTTCCAAAACGTTCAATTCTTCTTTCTGAAGCATGGCTCCCTTATTTTTGTACATCATTCTGAAGGATATAAGGAACTGGAAATTAAGTGACGTTCTTCATCAAGAGTCAAAAGTATAATTTCTGATGGTTAAGCTAGTAAGTTAGCATACGTTTATCTAACCCATCTTTAATTGGCTTAAGAATCTATATCACAAACTATTTTATTTCACTTTTTCAGTTTATAGAACTGGCAAGCTTAGAGCTAGCAAGCTCATCCATAGTATAGTATTGCATAAACAGTACATATGCAGCCAATAATAGAATGTAATATGCTTACGATCTGACATAATATGGAATTTTGTGTATATCTGAAATCACTCTACTGCAAGGCCCTCGATTTAGTTTATTTGCAAGTCACATTTTTCATGTGTATGGAGAGGAGTGTAAAATGAGGACAATTCTGCACCTAGCCTAGGTGTTCAATGCCACTCAGCAGTTGTGGTGAGAGATGGGAGAAGGGCTACCTGGGAGATGGAAGGGTGATGAGAATGTTGGGATCCAAGTATTGAAATGCCATGTTTCATTGTACTAACCTCAGAAATAGTACTGTAACACAGATCGAGAGGGCAGCCATCACAATTCTTTTCTTTTTATAACATTATTTATGAGAGAGGTCAGTAATTAAATTCACTTTCATGTGACACTGAGTCCTATATACAAGGAAGGTTCCATGCTTGATCCCTAGTCTGTGTTCAGTTTGCCAATTTCAGCTGGGTGGCTGTGGTTGCTGAAACTGCCTTAACATTACCACGCTTGAAAGGGGGAAAAGTGCCTTTGGTTCCCAATCCTGATTGCTATCCAGTATCCCATGATGAAAATGTATGGAAGTCTGATGAGGGGAGGAGCAGGCTCTACTGTGATGGTTCTTACAACAACTTGTATTTATATAGCGCCTCTAACGTAGTAAAATGTCCCAATGCGCTGCACAGGAATATTATAAGACAAAAAATTTGACACAAGGAGAAATTAGGGCAGGTGACCAAAAGCTTGGTCAAAGAGGCAGGTTTTAAGGAGCATCTTAAAGGAGGAAAGAGAGGTAGCGAGGCGGAAAAGTTTCAGCAGGGAATTCCAGAGCTTAGAGCCTAGGCAACAGAAGGCGCGGCCAACAAAAGTTGAGCGATTATAATCATGAATGCTCAAGAGGGCAGAATTAGAGGAGCGCAGATATCTCGGGGGTTGTGGGCTGAAGGAGATTACAGAGATAGGCAGGGGCGAGGCCATGGAGGGATTTGAAAACAAGGCTGAGAATTTTGAAATCGAGGCGCTGCTGAACTGGGAGCTAATGTAGGTCAGCGAGCACAGGGGTGATGGGCGAACAGGACTTGGTGCGAGTTCGGACACAAGCAGCCGAGTTTTGGATGACCTCAAGTTTACGTAGGGTGGAATGTGGGAGGCCAGCCAGGAGTGCGTTAGAATAATCAAGTCCAGAGGTAACAAAGGCATGGATGAGGGTTTCAGCAGCGGATGAGCTAAGACAAGGGCAGAGACGGGCGATGTTATGGAGGTGGAAATAGGCGGTCTTTGTTATGCTGCGGATATGTGGTCGGAAGCTCATTTCAGGGTCAAATATGACACCAAAGTTGTGAACAGTGTGGTTCAGCCTCAGACAGATGTCAGGGAGAGGGATGGAGTCAGTGGCTAGGGAACGGAGTTTGTGGCGGGGACTGAAAACAATGGCTTCGGTCTTCCCAATATTTAATTGGAGAAAATTTCTGCTGATCCAGAACTGTAAGTCGGACAAGCCATCTGACAATTTAGACACCATGGAGGGGTCAAGAGAAGAGGTAATGAGGTAGAGCTGGGTGTCATCAACGTACATGAGGAAACTGACGCTATGTTTTCGGATGATGTCGCCAAGGGGCAACATGTAGATGAGAAATAGGAGGGGGCCAAGGATAGATCCTTGGGGGACACCAGAGGTAACGATGCGGGAGCGGGAAGAGAAGCCGTTGCATGTGATTCTCTGGTTACGATTAGATAGATAAGAATGGAACCAGGCGAGTGCAGTCCCACCCAGCTGGACGACGGTGGAGAGGTGTTGGAGAAGGATGGAGTGGTCAACCGTGTCAAAGGCTGCAGACAAGTCAAGAAGGACGAGGAGGGATAGTTTACCTTTGTCACAGTCACAAAGGATGTAATTTGTGACTTTGATGAGAGCCCTTTCGGTACTGTGGAAAGGGCGGAAACCTGATTGGAGGGATTCAAACATGGAATTGCGGGAAAGATGGGCACAGATTTGGGAGGCGACAACATGTTCAAGGACTTGAGAGGAAAGGGAGGTTGGAGCCTGCCAAAATTTCTTGTCCTAGCGGACACTTGCAGAATTGTCATTTGAGAGTGTTACTGAAGGGTTGTCGTGCCTATGGGAACTGTATCCCAACATGCATTCAGAAATAGAGCGTAGAAAAAAGTGCAAAAAATGTGGGATGGGGGCACCTTTTTTTCCAAGAGGCTGGCCATTTTAATACCCTATCCTTAATTATTTATTGAATGAAAGCTACACTATTAAAAATAAAGAACCACAGGAAAATAAAGACACTACCTTTACAGTCACTGCATAGGTCCACTTGTAGCATATGGCACAACTTGGTGATGGCTTCCTTGGTATACAAAGCCTCCACTGGCACTGCTGCTCTAACAAATACAAGTATGTGTGCCTCTGCTTCTATATTTTGGTGTGGGTGGTTTGTGTGTCGTTGGTGCTCCTTGACCTGTTTGACAAATCTCCATCGCTCCTCTTCCTCCATGAAACAAAGATGCAGAAAAATTCCCAATGGGAAAGCCATTGTGTCCTCTGCAAATGGCACATAGGCAGATGTCAAAGTCGTTAACAAGTGAAAAAACAAAAAAGAAAATCCAAAAATTAGTCAGAAATAGGTTTAAAACTAATGTTATCTGTTTATGCTAGGCTCTTGAAATTATTTTGTACCTTCGCTCTCATAGTTAGCAATCCTGGACCCCTGTTTTACATGGGCAAGAGAGGAACCAGAGGCAGAAATGATAGAAAATGGGGTGTTGGATATTATGACATAATTTCATGTCATTTGAATGGGACTGAACAAAAATGGATAGGCATTTCAGGCAGGTACCAGAAATTATAGCTAGAAAATGTAGTAGGCAAAAAAGTGAGAGGGGTCCCAGCTTAATGGAACTCTGCCCTGTTTTCCGATCAGGTCTGCCTAATGTACATCCATAAATCAGGTGGACCAAGTTGGAAAATATAGATTCACATTAACAAACAGCTGTTACAAATATTTTCTCAATTTAAAAAAAACGTGGCCATGACCCTCACAGTATAATGTTCATGTCCTAGCCAATATTTATCCCTCAATCAACATCACGAAAACCAAATTATTTGATCATTATCACATTGCTATTTGTGGCAGCTTGCTGTGCACAAAATGATTGCCGCATTTCCTACATTACAACAGTGACTACACTTACAAAGTACTTCATTGGCTGTGAAGCTCTCTTGGACATCCTGAGGTTGTGAAAGGCACTATACAAATGCAAGTTTTTCTTTTTTATAATCTCCCACATACAAACAGATCAGCAAGTATATTCACACTACCCTTTTCAACAAGCTCACAACCTAAAAATTGATTGATAACTATAATTTGAGTTTCAATTTTGCAGCAGAATTACTTGAATAAATTTTCAGCACTGAAATGACGGAACCTGCTGAAGGAAATATCCGTACTTTTTCAAAGTAACACCCATCGATCTCCACCAGTAACTGCACACTTACCTTGGAGAGAAATGTATTCAATAGCAATTCAGGACAATTTTTAATCACAACACCTATAATTTACTGATGAACAAATGGAACAATTTCTAATAGATAATAATATATAAGCAGTAATGGCAGGTTACTTTTAGCAAACATGAAAAACACAATAAAAATCTGCTACGAGCACTCAGAACTATTCTCAACAAATTCATCTCTATAGAATAAAATGATTACTAGCTAAAAGCATTGTGTGAAACTGGAACCAATCCTCAATTACTTCAATAACACACCTGAAAGCCAAACAGAAGTAAAGCAATTTGAAGTTGACACTAAAGGAAAGATTCCAGTCAAACTTGGATATGTTAATACAAAAACTAGATGATGGAACAAGTTACTTGCAACATATCTTTCATCTAGCTACATTTCCATTTCTCTACGAATAGCACATCAAACAACCACCTCACAAAGCCCCTGAAATTGAAGCCAAATTAAGTTCCCAACTCTGTCACAGTTAAAATCGTTAACTCAGCAAAAAGCAAGGATCAAATCTTCTGGTCTATGTGGCTTAATACCACACCACAAAGTGCATTTATCCATTAAGCCATCATGATGGTTTTTGTGGTCAAGGTAAAGGATCCGAGTGCCAGCTCTCCTAGGTCAAAAACAGTAATAGTTAGATGCAGACTGAAACTCGTTCTGTACTACCTTAAAATATTTTCTAACATTTCCATTTTTGCATAGCAGCCATGTTTTGGGGTACTCAAATGTGAGACTTGCAAACTAAGTGTCAATTTGTGCTGAAATGTGGGCAGTTCAGGATTGTGCACTTACATCTACTAGGAGCTTACTAAGAATTGAACTGGGTCAGTCTCAAATTAATGTAACACAGGTCCATTTTTAAAAAAAAGATTACATTTACTTTCATCAATCTAATTTCAAATTTAAACTAGTTTGTGCATGATTTAATTCAAACCCAGATCCCATAGTAAAATAATTCTACACTTAATCTCCCTAATTAGCATGTTTAATAAAAACTAACTTATTCTAACACAGGCAAATTTATTCTACTGCACTTCATTGGGTCATTCTCTCTACGAACAACTCCTAACCTTGACTTTCACAAAAGCTGCAGCAGACTGCCTGCAAGTAAGTTACAACAAACTAAAAGAACTGAACAGCTCCAACCTAGGTGCAAATGTAAGAAAGTTTAAAACTTTTTAAATAATGATTCTTACAGTAAGCACAAGTTGCACTACAAAGCAATCTAAACTCTCCAACACCTCCTCCTACCTCCCCCTGGACTATGACCCCACCACAGAACATCAAGCCATCGTTTCCCAGACCGTCACTGACCTCAGCTCCTCTGGAGATCTTAAACCCCCACAGCCTCCAACCTCATAGTCCCCCAACCCCACACAGCCTGTGTCGTAAGAATGAGCCTTACGCGTGGTGAACTTAAAGTAAGCTTTAATCAACTAAAAAGGTGCTACATACAAAAGAGGTCTTACTCTATGCCTCTCCAGGATCCAACTGATCAGTCCAGTATTTATCCTGGACTAATCACAGGAAGTGATGCAATAAAGTTCGAGTCACAGGAAGCTGTATTGTGTTACCACATTCTCCCCCCCGCAAAAGATTAGGAGGCCGGGATGAAGTTCGAGTCACAGGAAGCTGTATTGTGTTACCACATTCTCCCCCCCCAAAAGATTAGGAGGCCGGGATGAAGTTCGAGTCACAGGAAGCTGTATTGTGTTACCACATTCTCCCTCCATTTCGTAGCCGCTGGACGAGGGAGAGCCGCACCCGTTTGGGTTCTCGTAGCGGTAGAGGGCCCCTAGCCCGTTTACCCGCCGCGGGCCGTGGACCAGAGTCCGAGTGATCCAGCCCGCTCTGAGGGGTCAGGACGATCCTGACTGTGTACTGGTGCCCGAACGGGTGTCGGGCAGGGCTGTGGCAGATCCGTTTCCGAGCGTACGGTACAGGGTGGATCGTGGCTGCGCGTGCGAGCCCCGACCGGCTCATAGTCAGTCTGCCCCAGGTCGGCACGCTGGAGTGAGGTACCAGCCGGCGTCAGATCCAGATCGTGATGAGAGGCACCTGGCGAGCCCAGAGATGTGCCTGGTACAATATCATCCCCTGGTGTCCCTCTATGTTTCGGCGGGCAGGGAGCCAGATCCCGCAATGACACAGTAGATTCCCGACCGTCAGGATACCGAATATAGGCGTAGGTAGGGTTGACGTCAGTGAGCTCAACCTCATCTACCAGGGGGTCATTCTTAGACGCCCGGACATATCTTCGGAGTAGCACTGGTCCCGGTGCAGTCAGCCACGACGGGAGAGATATCCCATAGGATGAGCGACGCTGAAATCGGAAGAACCGTTCATGAGGCGTCGTATTTGTGGCGGTCGAAAGGAGGGACCGTGTGGAGTGTAATGCGTCTGGAAGTACTGCTTCCCATTGCTGGTTGGGTAGGCCCCGAGATCTCAAAGCCAGACGTACCGCATTCCAGATGATAGCATTAAAACGCTCGACTTGCCCGTTCCCGACCGGGTGATAAGGCGTCGTTTTGCTGGCAGCAATACCCCGTTCCGAGAGATAGGCCTTGAGTTCTCCTGACATAAAAGGGCCCCGATCCGAATGAACATAGGATGCCATGCCACAGAAAGCAAATACCTGCTCAAGGCAGCTGATAACCGTGGTCGTCAGCATATTGGGGCAGGGAAAGGCAAACGGAAAACGGGAATACTCATCGACCATGGTCAATAGATAAGTGTTGCGAGTTGAAGAGGGCAACGGCCCCTTAAAATCGATGCTAAGCCGTTGCATTGGCTGGGTCGCATGTATGAGTATACCACCCGAGGGGCGGAAAAACCGAGGTTTCAATTCCGCACAGACTCTGCAGTCCGAGCACATCTTCTTTACATCCCCGGTAGAGAATGGGAGATTTCGGGACCGCACGAAGTGTAGCATGCGAGTAACGCCCGGATGACACAACCCATCATGGATGTCTACGAGCGTAGAGGGTGCCATGGCGGAGCAGAATGCTCGTGTGAGGGTATCCGGAGCCACATTCTCCTTGCCAGGTCGATAGTGGATGGTGTAACCAAAAGAGGCCAATTCCAGCCGCCAAAGCTGGATTTTATTATTTTTAATTTTGGTCCGTTTTCGATTATCGAGCATGAAGGCGACCGATCGCTGGTCCGTGATTAAGGTAAAGTGCTGGCGAGCTAGGAGATGACTCCACTTCCGTACTGCCTCTATGATGGCTGTAGCTTCTTTCTCGACTGGAGGATAATGTAGCTCAGCCCCTTGAAAAGTCCTGGACAAAAATGCCACCGGACGACCTTCCTGATTCAGAGTGGCCGAGATCGCCACCTCCGAGGCATCACACTCAACGACAAAAGGAAGACTCTCATCGATGGAGTGAAGAGTCGCTTTCTCCAACTGTTTTTTCAGGAGGTTAAAGGCTGCAACAGCCGCTGTGTCTAGTGGGAATGTGCTGGCCTTCAGTAGAGGTTGGATTCGGTCCGAGAAGTTAGGAATCCATTTAGCATAGTATGCAAACAGGCCGAGGGCCCGGCGCAAGGAGGCCGGATTCTTAGGTGGCGCGAGTTCTTGGAGTGGGCGAAGCCTTTCAGGGTCAGGTTTAATGATGCCATTGCCCACACAATAGCCAAGGATGTTGATGGTTGGTTGTGACTCAATGGATTTAGCCGCATTTAATGTCAAATTACGGTGCTGGAGTGCATCCCAAAATCGTTGGAGATTGGCGTCATGTTCCCGCTGATTGCGACCTGCGACAGTAATATTGTCCAGATAAGGAAACGTATCCTTTAAGTCTTCCTGTTTGACCAGGTCATCCATTGCTCGCTGGAAGACAGCCACTCCATTAGTGACCCCAAAGGGGAAGCGACGAAATTGATACAGCCGTCCATTGGCCTCAAAGGCCGTATACTGCTTGTCTGAGACCTTCAAGGGTACCTGATGATAGGCACTTTTCAGATCATATGTTGAGAACACCATGTACTCAGCCAGTTTATTAACCATATCATCGATGCGCGGCAATGGGTATGCATCCAAGTCCGTATATTGATTGATGGTCTGTGAATAGTCAATGCACAGCCGTTTCTTGTGAGGTTGTAGAGGGTTCTTAACAATAACGACCTGGGCACGCCATGGCGACGAACAAGGCTCGATGATATCCTCTGCTAAAAGCCGAGAAATCTCAGCCGCAATAAAAGACTGGTCTTCCTGACTGAAACGTCGTGACTTTGTTATAATCGGTTTGCATCGAGGAGGGATACTGGAAAACAGTGAGGGTTCATCCAGTGAAGCTGCTGACAATGCACAGAACGGTAATCGAGGTAGTATATTAGAAATAGTGAGTCCAGGTTTGGATCCGCCGAACTCAATGGCGAGCTTCTTATGCTGCTTTTGAAAATCCAGCCCTAAGATAAGATCACTACATAAGTCCTTGAGCACCGAAAGCCGGGTGGAGGGATACCTGCGACCATTAAGTGTTATTTCAACCATACAAAAGCCAGAAATTCTGGTATTAAGTGATGACTGAGCCATCGCAACTGCCTGGTCCGATGGGAAAACATGTAGCTTTAACTCTGCAACAATCTGTTCCCTAATGAAACTATCAGTGCTACCTGAGTCAATTAAGGCATCTAAAGTATGTCCATTAATTGATGCTTTTGTAGCTGCATGGAATAGGTTCTGAGGACAAGCAGCTGTAATTGGTGTCGTTGCACAAAGAGTGGCTGAAACTCTAGGTGTGTTTCTTCGAGAGGAAGCACGATAGATTTTAGCCGGAACATCTTGATAGGCCCTTACCGAGGCAGTTCGGTAGGACTTAGCTTGATAAGCCCTCGTAGAGGCTCTTGATAGGCAAACCTTTGCAAAATGACCCTTTTTGTTGCAATGACTGCAAAACGCATTGCGAGCAGGGCAGAATTTCCGAGGGTGGAACTCATCACCACAAAAGAAGCATTTCTTAGATTGCCAAGAGGCTGCCACAGTGGGGTCATCATCCTCTTCATCAGTGAAGTCATCAGATTGATCGTCAGGGATAAAGACCTCCCTAATAGAGTTCACCTGTGGCCTCTTAAATTGCCTGACTGTAGTTAAGGCAGTAGACCGAGGTCTGGGCACTGTATAAAGGTCTGCATTTCTTTTTGCCAGATCTAGAGAGCAAGCCATGTCATAAGCTTTCTGAAGCTCAAGTGTCTTACTTTCCAGTAGACGCTGGCGTATAAATGGGGAGGCAAGCCCGCAGATGAAAGCATCACGGATCATTTCTTCACGGTACAGCTCAGCTGAGGCCGCCCGAAAGTTACAGTCCATACTAAGTCTGCGAAGCTCTTGGAGGAATTTATCAATGGATTCCTCCGGCCCTTGTTGGGCTGTAGCTAGTAGATGTCTGGCATAGACCTCATTCGGTGTCTTAGTATATAGTCTCTTAAGCGTCCGAATTGCCTCCTCGTAACTGTCCCATTTCTCCACATACTGAAATAAATTCGGGGTGACACAGTTGATGAGTATCCGCAACTTTGAGTTATCATCAGCCTTACAATATTCAAGAAAATTGTCAAACGTGCGATACCAGTGTTTCCACACCTTACCGGCTGCTGGGGTGTTTGGGTCCAAGTCAAGACGCGATGGTTTAAGGATGTTTTCCATGATGGGTGATTCCCTGGATCCTTAGTTCCGAGTTCGTCCAAAAAGTTTGAGTGCGAAGTTTTCCAAAGTTGATTAAATTGTCGTAAGAATGAGCCTTACGCGTGGTGAACTTAAAGTAAGCTTTAATCAACTAAAAAGGTGCTACATACAAAAGAGGTCTTACTCTATGCCTCTCCAGGATCCAACTGATCAGTCCAGTATTTATCCTGGACTAATCACAGGAAGTGATGCAATAAAGTTCGAGTCACAGGAAGCTGTATTGTGTTACCACAGCCTGCTTATACCTCCTTCCCAAGATCCACAAACAGGACTGCCCTGGTAGACCTATCGTTTCAGCCTATTCTTGCACCAGAACTTATTTCTTCCTATCTCGACTCTATTTTTTCTCCGATTGTCCAGTTTCTTCCAACCTAAATCTGCAACTCTTCAGATGCCCTCCACCACTTTAACAGTTTCCAGTTTCCTGGCCTTAACCATCTCCTTCTCACCATGGGTGTCCAGTCCCTCTACACCTCCACGTCTCACTAGGACGGCCTGTGGTCCCTCCACTTCTTCCTTGAACGGAGGCCCAACCAGTCCCCATCCACCACCACCCTCCTCCGCCTGGCTGAACTTGTTCTTAAATTGAACAACTGCTCCTTTGAATCCATTCACTTCCTCCAAATAAAAGGTGTTGCTATGGTAACCCATACGGGTCCTAGCTATATCTGCCTTTTCGTGGGATACGTGGAGCATTGTTTGTTCCAGTCCTAGTCAGGTCCCCTCCTTCACCTCTTTTTCCGGTATATTGCTGAGTGTATCAATGCCGCTTCCTGCTCTCGCCCCAAACTGGACAATTTCATCAACTTTGCTTCCAATTTCTACCCCTCCCTCACCTTCACATGGTCCATCTTCGACACTTCCCTTCCTCGACTTCTCTATCTCCACTTCTGAGGATTGGCTGTCCAGCAAAACCTACTATAAGCCGACCAATTCCCACAGCTACCTTGATTATACCTCCTCCCACCACTCTTCCTGTAAGGACTCAATTCCATTCTCCAGTTTCTCCGTCTCCGTCACATCAGTTCTGACGATGTCACCTTCCACATCAACCAAGGATTCCCCTCCACTGTGGTTGACAATGCCCTCGACCGTGACAGTCCCATTTCCACATTTCTGCCCTCACCCTTCCCCTCCCTTCCAAAACCACAATAGCATTCCCCCTTGTCCTCACCTTCCACCCCACCATCTTCCGCCATTTCCACCACATCCAGCGCAATGTCACCACCAAACACATCTTCCAAAGGCACCGTTCCCTCCGCAACAACCTGATCCACTCTTCAATCACCTCCAACACCCACTATCCTCCACACAGCACCTTCCCATGCAAGTGCAGGAGATGCAACACTTGCTCTTTCACCTCCTCCCTCCCCACCGTCCAGGAACCCGAACAGTCCTTCCAGGTGAAACAGTGATTTACTTGTACTTCTTTCAATTTAGTATACTGTATTAGCTGCTAATGATGTGGTCTCTTCAACATTGGGGGAGACTAAGCGCAGATTGAGTGATCGCTTTGCTGAACACTTCCATTCAGTCCGCAAGCGTCACCCTGAGCTTCCGGTCCCTTGCCATTTTAATTCTCTGTCCCACTCCCACTCTGACCTTGGCCTCCTACACGGCGTCAATAAAGCTCAATGGAAGCTCGAGGAACAGCACCTCATCTTTCAATTAGACATTTTTAAATCTTATGGACTTTTTAAATCTTAAAATTTTGTTTGCTTCAGCTACCTACCCCACCCCACCAAAAACAGTCTGGTTCCACGCTAAAAAAACAGATTGTAAGAGCTTTTACAAGTATGTAAAAAGGAAGAAATTAGCAAAAGTCAACGTGGGTCCTTCGAGGCAGAGACAGGGGAAAGTATAATGGGGAATAAGAAAATGGCAGAGACGTCAAACAAATATTCTGTTAGTTCGTTCCTGGATGTGGGCGTCACTGGCAAGGCCAGCATTTATTGTCATCCCTAATTGCCCTCGAGAAGGTGGTGAGGAGCCACTTCTTGAACCGCTGCAGTCCGTGTGGTGAAGGTACTCCCATACTGCTGTTAGGGAGGGAGTTCCATGATTTTGACCAAGCGACGATGAAGGAACGCCGATATATTTCCAAGTCAGGAGGGGAACTTGCAGATGATGAAGTTCCCATGCGCCTGCTGTCCTTGTCCTTCTAGGTGGTAGAGGTTGCAGGTTTGGGAGGTGCTGCCAAAGAAGCCTTGGCAAGTTGCTGCAGTGCATCTTGTAGATGGTACACACTGCAGCTACGGTGTGCCAGTGGCGGAAGGAGTGAATGTTTAAGGTGGTGGATGGGGTGCCAATCAAGAGGGCTGCTTTGTCTTGGATGGTGTTGAGTGTTGTTGGAGCTACACTCATCCAGGCAAGTGGAGAGTATTCCATCACACTCCTGACTTGTGCCTTGTAGATGGTGGTAAGGCTTTGGGGAGTCAGGAGGTGAGACTCTCACTGCAGAATACGCAGCCTCTGACCTGCTCTTGTTGCCACAGTATTTATGTGGCTGGTCCAGTTAAGTTTCTGGTCAATGGTGAGCCCCAGGATAGTGATGGTGGGGGATTTGGCGATGGTAATGCCGTTGAATGTCAAGGGACGGTGGTTAGACACACGCCAGTTGGAGAGGACACTATTTATCCCCCTAATTATAGAATCCCCTACCACTACCACATTTCGAATCTGCTCTTCCCTCCTTGGACACCCTTCTAAGCCACGGTGCCTTGGTCTGCATTGTGGCTGTCCTCCCCGCAGTCCTTCTCCTTGTCCTCACAAGTAGCGAGTGCATTGTACCTGCTGGACAGGACCAGTGTCTGCAGGACCTTCTTCTCAACCTCTCCTAAGTCCCCACTACCCAGCTCCCTAACAGTCACACCCTCCCTTTCCTGAATCTGTGCTTTCCTCTGGGGTGAAATTCTCTCCTTCCCTTATGTTTCGGAGTGTCTCTAACTCACACTCCAGCTTCAATAACTCTGAGCCGGAGTGACTGAAGGCAGAAACATTTCCTGCAGATGTGGGAATCCAGGACAGTCTCTCTGTCCACAAACTCCCACATACTACAGTCCCGACACATAGCCTGCCCTGCCATCTCTAGTCTTTTTTATTTATTTGTTTATTGATCGCCTGAACTAAAATTAGGTAGATTGCTTTTGTTAAAAAAAAACAAATTGTTTACTCACCCTCAGAGAAACCTCCTCTGTGCTCGCCGTGATGTCACTTTTGCAAATTTACTCAGTTTGTTTTCCCCTCTCTGCTGCGTTGCTGTTTAAATGCTTGGAGCCACTCCCATGATGCTCCGTGCTCTCCCGTTGCTCTCATCTGATACTAACCCAAAACCAGTTAGTTCTCTTAGCTGCACTCTTACCTCTGACTCACCAGTAGCTCCAGCATATCCCCAAGAAAATGCTTCACGTGTATGGAGCCCATGTTCCCTCATGCTAAATTTAATTAATTCTGAATCTTAGCAATGAAGTTTACCTTTATGAACTGATGATAATCAGAGTCTACAAATAGCAGCTAGCTGTATGGGCTGCAGCCAAAGTACGAAATGCCTGAAAGTGGCTCCCATTCTAACTTCAGCCTCTTATGCCACTGTTGGCTCCTTTCACATCTTAGATTAGCCACCCAGACCAGACAGGACTGTTTAAAACTCCACGCCTGTCCGCCATTCCAACCACACATCTCCCAACTGGCGAATATGCCCAAACCTCAATCTCATGCTACAAAACCCACAACATTCAAACTTGCACAAGCAGATGCTAATTCTTCTGCCACATGAATGCCTGCAATGCCCTGACCAAATAAAGGCCTTTCACTAATACAGATGCCACGTTGCAGGAGTCTCCAGCACCATCTACTTGCCCGTAAACTGATGAATTCTGTAAGAGAACACTAACAACCTGAAAAATATTCTGCACCGACAGCAGACTTCAAAATTTCAAGAACAAGCGCCAGCTACAATTTGGACTCCTCCACGATGCACGCCCACCTGTAGTGACCAAGACCAAGAAGCGATTTTACTCAGACAGAGTCCATCGCTTCGGCTTAATCTATATGCCACAAACACAAATCAACGCCCCAAAAGTCTATTCATAGCCTCACAGAAATAGCTCATGCACAGTTTTGTGCTCAAACACACACATGCTACCATGACTCACCACAGAAAGTTAAGTCAATTCATTTCAAGTCTAAATACCCTTTTAACAAGGTGATGTGTTAATTACTGCCAGTCAACTGCTCTGGCAGTAATTAACTATTACAAGTGTGGAGTCTCATTCCTTCAAGTTTTAATTGTTGGAAATTTAAAAAAGAAAAAAAAATTATTTATTTTATTTACTTTCTCTTCCTGTTTCTCTCTCTCAATCCAATCTTTCTGTTCCTCTTTTTATTTCTCTTTCTTTACCTGATTTGACATTGAATTCACCATTCTAAATTACTCTTCCTTCTCAGTCTTTATGCTGTTCAGTTCACAATCCTTCAATCTGATTGGTTAAGGAGACACACAGTTGCTTGCCCTATTCACTCAGGTCGCAGATACCCTGTAGAGGGCGGCGCACCATTTCCATCTCACACTTGCAGCAACTTGCAGGGCAAAATATCGTCGACATTAAACGGGAAAGGGCAATTCTAACTAACTGTGGGTGTCGTTCGTTAGCCAGCCAGAGCAATTTCTGTGCCAATATAAAACAATTTCCTGCTGCGGCAATATTTGCAGCGAAAGCTATAAGAAGTTAAAAGTGAGAAGTCGCACAACACCAGGTTATAGTCCAACAGCTTTATCTGAAATCACAAGCTTTCGGAGCGCTGCTCCTTCGTCAGGCGAAAGGAGATTTAAATTGTGAATTCTGGGAGATTCTCTCATTGCTAACTTACCTGACGAAGGAGCGAACTGCTTCGAAAGCTTGTAAAATTAAATAAATCTGTTGGACTATAACCTGGTGTTGTGCGACTTCTCACTTTTGTCCACCCCAGTCCAACACCGACATCTCCGCATATAAGAAGTTAGACTGTCGTTTGCCCAATCCCCTAGTGGTGAATTTGCACCAAAATGTGCTGGGAAACGTATTGGAATACAGCAGTGAGCATAGCGGCAAATCAGAAGTGACACAGCCCATTGATATCTCTGCAGCAAAGGGAAAGGGCAAAGGCATTTATGAGATTGAATGTCTTAATATTCTCTCCCAAAACAGCTCATTAGTTTTTTAAAAGTACTGTATTAAAAAGGCAATGCTTTCTGTAACAGTTTAACTAATACGGTCTGTATTAACTGTGTTCTACTTGGGATTTAATAAAGCAAACTTCCTGATAAAATATATCATTTAAATGAATTGTAATTAACCTTGCATTTTTTTAGACGTTTCATCAATATATACAGATCTGTCTCTCTTGCTTCATTTACTGTCAGCTGTGGCTCAGTGGGTCATTAGGGTAAATGAAAATGAAAATAAATGGGGAGAAGAAAAATTTATAGCCACTTCAAGATGCAAATGCTGCAAGAGAAACATCACCAATCTCAAGAACTTAAATATCTACGCTTTCCACAATTTAACTCTTTTAACAACAGGAATTCAGCTGTAATTTTACAATTATTTACCACCTCGAGATGGGCTCGATTATCATTTGGTCTCCACTGAAGATCAATGAAACTGAGACAATTCATTGGAAAGAGATCATTCACAATTGTATTCCACGTTTAAATAAGTTTTGCGTGTCTTTTTAATCAATGTCTATTACTGGCAAAAAAGTGAAAACGTAGGTGGGCCAATATGCAATACCCATCCCATTTTTGGCATTTTACAAATTAAAAGGAACATATTCTGCAGAAAAAATGAAGACATGACTCTGTTACTAAAAGCTAAAACTGTTAACTAATTTTGTGGGAAGATTTGTTCTGTTCACTACGTGTAGCAAAATCATAAATGCACTTATAAATGCATTTATGATTTTGCTGTACAGGACAAATCTTTTTTGTCTTCAAAGGACTTCATCTTTGTTATTACAAGCCTCAGCACTGTGTACTCTGCTGTTACAAATAGTTGACAAAAACTCGTTATCACAATTTTATCATCCGGGCCCTTTATTCTGTATCACAGGCTTCCTGTGCCTGTTTGCACAAGACTTAAAAACTGAAAGCATAATTACTTCAGAGTAGGTGGGCAATTAGCACAACTTTTCATCAGCACGTTGATTTCTATCAGGAGGTGAAAGACGCAGCAAAGCCTCTGTGCAGTCGTAACTTGACAGATCGCAAGTTCAGGATTTAGCGCATGCTGTGGTTAGTTTCAAAGGCGGTATGATGGCGTACTCTGACATTTCGTCATCATACCGACCACAAATTCAGGGCCTAACTGATAATGTTACAAATATTACATGTGACGATAAACTGTAATTGAGTTGCCGTAGTAGAAGTTGCCATCTAAAATATTTTGCCTTGTAACAGTATAAATTATTTAACTCTTTTGAGATGCGGGCCCAGAATTTGCAGTGGGTAATAACAGCAAACTAACAGCATTCACTGTTATTACCCCTTTGAAACTGACCGCAACTTCAGGATGTAGCGCATGCGCATCTAAACACAGAAATCCGAAGTTGCGGTCAGTCATTCACTGCTCCGACACTGGCTGCGCTGTGAAGCCACCCCCTCCCCACCCCCATAGCCGGCAATCAGAGTAATCAGGGATTTCCCTGATGAAAACTTGGGCTTTTCTGCGGTAATATCGCTGTTATATACCCCATTAAATGTTAGGCCTTGTTAGATTAGGTGTAACTGGGGTTTTAAGAGCTTATTGACTGCTAAACAAATCTCTCCATGATGATAAAAATTACAAATTTTAAGATAGTGTTTATAAAAAATTATGTATTTTTTTAATTTTGTTCGTATTTATTTCAGGTTTCCCTTTTCTCCGTGTGAGGGGGTTAATCTTTGTTTTGCTCTCTAACATTTTTAAAAAGTCAGGATAAAAGCAGGTTCTCATTTCCTGCTTTCCTGTCTGTGAGAATTCTGCAATGTGATTGGCTGCTTAGACAGCTTGTTGACGTCACAGCAGATCGCGGTAGGGAATCCCCATACAGAGCGCTGCAATCTTTTACGCGTCGAAAAAGGTAAACTTCTTGCCACAGAGATCACGAGATCTCTGTGGGCAGCTTTCTTCGGGGCCAACGGCAAACGCCTTTGCTTCGCCACTAACCGGAAATTTGGGGCCATTGCATCTTGCTGAGTTTAAAAATAATCAGTACCAGCACAGTCATTTTCTGTCGGTATTTTATACCCAGCCATTTTATGAAAAACAATGTTGCAAAGTGTTTTTGGGGAGTACATTTCACATAGGTAACACCATTGCTATTTGTATCATTTTGATTTCTGTAAATTGATATGGATGATTCGTGCTTTTCTCCGATACTTCAAAACACAATTTTTCCAGACACAATGAAACATTGTTATAAATTATGGATATTATGTCACAGTGTGCACTTTGGCAGTATCATTTTTGAACTGCATGTCAAGCTAGGAAAACTAGTTTTTTGATATTTCCATGTTGTTATTAAAACAAAAAGATGGAATTGAAGTTAAAATAAGATAGTTACTGTTTTTGGTATGCCTCGAAAACAGAAGTAAAATTAGAAATCAGCTTAATCTTTCCATATAGAAACATGAAAATGCATTAGTTTTTATTCAGCACATTTTGTATTTATAATTTTACTTGTTAAAACACAGTTCTTAAACATTTGCTTTGAAACTAAGTATAAAATGGGGGAAATGCTGTTGCTTCGGAATTGGTATGAAGAAAGTGTTCCGGAAGTCTGACCGTTAATTTTGGAATTTATACAAAATGTCCAGCACTGCAGTTATAAATGCACTCGCAGTGAGTACAGCTGTATGTAGCGTCATTCTTTGTCTAATGGTCTAAGTAGTAGCAATTATAGTAGCATTCATTCAGCAAATTTGTGATTGCCATTGATTTTAATGGGTGGGGGCTATTATAATTAACTGTTCACTGTTTCGATGAGGGAAACAATGGAGCGGCATAAAAGTCCCAGGAAATTATGGCATGGCGCAAGTCACTTGCACATTGGACCCTGCAATGTCGATGTGCCATTACAATGGTGCAAGTCTCTGGGAAATTCTGGGCCAATATCACAGCACACCTCACATCAAAATAATACATTCTACACATGTTGTAGAATGTTTTTCTCCCTATTCAACATCCAACTTACCGTGAGCAATATAAATATGTTGCGGTTGTCCGATAGCATTGCTTATACTGTCAAAAGATATGCTGTTATACACCATGGAATGTACAATATTTGATAAGTAAAGTCAGATTGAATTTTTAGTAAAGAATGCAGGAGTGTTAATAATATTTTTGGCTCAAATTCTAATCTTTGGCTCTGTGTCAATTTTTGTCTGATTACACTCTTGTGAAAAGCCTTGGGATGTTTTACGGTGTTAAAGGTGGGATATAAATGAAAGCTGTTGTGATGTAATACACGCCATTTATTGGCAGCCGCAACAACACTCAAGAACCTTGCCACCATCTAAGACAAAGCAGTCTGTTTGTTCAGCAACCCTACCACTAGACTCAATATCCAGCTGTGCAGTATTAGCATTGCTACTACTTAGACCATTAAAGTCAAACAGAGTCAGCATGGTTTTATGAATGGGAAATCGTGTTTGACAAATCTATTAGAGTTCTTTGAGGAGGTAACGAGCAGGGTGGATAAAGGGGAACCAGTAAATGTAGTGTATTTCGATTTCCAAAAGGCATTTGACAAGGTGCCACATAAAAGGTTACTGCAGAAGATAAGAGCTCATGGTGTTGGGGGTAATATATTAGATTGGATAGAAGATTGGCTAACTAACAGAAAACAGAGAGTCGGGATAAATGGGTCATTTTCAGGATGGCAATCTGTAACTAGTGAGGTGCCACAGGGATCAGTGCTGGGGCCTCGACTATTTTCAATCTATATTAATGACTTGGATGAAGGAAGCGAGTGTATTGTAGCCAAATTTGCGGATGATACAAAGATAGGTGGGAAAGCAAGTTGTGAGGAGGACATCAAGGGCTGGATTTTGTGAATGGAGGCGGGACAGCTGCTTGTTGTGTCAATGTCCCGCCTCCATCCTCGCCTGACCAACCAGAGGGATTTTCCCCTGATTGAGCTTGTTAAGCCCGCCCTGCGGGCTCAGCAGGCCAATTAGGGAGGAAGTCACTGACAGAGCACGTCAACATCAGACGTGCTATCTGTCAAGACTTCTTGAAAGAAGAAATGTCAGCTCCGTGAAGCTGTCAAACACTGACATTCTCTTTAGTTTGATAAGTCCATGTGTTGAGGACTCATCAAACCTTTCAAATTTGTAAATTTCACATGGCTATTGGAACGGAGGTTCCAACAGCCATTCTGTGAAATTGACAAGCAGGATGTCGTCTCTCCCGATCCACCGCAGCTAAAGGCTGTATGAAGAAAACAAGGTAAGTGAACACTTTTTTAAACTCATCACTCACCTTGCATACTTACCACTCAACACTTGCACCCATCACTCACCTCTACACCTTACTTCCAGGTGCCTCCGACCGCCGCAGACCTCCTCCACGTCTCCTCCAACCCGGCGGGGTTCTCCGAGGTCGGGAAGCCTTCACCTGTGAAGGTAAAATGGCACTAATCCTTTTTTCTGCCTGTTAACTACCTGTTAACAGGCAGTTAAAAGGATTAAATGCCTTTCCCGCCTCCAGGAGACGGGACCCGAAGCTGCACATCTTCCCGCCTCCTGGCAAAAGGGCACGGAGGCGGGATGGGGGCGGCTTTGCCAGCCGCCCCCACTTTCTCCGAGTTTACCGGTTGTCCCGCCTCCATGCCTGCCTCCTTGGGGCTTGGAAAATCCAGCCCAAAGAGTCTGCAAAGGGATATAGATAGGTTAAGTGAGTGGGCAAGAATTTGACAAATGGAGTATAATGTGGGAAAATGTGAAGTTATCCACTTTGGTAGGAAGAATAGAAAAGAAAAATATTTAAATGGAGAAAGACTACAGAATGCGGCAGTACAGAGGGATTTGGGTGTCCTCGTACATGAAACACAAAAAGTTAACATGCAGGTGCAGCAAGTAATTAGGAAGGCAAATGGAATGTTGGCCTTTATTTACATAAGAACATAAGAACACCCTCTGAGTGAAGTCCAAAAATGTGTGGGTTAGGTTGATTTGGCTATGATAAATTGACCCTTAGTGTTAGGGGGGATTAAATATGTGGGGTTATGGGGATAGGATGGGATATGTTAGGGGGAATTAAATACGTGGTGTTACGGGGGTAGGGTGGGATATGTGTACTGTGGGGATTAAAGCAGGGACAGGGTACTGGATTTGGATGATCAGCCATGATCGTATTAAATGGCGGAGCAGGCTCGACGGGCCGAATGGCCTACTCCTGCTCCTAGATTCTATGTTTCTATGTTTCTATAAGAAATAGGAGCAGGAGTAGGCCAATCGGCCCCTCGAGCCTGCTCCGCCATTCAATAAGATCATGGCTGATCTGATCCTAACCGCCAATCTACTATCTATCACAGAACCATCTCCTGCATCTAACAGAATTGCACACACGAAATAGGAGCAGAATCAGGCTACACAGTCCCTGGGCCCGCTCCACTACCCACAGGGCCATGACCGATCCGAACCTAGACTCATGTCCAAATTCCTGCCCGCTCCCCGTAACCCTTAATGCCCTTTACTTCTAGGAAACTGTCTATTTCTGTTTTAAATTTAATTAATGTTGTAGCTTCTACAGCTTTTTGTGGCAGCATATTCCATGGACCTACCACCCTCTGAGTGAAGTAGTTCCTCCTCATCTCAGTTTTGAAAGAGCAGCCCCTTATTCTAAGACTATGTCCCCTAGTTCTCGTCTCACCCGTCATCGGGAACATCCTCCCCGCATCCACCCATATTTCAAGGGGGATAGAGTATAAAAGTAGGAAAATCTTGCTACAACTGTATAGGGCGCTGGTGAGACCACACCTAGAGTACTGCGTACAGTTTTGGTCCCCTTATTTAAGGAGGAATATACTTCCAGGGAATCTAGAACGAGGGGGCATAGTCTCAGAATAAGGGGTCGCCCATTTAAGAAGGAGATGAGGAGGAATTTCTTCTCTCAGAGGGTCGTGAATCTTTGGAATTCTTTACCCCAGAGAGCTGTGGAAGCTGAGTCATTGAATATATTCAAGGCTGAGATAGACAGATTTTTGAGCAACAGGGGAGTCAAGGGTTATGGGGAGCGGGCAAGAAAGTGGAGTGGAGGCCAAAATTCGAATTAGCCATGATCTCATTAAATGGGCTCGAGGGGCCGAATGGCCTGCTCCTGCTCCTGATGTTCTTATGTTTTTATTAGCGCACTGTGGTTGCAGTATGTACTCTCTACAGGATACATTGAAACAACTCTCCAAAGATAATTTGACAGCATTAACCAGCCTCATGACCTTGACTACCAAGAAGGACACGATCAGCAAAATCAAAGGAACACCATCAGCTCCAAGTTCCACTCCAAGTCACACACCATCCTGACTTGGACATATATCATGTTCTTTTATTGTCGCTGGGTAAATATCCTGGAATTCCCTACCTAATGTTGTCATGGGAGCACTATCACCATAATGACTGCAGCATTTCAAAAGGCAGCATAGCACCACCTTTCAGGGGAATTAGGATGGGCTATAACTGCAGCTTTGCCAGCATTGGCCATATCTTACAAACAAATAAAAAGGCACATTTATCAGAGCCAATTTGGGATCCTGTGACCAATCACATTAAAGATTTTGTCTGTATCAATCAAAAGTATTTCAGTAACTACAACTAATGCATGCATTGGTGTCAATAACCCATCACTCCTCTCATCTGTTATCTCACAGCTTGAGGATATTATAAGCAGCTAAAACAGGCAAAAGACACAATTTCAAATATTGAATGAATTGAGCTGTAATCCTGTATAATCCCTATATACCTGAATTCTGCCACTGTTTTTTTTTTAAATTTTCCATACTAATAAAAACATAAACCAACTCTAAATGATGCCAGCCCTTTAGGTTTACTGCCTGTTCCCTGTACACAGCTTTGCGACACACATGCACACACACTCCAGGGACCATATTCAGCAGCTGGATGCTCATGCTCCCCACCGTAAACGCGAAGAAGCGAGTGCAGGAGGAGAACACGGTGTAGGACAATGAGAAGTTGGAGGTTGCGGAGAATTTGGAGTTTAAAGTCAATGTTGGGATGCTGACCTACAATCCTGACTAGGGTTGTTTGTCGGACAGTTACCAAGTCAGAAAGGAAATCTCAAGCCCCGAGTGACTGAAGAGGTATTTAGAAAATAATCCCAAAACGGTCTTAGGTTTGCTTGAACCGTGATTTCTGCCAGTCCAAGTGAGGCTGCAATGACCTGAAACTAGCAGTGAGCGAAGTGCAATCTTTTAAAACATTCATCTAGCCTCATTCTAAATTCCTCTCACAAACCTACTCTTGGCTTATGCAATTTACCTTCTAAAGACTAATGAGCGATGTTGATAAAAAAGCTTTCAGTCCACAGCACTGATTTTAAACCCAACAAACTTCCTGGTCATCAACATACCTCTCTCCCTTTTACAATTTTTAATCTCAGGTAGGAGCAGTACCTTTTTTAATGTACTATGGGATGTTTTCAACCAGCCCTGAAATCAGTGGTTTCTTCTGGCCCTGCAAAAGCGTTAAAAATTCTTTCTAGCACATTGTAACCAGATAGGAAAATTATGGACAGTTCAAACTAGAGGCAGCATGTAGATAAGGGGGGAAAAGGACCAAGTAATATGGTTATATTCCACATACTTTACAGGGTTGCATCCAATAGAGAGAGTGCCATTGCAGATATCCCTGTAAAATAAAATTAAATGTTGGGAGTGCTCTCTGAGGCAAAGAAATCATTCAGAAGGAGGCTGATGGCTGCATTTGATGGCAGAATACTGGTGACAGCAAAAGTAACTTCAAGTCTGTCATCTTCAACACAGCCACAGGTCTCAAGCCACCGGAACATAGGAACAGTAGTAGGCCATTCAGCCCTTGAGCCTGTTCCGCCATTCAAAGAGGTCATGGCTGATCTGCATCTACCTTGGTTCCATATCCTTTTATACCCTTGTCTAGCAAAAATATATTGATCTCAGATTTAAAATTATAAATTGAGCTAGCATCTATTGCTTTGTGTGGGAGAATGTTCCACACTTCTACCACCCTTTGCGTGAAGAAGTGATTCCTAACTTCTCTCCTGAATGGCCTGGCTCTAACGTTATGTCCCCTTGTCCTGGACTCCCCCACCAGCAACAACAAGTATTTATATAGCGCCTTTAACGTAGTAAAACGTCCCAAGGCACTTCACAGGAGTGTTATAAAACAAAATGTGACACCGAGTCACATAAGGAGAAATTAGGGCAGATGACCAATCTTGGTCATAGAGGTAGGTTTTAAGGTGTGTGTTAAAGGAGGAAAGAGAGGTAGAGAGGCGGAGTGGTTTCGGGAGGGAATACCAGAGCTTAGGGCCTTGGCAGCTGAAGGCATAGCCACCAATGGTTGAGCGATAAATCAGGGATGCTCAAGAGGCCAGAATTAGAGGAGCGTAGATATCTCGAGGGTTGTGGGGCTGGAGGAGATTACAGAGATAGGGAGGGGCGGGGCCATGGAGGGATTTGAAAACAAGGATGAGAATTTTAATATCAAGGCGTTGTTTAACCGGGAGCCAATGTATGTCAGTGAGCACAGAGGTGATGGTGAACGGAACGTGGTAGGAGTTAGGACACGGGCAGCAGAGTTTTGGATGCCCTCAAGTTTACTAGGGTAGAACGTGGGAGGCCAGCCAGGAGTGCGTTGGAATAGTCATGTCTAGAGGCAACAAAGACATGGATGAGGGTTTCAGCAGCAGATGAGCTGAGGCAGGGGCAGAGTTGGGCGATCTTATGGAGGTGGAAATAGGTGGTCTTAGTTATGTCTCAGGTAGGTGGTCGGAACCAGAAAAAGTTTCTTTCCATCTACCCTATCAATTCCTTTCAAAATCCTAAAAACCTCAATCAAATCACCCCTTAAACTTCTATATTCCAGGGAATACAAGCCTAGTTTATGTAATCTCTCCTCATAATCTAACCTGAGTAGCACAGTAAATGCAAATTCATAGAATCGTAGAAATTTACGGCACAGAAAGAGGCCATTCGGTTCATCGTGTCGACGCCGGTCGAAAAAAAGCTATCCAGCCTAATCCCACTTTCCAGCTCTTGGTCTGTAGCCTTGTAGGTTACAGCACTTCAAGAGCAAATCCAAGTACTTTTTAAATGTGATTAGGGTTTCTGCCTCTACCACCCTTTCAGGCAGCGAATTCCAGACCCCCACCAACCTCTGGGTGAAAAAACTTCTCCTCAACTCCCCTCTAATCCTTCTACCAATTATTTATATTCATGCCCCCTGGATATGGACCTCTCTGCTAAGGGAAATAGGGGATTACTATCCACTCTGTCTAGGCCCCTTATTATTTATACACCTCAAGTAAGTCTCCCCTCAGCCTCCTCTGTTCCAAAGAAAACAACCCCAGCCTATCCAATCATGCCTCATAGCTAAAATTCTCTAGTCCTGGCCACCTCCTCGTAAATTTCCTCTGTACACTCTCCAGTGCAATCACATTCTTCCTGTAATGTGAAAAGAACTGTACGCAATACTCTAGCTGTTGCCTAACTAGTGTTTTATACAGTTCTAGCATAACTTCCCTACTCTTATATTCTATGCCTCAGCTAATAAAGGAAAGTATCCCGTATGTCTTCTTAACCACCTATCTACCTGTCCTGCTACCTTCAGGGATCTGTGGACATGCACTCCAAGGTCCCTCTGTTCCTCTATATTTCTCAGTATCCTACCATTTATTGTGTATTCCCTTGCCTTGTTAGCCTTCTCCAATTGCATTACCTCACACTTCTCCAGATTGAATTTCATTTGCCACTTTTCTGCCCACCTGACCAGTCCACTGATTTCTTCCTGCAGACTACAGCTATCTTAATCACTATCAACCACACGGCCTATTTTGTATCATCTGCAAACTTCTTAATCATGCCCCCTGCATTGAAGTCTAAATCATTGATATATACCACAAAAAGCAAGGGACCTAGTACTGAGCCCTGTGGAACCCCACTGGAAACAGCCTTCCAGTCACAAAAGCACCCGTCGACCACTATCTTTGCTTCCTGCCACTGAGCCAATTTTGGATCCAACTTGCCACTTTCCCTTGGATCCCATGGGATTTTACTTTATTCACCAACCTGCCGTGTGGGACCCTGTCAAAGACCTTGCTAAAATCCTTGCAGACGACATCAAACACGCTACCCTCATTGACCCTCCTCAAAAAATTCAATCAAGTTAGTCAGACACGACCTTCCCTTAACAAATCCACGCTGAGTGTCCTTGATTAATCCATGACTTTCTAAATGATGATTTATACTGTCCCTCAGAATTTTTTACAATAATTTTCCCACCACCGAGGTTAGGCTGGCTGGCCTGTAATTACTTGGTCTATCACTTTCTCCCTTTTTAAACAATGGTACAACGTTAGCAGTCCTCCAGTCCTCTGGCACCACGCCGGTAGCCAGAGAGGATTGGAAAATGATGGTCAGAGCCTCTGCTATTTCCTCCCCTACCTCTCTTAACAGCATGGGATACACTTCATCCGGGCGATTTATCAACTTTCAAAGATGCTAAACCTCTCAATATTTCCTCTCGCTCTATGTTTATCCCATCTAATATTTCACACTCCTCCTCAACTACAATGTCTGCATCGTCCCCCTGTTCTGTGAAGACAGATGCAAAATATTCATTAAGAACCATACCCATGTCTTCCGCCTCCACACATTGTACAGAATATTTACTATATGGTTTATAGATCACCGCCACTTTCTCCTGGCTCTAAGCACCGGTCAACGGCAGCACGCATGGGTGTGCTTTGGAGAGGGAGATAAGAGAAGCGGCAACGTCCAAAATCGCTGACCGTGTGTCAATTCGGCATTGCACGCCGATTTACATCACGTTCCTGGTAATTAAAATACTTGCGAGTGCAGGCAACGGCAGCGCTGCCGACCTGCCCAGTGTGACAGCCGCTGCGTTCCACGCCGGAAGTGGGTGGAAGCGAGGCAGCCGCCTTTTTTTCTTTAACGGACAGCGCTAAAGGCTCGAATTTCTAGGCCACAGAGTGTATAACCTGGCAAAATAAGTACGAAAATGAACAACCTTTACCCGGCTGAATAAACAAATCCAATAAGTTATAGAGTGTAATTCTTGTGCTGCTAAATTAGGAAGACCATGCAGTTAACACAGTGAAATAACCCTTACCCTCCTAACTAAAAAGAATCATACTGACATCAAATGTGCTGTGTTGATTTATAATATCACATGCAAAACATCACAAACATTTTCACCACACAAGTGCCAGGCAATGACCATCTTCAACAAGCGAGTGCCATTGCCAAATCCCCTACCATCAACATCCTGGGGGTCACCATTGACCAGAAACTTAACTGGACCAGCCACATAAATACTGTGGCTACAAGAGCAGGTCAGAGGCTGGGTATTCTGTGGCGAGTGTCTCACCTCCTGACCAATGTTCCCTCTAATTTTTTTTTTCGTGCACGGTCCCTTTAACTGCACGGCCACGCACCTTAGGGGGAAACATTGCTCTTGACTCCCCTAAGCCTTTCCACCATCTACAAGACACAAGTCAGGCGTGTGATGGAATACTCTCCACTTGCCTGGGTGAGTGCAGCTCCAATAACACTCCAGAAGCTCGACACCATCCAGGACAAAGCAGCCCACTTGATTGGCACCCCATCCACCACCACGCACCGTGGCTGCAGTGTGCACCATCTACAAGATGCACTGCAGCAATTCGCCAAGGCTTCTTCGACAGCCCCTCCCAAACCCGCGACCTCTACCACCGAGAAGGACAAGGGCAGCAAGCGCATGGGAACACCACCACCTCTAAGTCACACACCATCCTTCATCATCACTGGGTCAAAATCCTGGCACTCACTCCCTAACAGCACTGTGGGAGTACCTTCACCACATGGCTGCAGCGGTTCAAGAAGGCAGCTCACCACCACCTTCTCACGGGCAACAAGGGATGGGCAATACGCCCACATCGCAGGAACAAATAAAAAAAGAGGAAGATTACAAATTGTGATATGTCATTGCTTTTTAGATTCATTGATGAATAACTTGCAGTTGATTACTGGAACATTCTATAAGCTGTATGTTGAATTTTGTTTTACTGAACAGTAGTTTTGGGGAAAATAATAATCCAAGTAGCAGGCTAGATATAAGGCCTTTGGATTTAAGGGGGGGAATTCCTTGTATAACTGACTACAAGCTGCGATTCAGGGGACCAAGTACCAGATGCGCCTTCCTGGACCATCTGTCACTGACCTCACCAAAGTTCACAGGACCAGGGGGAGGTCCTTTGTTTTATGTGTGAATAATGGAAACATCTAGTACATCCGCATTGCCCTGCAAATTTAGTGCAACTTGCCAGTTTTGGAAGATAAAACCCCCCACCCCCAAAAAAGGTTTCCACGTCCTCACTCCTCAGCATTTGTAAAGGTGGGGGAGGGGGGGGGGGGGGGGCGGGGGCGCAGGTTGCAGTTAAATAAATGAAAACAATTCTTGCTGTCAATCTTCGGGGCTCCAGATCATTTCCATCATTCAGTGGGCAGGGTGTGCCTGATCTCATCTGGTCTATTGCCCACAGACCCTGCCTCACCAAACAAGGCACCAGGAATATGTAAACTCCCGATATAAGACATAAGACGTAGGAGTAGGTCATTTGGCCCCTCGAGACTGCTCCGCCATTCAATAAGATCATGGCTGATCTGATCTTGGCCTCAACTCCACTTCCCTGCCCACTCCCCATAACCCTTGACTCCCTTACCTTTCAAAAATCTGTCTATCTCAATGACCCAGCCTCCACAGCTCTCTGGGGAAGAGAATTCCAAAGATTCACGACCCTTTGAGAGAAGAAATTCCTCCTCATTTCCGGTTTAAATGGGTGCCCCCTTATTTTGAAATTATGCCCCCCTAGTTCAAGATTTCCCCATGAGGGGAAACATCCTCTCTGCATCTACCCTGTCAAGCCCCTTCAGAATCTTATATGTTTCAATAAGATCCTCTCTCATTCTTCTAAACTCCAATGAGTATAGGCCCAACCTGCTCAACCTTTCTTCATAAGACAACCCCTTCATCTCCGGAATCAACCTCGTGAACCTTCTCTGAACTGCCTCCAATGCAAGTATATCCTTCCTTAAATAAGGAGACCAAAACTGTATGTAGTACTCCAGGTGTGGTCTCACCAACGCCCTGTACAGTTGTAACAGGACTTCCCTACTTTTATACTCCATTCCCTTTGCAATAAAGGCCAACACTCCATTTGCCTTCCTAATTACCTGCTGTACCTGCATGCTAACTTTTTGTGTTTCATGTACAAGGACCCCCCAGATCCCTCTGTACCTCAGCAATTTGTAATCTCTCCCCATTTTTAAATAATAATTTGCTTTTTTATTTTTCCTACCAAAGTGGATAACCTCACATTTTCCCACATTAAACTCCATCTGCCAGATTTTTGCCCACTCACTTAGCCTATCGATATTCCTTTGGAGATTCTTTGCGTCCTCCACACAATTTGCTTTCCTACCTATCTTTGTATCAGCAGCAAATTTGGCTACATTACAGTCGGTCCCTTCATCCAAGTCATTAATATAGATTGCGAATAGTTGAGGCCCCAGATATTGGGAATTCCCATTCCCAGTCCTGCCCCCTCATGTGCCATTGGCCTTGTATGGGGCAGGCAGAGGCTCCGTGGCTTACTAGGTCAAAGGAGAATTCCACCACGAGGCTAGGACCTGGTGTATCTGGGCCCCAGCCTAAATTTTGGCCCTTCCAGTGTGATCCTGCCAGAGTTGCAGTGGGAGTGCACCAGAAGGACCACAAATTTTCAGCCCTCAATTTATTAGAATGTAAAATTAGATAGTAGCAAGCGCAAAATGCAGCAGCATCATTAGATCACACTAATACTTGACTACTCACCAGTACTTTAACTTCATCTCAAAAATAATAAATGTCTTGAAAGTACAATAATCCTCATAACTTGGAACACACATCTGAGAAAAACAGACATTCAAGAACTTTGCATCAAACACTCATTAGACCATTCATCTGAACAGAATTGAGTCATCTACTTTTGAAGTGATGCTGAAATCCAAGACGTGCATTTCATGCATGAAGTGAGCTATTCCCAGCAACCAGTAATCATGTTAAAGTGGTCACAGACACAAGTTCTCAAAGAAATATATAAAATCAACATGAAACAGGACAAGTCTTATCTAATCTGTCAGACATATTTTATGAAATACACTAATGTACCTTATCAATGATTGTTAAGGATCCACTTGGTAAAAAGGCTCAATAATCAGTTAAACACCTTAACAAGCCATTAATGAAGTTCTATAAAAGGCTGGGCAGTAAATTAGTCTGATCAGCTAAGTGCCTGATGCCTGTGGAAACCCATCACCATGCTTTCAGGATTTCCAATTCAAATTACTGAGAAATTTACACCCACCTATAGGGTTTCTGGTTGCCCATGATGGAGTTCACACTCTCTCCCACATATCAAAGTTCAAAGAACTTAGGTGCAGGTTAACAGAGCCTAGACCTTGTAAGATTCTCAAAATTCACAGATCCCCCAAAACTCAAAGACAAACCCTAAGGAAAAAGACTTTGGACTCTTTTCCAACTATTACAGGGTGGTGAAATATATTTGGGCCTAACCTAAGGAAGTTAAGACCAAAACCAAGTTTTGACATTTTAAAAACATATCTGGGCCTGTAAAGGGACAAGAAGGTAGGTTCAACCTCTGTAAAAGCAGTTTGGCTATTGCAGTTAATTACACTGTCTGGGGAACCGTCATGACCTCACTCAAAACCCCAGCAGATATTAACATTTTGACAATAGACCCTGGGAGAAGGCAGTCCCACCAAAACCTATCACAGCACCCATCAAAACCATGCATAAAACAAATTACTTGGGCTTACCCTATAGAAATTACAGGCCCAACCAAGAAACCCAAAACATAAGAACAATCAGCTACAATTAAGCAACAGATCAACAGGATGGAGCCATCCTGAAAACCACTTCATACATTTACAAACCAGTTACTGTTGACGGGCCCTCCAAAATCTTACAAAGCACAGATAAGGAAGCTTCAATTAATATAACTGAAAGGCTGTTTTCTCAAGAAGTCAGTTCAGCAGTTACAACAGTTCAAGTTCTCCAGTAGAGTTACACGGCAGTTCAAGGAGACAAGCAGTTCAACAGTTACACAACAGCAAGGAGTTCAGCAAGCAATCCAGCAGAAGGCAGTTCCACAGTTCTGCAGAAGGCAGTTCCACAGCTCTGAAGAAGACAGTTCAACAAGGCGAGGGGGCAACAGAAAGAAGTTCAACAAAGAAGGTCAGCAGCTCCTGAAGTAGGCCGACACGCAAGAAGAGACCAGAGCGACCGCCTCAGTGACCATCGGACACCTCGCGGCAACAAGGGCCTTATGAAACTTTTACTCAAAAGACTCTAAACCCTAACTCTCAACTGTCAAGGATTAGTTTGGTGAGCATTATCCCTGGTTCTCCAGAGTCCAACCTAGCTAGTGAAGTGGGATTGGGAGGGGTGAAGTATTCTCCTAATGTTATTTCCCTCGCTTGTACCGAAGTGTTCCCCACTTTTAGAGTGTTAAGAGTGTTTGTGTTGTGTTTTTACTTTCTTAAATAAAGATCAAAGTTCTTGCATCAAAACCAGTTGTCTGCTGCACTTTTTGTCACAACCCCCAAATAAGTCCAAAGGTCTAGAACCAAGGGAGTGGGAGCGATTCGAACCGCTCAGAAGTCAGAGGTGAAGCTGACACAAACCACCACCCCCTACACCTGTCCTCCAAAGAGCGCACAGGGGTACTGCAGCAGTTTATCAGAGCACGGTACTGACAAGCATGGATGTGAGCCCTGGCTAGATGTTCAGCAGGTACTAGGAGCTCCTCACAAGCTTATCGGGTTAATTTTCACTTTGGGCACGAGCAGAAAACTGGCAGTTGAGGATCAGCCGCTTGCCTTCAATGGAAAGGAAAATTGGGCAGGGTTTATAACAGAGGGGCTCAATTGTCATTTAAATCAAGACCCTTGGCTCCTTTGGGAGCTGCAGACAATTTTTAAAAAAAACAATCTTTGGCCCACGAGGGCTGTAATTTCCTGGTTTCTCGCTCTCACCTTTAAGTAGGGATTGTCCCTCTCGGAGCTGCTCGAGACCGCTCTGAATTTAGGATTCACCTCTTCTGAAACAGTGTTTTCACATAGATAATCTTTATTCTCAATGACTGATTCTATTATTTTGCCACTTACCAATATAAGAGTAGTGAGTCTGTGGCTACCCAGGTTTGTTGTATTGCCTTTTTAAAAAAAAATATTTCCAATCCAGTGACTCCTCCTTTGTGTTCACGGACTCTCTCATGACTGTAAGATTTTGTAAATTGTGTCCCATTTTCACACCCTCAGATACATGGATCCATCCCCGAGAATGTATTGTTTTGAGCAATTTAAACTTGTCTAGGGTGCCCATGCAAGTGATATAAAAATCATTAAATTTAGTTGTAGAACCTCCTACAATGAGTGGCATGATACTATTGTCTTTAGCAAACATTTTCAGGAAGTAGTTACTTTAGTAAATTAACTATTCTTCAACTTCAACTTCAAGCCCACTCGTATCCTTTAAGGGTCTCAATTCTTGTTGATTGCCCGCTTGCTGTTATAATACTGGAAGAATTTCTTACCTGTCACCTTTGCCTTCTATTGTGTCTATTTCCCTCTTGCCTCTGACTACCTTTTAAAACTGCTTTGCTGTTTCCTGTATTCTTCTCAGTGGTTTCATTCACCTTTCTCCCTGCAGGTTCTGTCGAGTTTATTTTTCTTATTTCGCTTTTGTATTTTACTTCATACTGTCTTATTTTTTTTTTTTAATTTTAAATTTGTTTTTATGGGATGTAGGCGTTGCTGGCAAGGCCAGCATTTATTGCCAATCCCTAATTGCCCTTGAGAAGGTGGTGGTGAGCTGCCTTCTTGAACCAGATGCAGTTCATGTGGTGAAGGTACTCCCAACAGTGCTGTTGGGAAGGGAGTTCCAGGATTTTGACCCAGCGACGATGAAGGATCGGCGATATAGTTCCAAGTCAGGATGGTGTGTGACTTGGAGGGGAACTTGGAGGTGGTGGTGTTCCCATGCACCTGCTGCCCTTGTCCTTCTAGGTGGAAGAGGTCGTGGGTTTGGGAGGTGCTGCCGAAGAAGCCTTGGCGAGTTGCTGCAGTGCATCTTGTAGATGGTACACACTGCAGCCACGGTGCGCCGGTGGTGGAGGGAGTGAATGTTTAAGGTGGTGGATGGGGTGCCAATCAAGCGGGCTGCTTTGTCCTGGATGGTGTCGAGCTTCTTGAGTGTTGTTGCAGCTGCACTCATCCAGGCAAGTGGAGAGTATTCTATCACACTCCTGACTTGTGCCTTGTAGAAGGTGGAAAGGCTTTGGGGAGTCAGGAGGTGAGACACTCGCCGCAGAATACCTAGCATCTGACCTGCTTTTGTTGCCACAGTATTTATGTGGCTGGTCCAGTTAAGTTTCTGTTCAATGCTGACCCCCCAGGATGATGATGTTGACATTGTATGCACCTTAATAGGTTAAGCCTTCACAACATTCCTTTTCTCTTTTGACCTTCTTTCTGTTAAGAAAAGAAACACATTCCATCCATGTTCGGGTTGAAAATGAAACAAAGAAACCAAATGCAAAATGTAACCTTCAAGTTTTCATCCGGACAACGGAAACTGAAGTAACACAGACAGTCGTTGTATCCATTAATGTTTCTGGTTTTGTCAACTCAGGAATGATTGAAAAATTGCAATCAGCCTGGGGCTAATAAGAGACAGTGAATAAAAAGCACCGAAAAAGAATCTAAAGAGAATGTAAGACAATACAAGATTGAGATACAGTCATTGAGCTCATGTAGGTTGTTTTCACCAAACAGACCGTGATCAATTTGATCATTCTGGGACTTCACCAATTCATTTAATCTCATGAGGGATGTGAATCATACTGCCAAGAAGTTAGAGGTCTGTCAAATTTCTCTCCACCATCCGCCACCCCCCGCCCCTCCTCAATCTAGCAGTACTTCAGGATATCAAACAGTATAATCTACAATATTTAACCTTGACTGACTGCATTCTGAAAATTATATTTCAATGAATCCAGTATATTGGCCTGGATTTGGCTGCAATAATAACGGCGAGGCTCTCAGCGCTCGTCATTATTACAGGGTAAATCTGATAGCTTCTGGTGTCCGCACATGCGTGGGTTAAACGCGAAAATCCAGAAGTTGCTGTCAGAGATACGTTGTTCCTCCACAGGCGGCGCTGTTGCAGTCCTCACCGATAGACTCGGCATTGAAATCACTATAATGAATCATAGAATCATTACAGCACAGAAGGAAGCAGAAGGGTCAGGAGTGTCTGATCGCAGGGGTTTGGCGAGGCAGGAATGCTGGACCCAGTCGGTAAGTGGAAAGGCACTTACCTCCTGGATCCAGCAGTCCTCGCCTTCCTTTAGCTGCCGGGATCCCCGTGGCCCGAGAAACCCGGCTGCCCACAGTTGAATTTAAAACGGAGATTCCAAATGAGGCACACAGCCTCATTATAATATTTAAAGTGCCAACCTGCCTCCTGCGAGCTGTTGGCTGCCCGCGCGCCCCCCCCCATTCCACCGCCGATAAAACCGGAAGTAGACGGGTTGGGGTCAGGATTCAGATTTTAAACACTTCAACCTTGAGGAAGTAACATATAGAGTGGATAAAGGGGAACCAGTAGACGTAGTGTATTTAGACTTCCAAAAGGCACTTGACAAGGTGCCACACAAAAGATTATTGCTTAAGGTAAAAAATCACGGGATTGGGGGTAATATTCTGGCATGGATAGAGGATTGGCTATCTAACAGAAAGCAAAGAGTTGGGATAAATGGTTCATTCTCAGACTGGCAATCAGTAACTAGTGGTGTTCCACAGGGGTCAGTGCTGGGTCCCCAACTCTTTACAATCTATATTAACGATTTGGAGGAAGGGGCCAAGTGTAACATATCAAAATTTGCAGATGATACTAAGATGGGAGGGAAAGTAGTGAGTGAGGAGGACATAAAAAACCTGCAAGGGGACATAGACAGGCTAAGTAAGTGGGCAGAGATTTGGCAGATGGAATACAACACTGGAAAGTGTGAGGTGATGCACTTTGGCAGGAAAAATCCTAGAGCAATTTATTATCTTAATGGCAAGAAACTGGAGAGTACTGAAGTGCAAAGGGATCTGGGGGTCCTGGTGCACGAAACTCAAAAGGTTAGTATGCAGGTGCAGCAAGTGATTAAGAAGGCAAATGGAATGTTGGCTTTCATTGCTAGGGGGATAGAATATAAAAATAGGGAGGTATTGCTTCAGTTGTACAAGGTATTGGTGAGACCGCACCTGGAATACTGCATACAGTTTTGGTGTCCTTACTTAAGGAAAGACATCCTTGCTCTCGAGGCAGTGCAAAAAAGGTTCACTCGGTTAATCCCGGGGATGAGGGGGTGGTCATATGAGGAGAGGTTGGGTAGATTGGGACTCTACTCATTGGAGTTCAGAAGAATGAGAGGCGATCTTATTGAAACATATAAGATTGTGAAGGGGTTGGATCGGGTGGATGCGGGGAGGATGTTCCCGATGACGGGTGAGACTAGAACTAGGGGACATAGTCTTAGAATAAGGGGCTGCTCTTTCAAAACTGAGATGAGGAGGAACTACTTCACTCAGAGGGTGGTAGGTCCATGGAATATGCTGCCACAAAAAGCTGTAGAAGCTACATCATTAAATAAATTTAAAACAGAAATAGACAGTTTCCTAGAAGTAAAGGGCATTAAGGGTTACGGGGAGCGGGCAGGAATTTGGACATGAGTCTAGGTTCGGATCGGTCATGGCCCTGTGGGTAGTGGAGCGGGCCCAGGGACCGTGTAGCCTGATTCTGCTCCTATTTCATGTGTGCAATTCTGTTAGATGCAGGAGCTGGTTCTGTGATAGTAGATAGTAGATTGGCGGTTAGGATCAGATCAGCCATGATCTTATTGAATGGCGGAGCAGGCTCGAGGGGCCGATTGGCCTACTCCTGCTCCTATTTCTTATGTTCTTATGTTAACCTCCCATCCGACCCCAACCCCACCCGTTTTTTGCGGTTAAAATTCCCCCCGAGGTACCCTGAAAGAGGGGACAAATGAAATACCTAGACAGATATGGTATGGTGTTATATAGTAAGAAGTCAACATAGTTTTATGGGAGGGAGGTCTTGTCTAGCAAATTTGTTGGAGTTCTTTGAGGAAATTATAGATCTTGTTGAAAACAGAACTTCTGTGGATGAGATGCGAGATTTTTCTCTCCAGTAGCAATGCCGTCAGAACTGCGGCAGGCAGGATTGAGCCTGGTGAACTTCCCAGGGCCCCTGCTGATATTCTTGTCTATGCTTCTGAACACGTTGAGAGACTCTGCCGTCGTACCTCTCGCACACTCCTCAACCATCTCGTACACCAGCTCTACAGCAAACGCCACAACCTCGAAACCAAGATAGAGTCCATGCTCTCAGCCTGTGCTCAGGACACAGCAGACCAGTTACGAGACACCACCAAACAGACGAGGCAACGGAACTACGCTGCCTACATGCGCATCAAGAACAGGAAGCTTGAGAAACTCGGCATCACCACCAGCAGCAACCAAGCCTCCCCCGGTACCATGGCTGCAACCACAGGGAAGTCCATCGTCAACTTGTCCGACCATACCCTTCAACCAGACGAAATCGAAGTTCTCGCCCTAGGGCTCAAGTTCTGCCCAACCACCAAAATGGACCCCATCGGTCTCGCGGCAGACACGGAGGAATTCATCAGGAGAATGAGGCTCCGGGAATACTTCCACAAATCCCAAGATGTCAGCAACAAACCCAATGAGACAATCAATGATCCAGAACAGCAGACAGAGGGACTCGCAGTGCAGCAACCGAAGAAAAAAGAGTCAAACTGGACCCCTCCGGAGGGTCGCTGCCCCAAGCTTGACATGTATGCTCAAGCTGTCAGGAGATGCATCAACGCCAGATTCATCAGCCGCGCTCACAAGACAGTCCAGAATGTCACCCGAGCACAACGCAACGCCATCCACGCTCTCAAGACCAACCGCAACATTGTCATCAAACCAGCGGACAAAGGAGGAGCCATCGACATACAGAACAGAACGGACTATTGTAAAGAAGCATACCGACAACTGGACAACCAGGAACACTACAGACAGCTACCCGCAGATCCGACCAAAGAACACACCCGCCAACTCAATAGACTGATCAAGACCTTCGATCCAGACCTTCAAAACATCCTACGTGCTCTCATCCCACGTACTCCCCGCGTGGGAGACTTCTACTGCCTCCCAAAGATACACAAAGCCAACACACCCGGACGTCCTATCGTATCAGGCAATGGAACCCTGTGTGAGAACCTCTCTGGATACGTCGAGGGCATTCTGAAACCCATCGTACAGGGAACCCCCAGCTTCTGTCGCGACACTACAGACTTCTTACAGAAACTCAGCACCCACAGACCAGTTGAACCAGGAACACTCCTTGCCACGATGGACGTATCGGCACTCTACACCAGTATCCCCCACGATGACGGCATCGCTGCAACAGCCTCAGTACTCAACATCAACAACAGCCAATCTCCAGACGCCATCCTACAACTCATCCGCTTCATCCTTGACCACAATATCTTCACCTTCGACAACCGTTTTTTTACCCAAACACACGGAACAGCCATGGGGACCAAATTCGCACCCCAATACGCCAACATCTTCATGCACAAGTTCGAGCAAGACTTCTTCGCTGCACAGGACCTCCAGCCAACGCTGTACACCAGATACATCGACGATATTTTCTTCCTTTGGACCCATGGCGAAGGATCACTGAAAAGACTACACGATAACATAAACAAGTTCCATCCCACCATCAAACTCACCATGGACTACTCCTCAGAATCGGTCTCATTCCTGGACACACGAATCTCCATCAAAGACGGACAGCTCAGCACTTCACTCTACCGCAAGCCCACGGACAACCTCACGATGCTCCACTTCTCCAGCTTCCACCCTAACCATGTTAAAGAAGCCATCCCCTATGGACAAGCCCTGCGAATACACAGGATCTGCTCAGACGAGAACGAACGCGATGGACACCTACGGACGCTGAAAAACGCCCTCGTAAGAACGGGATATGACGCTCGACTCATCGATCGACAGTTCCGACGGGCCACTGCGAAAAATCGCATAGACCTCCTCAGAAGGCAAACATGGGACACAACCAACAGGGTACCCTACGTCGTCCAGTACTTCCCCGGAGCGGAGAAACTACGCCATGTTCTTCGCAGCCTTCAACATGTCATCGATGACGACAAACACCTCGCTAAGGCCATCCCCACGCCTCCACTACTTGCCTTCAAACAGCCGCCTAACCTCAGAAGTACCATCGTTCGCAGCAAATTACCCAGCTTTCAGGATAACAGCGACCACGACACCACACAACCCTGCCAAGGCAAACTCTGCAAGACATGCCAGATCATCAACACAGATACCACCATCACACGTGAGGACACTAACCACCAGGTACATGGTACATACTCATGTGACTCGGCCAACGTTGTCTACCTCATACGTTGCAGGAAAGAATGCACCGCGGCATGGTACATCGGCGAGACCATGCAGACACTGAGACAACGTATGAACGAGCACCGCGCAACAATCGCCAGGCAGGATTGTTACCTCCCAGTCGGGCAACACTTCAGCAGTCAAGGACATTCAGCCTCGGATCTGCGGGTAAGCGTTCTCCAAGGCAACCTTAGAAACACACGACAACGCAAAATCATCGAGCAGAAACTGATAGCCAAGTTCCGCACTCATGAAGACGGTCTCAACCGGGATCTTGGGTTTATGTCACGATACATGACGTGATCCGGACTCGAGTCGTCGTTGGCTTGTTCACAGATGTGATTCCCAGTAAAAAGTAAAATTTCCAGTAAAAAGTAATTTTAAAGCTTTTCGTTTTACATACAGACGGCAGCTTTTGACACGTTAGAACCCCTGCGACTACACCTCATTGTCTCAGTTGTATCTTGCTATGTCTTTGATGTGGTACCTTCCTGGCTGACTTGATTAACTTTATCACACCTCGGCAGATAGTCAGGATGATTTAATTTAGTGGTCTGCAATTGTAAGGTACACATGCTTTGTTCTCTATCTATATATGCTTTGGCGATTCTGTATCTAATTTACTTCACCTGAGGAAGGGGCGATCGATAGCTCCGAAAGCTTGTGATTTCAAATAAAACTGTTGGACTATAACCTGGTGTTGTGCGACCTCTCAATTTTGTCCACCCCAGTCCAACACCGGCATCTCCGCATCTGAACACGTCACAGGAAGGTTGCGGACATGTGGGAAATAGTCACTGTTATGAGACAGATGCCTGCAAACAATTTAAGGGGGCAGGCAGCCTCGAAGGTTAAAAAAAGTTTCCCGCCATCGATGCAGTGGTAAAATCTACTCCTTCAAGACCCCCCTTCAAGCCAACCTATTTAACCAAGCGTTTAGTCGCCCCTCCTAATCGCGCTTTCTTTGGTTCGGTGTCAATTTTTGTCTGATTACAATTCTGCGAAGCACCTTGGAACACTTTCCTACATGAAAGACGCTACATAAGCGCAAGTTGTTGTTTTAGTGAAGGGCTCACAGGCAGAGCGAACGAAAGGATAAGTACGTTAAAGCATCTGAGCCTCTAGAGAGCTTGAAGAGACGAGGATTGTTTACTCTGCAAAAGAGAAGGTTCATGGGCGATTTATTGAAGCATTCAGGATTCTTCAGAAAATAGATAAATTGAACCCTGATAATATGTTAAGAGATTGACACAAATTCAAGAACCAAGGGACACCAATTTCAGCTGAGAAGAGGGAAGATAGAGACAGCTAAGGTTAACCACTTTACACAGAGGGTGGTGAATGTGTGTAATGGACTGCCTGCGGAGGCAACGAACATAAGAAATAGGAGCAGGAGTAGGCCATTTGGCCCTTCGAGCCTGCTCCACCATTCATCTCACTTTCCTGCACGATCCCCATATCCCTTGATTCCCTTAATATCCAAATATCGATCTGTCTTGAATATACTCAACGACTGAGCCTCCACAGCCCTCTGGGGTAGAGAATTCCAATGATTCACCACCCTCTAAGTGAAGAAAGTTCTCCTCATCTCAGTCCTAAATGGCCGACCCCTTATTCTGAGACTGTGACCCCTGGTTCTAGACTCCCCAGCCAGGGGAAACATCCTCCCTGCATCTACCCTGTCAAGCCCTGTAAGAATTTTGTCGGTTTCAATGAGATCACCTCTCATTCTTCTAAAATCTGGAGAATATAGGCCTAGTCTACTCAATCTGTCCTCATAGGACAATCCCCCCATCCCAGGAACCAGTCTGGTGAACCTTCGTTGCACTCCCTCTACGGCAAGTATATCCTTCCTTAGGTAAGGAGATCAAAACTGTACACAATGCTCCAGGTGTGGTCTCACCAGGGCCCTATATAATTGCAGTAAGATATTTTACTCTTATACTCAAATCCTCTTGTAATAAAGGCCAACATACCATTTGCTTTCCTAATTGCTTACTGTACCTGCATGTTAACTTTCAGTGATTCTTGTACAAGGACACCCAGGTCCCTCTGGACACCAACATTTCCCAATCTCTCGCCATTTAAAAAACCAAACCAAAGTGGATAACTTCACATTTCTGCACATTATATTCTATTTGCCATGTTCTTGCCCACTCAATTAGATTGTCTATATCCCCTTGAAGCCTCCTTGCATCCTCCTCACAACTTACATTCCCACACAGCTTTGTATCATCAGCAAACTTGGATATATTACATTTGGTCCCCTCATCCAAATCATTGATGTGGATTGTGAATAGCTGAGGCCCAAGCACGGATTCTTGCGGTACCCTACTAGTTACAGCCTGCCAACCCGAAAATGACCCATTTATTCCTACTCTCTGTTTACCAATCCTCAATCCATGCGAGTATATTACACCCAATCCCATGAGCCCTAATTTTGTTTAATAACCTCGTGTGACATCCTTATCGAATGCCTTCTGAAAATCCAAATACACCACATCCACTGGTTCCCCTTATTTATTCTGCTAGTTACAACCTCAAAAAACTCCAACAGATTAGTCAAACACGCTTTCCCTTTCATAAATCCGTGTTGCCTGTGCCCAATCCTAATATTATTTTCTAAGTGCCCTGTTATCACGTCCTTAATAATAGATTCAAGCATTTTCCCTACTACTGATGTCAGGCTAACTGGTCTGTAGTTCCCCGTTTTCTCTCTCTCTCCTTTCTTAAATAGTGGGGTTAGATTTGCTACCTTCCAATCCACGGGAACCGTTTTAGAATCTATGGAGTTTTGGAAAATGACAACCAATGCATCCACTATCTCTATAGCCACCTCTTTCAAAAGCCTAGGATGCAGGCCATCAGGTCAAGGAGATTTATCAGCTTTCAGTCACATTAATTTCTCCAATACTATTTTTTTACTAATACTAATATCTTTCAGGTCCTCATTCTCGCTAGACCCTTGGTTCTCCACTATTTCCGGGAAGTTTTTTGCGTCTTCTTCCATGAAGAGAGACAGAAAGTATTTGTTTAATTTCTCTGCCTTTCCTTATTCCCCATTATAATTTCTCCTGTCTCAGCCTGTAAGGGACCCACATTTACTTTCGCTAATCTTTTCCTTTTTACAGACCATAGAAGATTTTACAGTCTGTTTTTATATCTCTGTCTAGTTTACTCTCATATTCTATTTTCCCTTTCTTTATCAATTTGTTGGTCCTCCTTTGCTGAATTCTAAAATCCTCCCAATCCTCAGACTTACTACTCTTTTTGGCAACATTATAAGCCTCTTCCTTTGATCTAATACAATCTTTAACTTCTCTCTTGTTAGCCACGGTTGGACCACTTTTCCTGTGGGGTTTTTGGTGCCTTAAAAGAATGTATATTTGTTTTAAATTATGTATGAATTCTTTAAATGCTTGTCTACTGTCATACCTTTTAATGTAGTTTCCCAATCTACCTTAGCCAACTCGCCCCTCATACCTACGTAGTTTGCTTTGTTTAGATTTAAGACCCTAGTTTCGGATTTAACGAAATCACTTTCAAACTCAATATAAAATTCTACCATATTATGGTCACTCTTCTCCAAAGTCCCCTTTACTACAAGGTTATTAATTAACCCTTTGTCATTGCACAATACTGGATCTAAAATAGCCTGTTCCCTAGTTGGTTCCTCAACATACTGATCTAAAAAACTATCTTGCATACATTTCATGAATTCGTCCTCCACACTATTACTGCAAATTTGGTTTGCCTAGTCTATATGTAGATTAAAGTCCCCCATGATTACTGTATTACCCTTATTACATGCACCTCTAATTTCCTGATTTATACTCTGCCCTACATTACAACTAGTGTTTGGGGGCCTATAAACAACTCCCACCAATGGTTTCGGCCCCTTGCTGTTTCTTAGCTCCACCCAAACTGATTCTACTTCTTGATTTTCAGAGCTACGATCCTTTCTCTCTACTGTCTTTATCCCATCCTTTATTATCAGGGTTACCCCTCCTCCTTGTCCATTTTGCCTATCTCTTCTAAAAGTTAAGTATCCTGGAATATTTAGTTCCCAACCGTGGCCATTTTGCAACCACGTCTCCATTATGGCTATTAGATCAAACCTGTTAATTTCTATCTGCGCGATTAATTCATCTATTTTGTTGTGAATGCTTCGCGCATTCAGATATCGTGCCTTTAGCTTTGACTTATTTCAACTTTTACCTGATGTCAACTTAGTCACTGATGCCTTATTACCTTTGTTACTCTCTCTGTCCCTTCCAGACCCACTCTGCTTATTTTTACCCGAAACTCTACTCTGGAGCCTTGATATTTCTCTCGCTACTTTTAAATTGACTCTTTCCTGAATCCTCCCACCCACCCATCATTAGTTTAAAGCCCTGTCTACTGCCCTAGTTATTCAATTCGCCAGGACACTGGTCCCAGCCCGGTTTAAGTGAAGCCTGTCCCAACGGAACAGCTCCCTCTTTCCCTGGTACTGGTGCCAGTGCCCCATGAGCTGAAACCCCTTCCTCCTACACCACTCTTCTGAGCCACGCATTTAAACCTCTAATCTGTTTGTCCCTATGCCAAATTGCACGTGGCTCAGGTAACAATCCAGATATTATTACCTTTGAGGTTCTGCTTTTTAATTTGGATCCTAGCTCCTCAAACTCCCTCAGCAGAACCTCATTCCTAGTTCTACCTATGTCATTGGTTCCTACATGGACCACGACAACTGGATCCTTCCCCTCCCACAAAAGAAGATAGCGTGGAAAAAATTGAAGGGAGTATTCCTTTTGGAAGCAAATGTCTAAAGTTGCATACATTATTCTAAATGAGGCTTTGCCAATGATTTATACAGGGTGAAACTAATCCGCTTTAATTTAGAATCAGTTACCATTGAGATATAGCTCCGCAGTTGAATACATCCTCACAGTAACTGGATACTTTCAGTGAATGGCATCAATTCAGTAAATGGCAGCAATTACGCTACGATGTTGACTGTTACAGTCACAGACATCTAATAAGTATTCCTACAAATGGCAGCCCAGTAAAACCACAAACAGACCACAACTGGCTTTCTGGCACATCAAATTCTGAACTTTAAAATTGCAAGTATTGTAAGAAGAGTACAGACAGCTACTGTCAAATGTTTCCATTAAAGAAGCTCACCAACGATACCGTTACAGTGTTCAGTTTTGGTCACCAAGACTTAGGGACTCATTCAAGCCCTCGAGATGGTGATGAAGTGTCACGAGGCTAATCATTAGCGTCAGAGGTACGTGAAGACTGGAGAAACATGGCCTCTTCAGCTTTGAAATTAGGCAACTGTGAGAGGGCCTCATAGATTTATATGAGATAGAAAAGGTCGATCTTAATAGTAGGACAAGGGGACACAGTTTTAGACTGACAAAACACAATTTTAGGACTTTTGTCAGAGTTCTTCGTACAAATGTCTTTCTTCATCTATATTTTTTGTGATAAAAGGAAATGTAGGCAGAAATGTGGAGGAAAAGTCTTTGTGAGTGGTTGAATGAGTGGGAAGTGTAAGGTTTTAATTCTAACATACTACCGCAACAAATACCTGTCAAAACAACAATTAGTTAGTACAGCTTCAATCTTGTTTTATCTGTATATTATTTTGATGTATTTCTCCTTTTCATATGGCACATTTAGTTTATTTTTACGATGAGTCTCCTGCACAGGGCTTCTTTCTCATTTGTAAGAGTGAGCAAGCGTCTGTTCCCAGACCTCTCCAGTGGTTCTTCGTGACCTGCGGCAGTTTGGAGTGACTTCTCCCTCTAATTCTCTGCTAAGATACAAAGGCCTAGAAATTCGATAAGGCACCGCGGGGCGAAATTTGCTCGCGCCCGTTTAAAAGTCGCAGGCAGCACGTTAATTTGGCGCTGCCGGCTGATTTAAGTGATTTTAGCGCAGACCCCAGTGACGAACAGCTGCTTCAGGCTGCGCACTCAACAGGAGGCCCAATGTCACATCCCTGGGCGAGGCTGCATTTTCTTAAAGCAAAGCTGTCATTTTATAAAGCAGTCTAGAGCTTTTAACAGTGAACTGCCTTTTGAAAAAAAAATTAAAAATCATTCCAATCTAGGCAGTCTGCAGCTCTTAAAGCTGAACTGCCTTTTGCACGTAAAAATTGGTAAAATTGCTTCAGCGGCAACACAAATGACTGAACAGGCTAGGGAAAGGGCACCCAGGGTCTCGCACGTACCACTCCAACTTTGTGCAGGGGGTCAAAACTGGAAGAGAGGTCCTCTACCCACAGGTGGCCAGGAGGCCCTCAAGAAAGAAGAACGTGGGACCAGATCGCCAAGGCAATCACTGCCCAAACACGAGGCACACCTCACATTCCTAATTTCACCTCACACCCTTGGAGGAGACGGTGCTGGCCATATTTAGTAGGGGCATAGCTGAGCCCTTGGCTAGCAGCAGGGCAAAAAGAATACAAGATTCAGATATCCTTATACATTATCCTCCTTCTCACATCTCACTTCCCCCTCATCCCACAATATATTCCGATGTACAAGCTGCACATGGTGTAAGCATGCAGCTCTTGCTTTCCCGCCCTCCCCTCACAACAACCCTACCCTTGTGCCTTCTTCATTTCAGACACCCAAGAAATCCAGCCTGCCCAGCCAGTGGTTGGACAAGAAGAGGGAGAGGAGAGTGAAGAAGAAGAAGAAGAAGCACAGTCACTCTATTTCACACTCCCAGCCACCAGCTCCTCGAGGTCGTCCTGTGAGGCCATCTGCAGTGTCCCCCACTGAAAGTCAGCAGCCTTCCACTAGACATGCTGCAGCCACTGGGGTAGCACAGCATGACATCAGTAGGATAGGCAAAGACCCACGCAGGACAGTCATTAAGGGATTGCACAAGGGTGATTAGCTGATTTTTTGATGTAATATTGGATGCATATATGGATAAAGTTGGATTGTAAAGTTTGCTTTGTGGTGGCTCTTATTTCAGCATTGTGACCAAGAGGACTGATGGTCAGTAACAGTGGGACAAATGTTGAAAGGGGAATTGGGGTTGTGGTCACTGGTACAGCAGGCGAATGATTCGATCCCGGATATCCCGGGCAGAAAGGGGCTGTCTGGGTTGCCTCCTTCCTTCCGCTTCTGCTTCCTCCTCCTCTACTTCCTCCTCTTCCCTCTGCGAGCAGCTTATCCCCTTTGCTGCCTCTGCTTCATCTCCATGAGCTGGGCCCATCCACTGTCCCGGGAACAATCGGGTGTTGGAGGGGGGGCGGGGGAGAGAGAGGGAGACTGCAGTAGGGGTGGGAATTAGAGTTAAAGGAGAGCACGCCAGCACTGGCACAAGTACCGGGGGTAGAATGGCCTCCTCCTGTGCTGTGAAGGTTTCTATGAAAACTTTTCTTTATTGAATCTGAATCCAGGGAGTGGTTTAGAAATGTTGGTGCTGAGCTGAGTTTAAGACGATGTGCCCTGTGGAAAATGTCTCTAACACCGAGCCCACTGCCCTTTATGCGATCTCTTGGTTTGGTTTAGGTTGATCTGTGCCGACCCTTTTTGACGCGTGAAGTCTACGTACAGAACAGCTCTGACTGAGCCTCCCAGTTCACACCTTCACACAGAACCTGAGTCCAAACCAGAGTCCAAGGAGATAGGGAGAGAGATGGGGCCAGTTAAAAGTAGCATTTACTGGGGAGCCTGAGTGTACCTTCTGCAGTGCAGGGGGATTCTGGCTGTAGTTACAGTGCGAGAATCAGCGGATTATAGGATTACTACATGTTGCAGGTAGGATACCAGGGATTGTTACACCTATTATTGCCAGTTACATATAAACAATTACAGTAGTGAGTTAGTGTTACTGTTAGTTATGAGAAGAATTTGAGTGTTACCAGTATTACTAACGGTTATCATTCAGTGATTACTATTAGTTACTGGTAGAATCAAAGTTCCTCCCACCTCTGGTTTCCCCTCTGCCCATCACTCCCCCACCTTCGATTTCCCTTCTTCGTCTGCTCATGGGTGGCCCTCTGTGTGAGGAGGTGACCTTCTCGTACAATAGCTGATGGTGCAAAACCACGAGCAAACATGCGCAACTATAGCAGACTCAACCTTTAAAAGGTAAATGCAATAACGTTTGCAGATGGCAAGTGATCCAAATTCACGTGGTGGGACGTCACGTGGCCAGAGGCCCAGGAATGCCTGCAACTAGAGTGGCAACCCTAATTACACATCACAACGTGGCTGATGATTACGCTTAACTAAAACAAAAATAATACTCACTTACCATGTATAAAACACAGTCATTACCTTAGAACTGCATAATTAACTCTCTCTCACTCCCTCAACGTTGGAAATGTATTCCTTTTCAATGCCCCAAGATGATCTAACCCTTCCATCCCATTATGTGGGTGTTACTTCATTTGGATGTTATTTTATGTTAAATCCATAGTTTTAGGGGCCAGCCTTGGTTCACTGGTAGCACTCTTGCCTCTGATTCAGAAGGTTGTGGGTTCAAGTCCCACTCCAGAGACTTGAGCACATAATATACTCTGGTACTTCAGTTCACTACTGAGGGAGTGTAGCAGCAGCAACAACAACTTGTATTATATAGCGCCTTTAACGTAGTAAAACGTTCCAAGGCGCTTCACAGGAGCATTATCAAACAAAATTTAACATCGAGCCACATAAGGAGATCTATGGGCAGATGACTGGTCAAAGAGGTAGGTTTTAAGGAGCGTTTTAAAGGAGGAAGGAGAGGTAGAGAGGCGGAGAGGTTTAGGGAGGGAATTCCAGAGCTTATGCACGGCCGCCAATAGTGGGGCAATTATAATCTGGGATGCCCAAGAGGCCAGAATTTGAGGAGCGCCGATATCTCGGGGTGGGGGTTGTGGGGCTGAAGGAGATTACAGAGATAGGGAGAGGTGAGGCCATGGAGCGATTTGAAAACCAGGAGGAGAATTTTAAAATCAAGGCGTTTTGGATGACCTCAAGTTTACGGAGGGTAGAACATGGGAGGCTGGCCAGGAGTGTGTTGGAATAGTCAAGTCTAGAGGTAACAAAGGCACGGATGAGGTTTTCAGCAGCAGATGAGATGAGGCAAGGGCGAAGTTGGGCAATGTCACGGGCAATGCTACGGAGGTGGAAATAGGCGGTCTTAGTGTTCACACAGATGTGTGGTAAGAAGCTTATCTCAGGGTCAAATATGACACCAAGTCTGATTCAGCCTCAGACAATTGCCAGGGAGAGGGATGGAGTCAGTGGCTTGGGAATGGAGTTTGTGGCAAGGACCGAAGCCAGTAGCTTCGGTCTTCCCAGAGGAAATTTCTGCTCATCCAGTACTGGATGTCAGACAAGCAGTCTGACAATTTAGAGACAGTGGAGGTGTCGAGAGACGTGGTAGTGAGGTCGAGCCGGATGTCTTCAGCATACATGTGGAAACTGACGCTGTGTTTTCGGATGATGTCACCGACAGGCAGCATGCAGATGAGAAATAGGAGGGGGCCAAGGATAGATCCTTGGGGAACTCCAGAGGTAACGATGCGGGAGCAGGAAGAGAAGCCGTTGCTGGTGATTCTCTGGCTACAACTGGATAGATAAGAACGGAACCAGGTGAGTGCCGTCCCACCCAACAATGTCAGAGGTGCCGTATTGCAGATGAGATGTTAAACCGAGGCCCATCTGCTCTCTCAAGTCGACATAAAAGATCTCACGGCACCAAGAGCAGGGGAGTTCTTCCAGTGTCCAATATTTATCCCTCAACCAACACTTAAACAAAATTATCTCGTTATTTACTTTATTGCTGTTTGTGGGACCTTGCTGTGCGCAAATTGGCTGCCACGTTTCCTACATTATGACAGCGATTACATTTTTAAAGTACTTCATTGGTTTGGAAGCGCTTTGGGATGTCGAGAGGTCATAAAAGGCGCTATATAAATGCAAGTGTTTTTTTAAGTTAATGAATATACTCTTAAAAAAGTGTCTCTTTTTGCTTCATGGACCAGTAAAATTGTACTAATTTTTTTTTAAGTTTCACCGAAATTATATAAAATATATATCCTTTTGTGATCTTAATTTTTCCTCATTCTAGAAATTACTCTCAAGTTACTCTATTTATATTACAAAATACAATACAATAAAAACATTCTCAACTTCAGTTGGAATAAACGGCTCATTTTCTGAATGGCAGGCAGTAACAAGTGGGGTACCACAGGGATCTGTCCTGGGTCCCCAGCTGTTCACAATTTACATTAATGACCTGGATCAGGGAGTCGGATGCAGCATTTCCAAATTTGCAGACGACACTAAACTAGGAGGGGGGGTGGGCTCAGAGGAGGAGACCAGGAAGCTCCAGAGCGATTTGGACAGACTGGGTGATTGGGCGGATAAATGGCAGATGCACTATAATGTGGACAAGTGCGAAGTTATCCACCTTGGGTGCAGGAACGGGAGGGCAAATTATTATTTAAATGGCAATAAATTGGGAGAGGGGGAAGTACAGAGAGACCTGGGTGTTCTTGTACACCAGTCACTGAAGGCGAGCATGCAGGTGCAACAGGCGATCAAGAAGGCAAACGGTATGCTGGCCTTCATAGCAAAAGGGTTGGAATACAGGAACAGGGATACCTTGCTGCAGCTGTACAGGGCACTGGTGAGACCACACCTCGAGTACTGTGTACAGTTTTGGTCGCCTCATCTGAGGAAAGATGTTCTTGCCATGGAGGGGGTGCAGCGGCGATTCACCAGGCTGATACCAGGAATGGCGGGATTGACCTATGAGGAGAGACTATGTAGTTTAGGGATGTACACACTGGAGTTTAGAAGATTGAGAGGGGACCTCATAGAAGTGTATAAAATTCTGACAGGTCTAGACAGACTAGATGCAGAAGGAATGTTTCCCTTGGCGGGTGAGAACAGAACTAGAGGACATAATTTAAGGATAAGGGCTAAACCATTTAGGACAGAAATGAGGGGGAATTTCTTCACTCAGAGGGTGGTGAACCTGTGGAACTCATTGCCACAGAGGGCAGTGTACGCCAGCTCATTAAATATATTTAAGAGGGAATTAGATATATTTCTACAGGCAAAAGGGGTTAAGGGTTACGGAGAGAAGGCGGGGACGGGATACTGAATTGGAGGATCAGCCATGATCTCATTAAATGGCGGAGCAGGCTCGAAGGGCCGGATGGCCTACTCCTGCTCCTATCTTCTATGTATCTATATGTAATCCTGTCTGTAAGGAGCTGGGACATGATCTTCTGCTCTCTGATTGCAAAGCATGGTTTTGTAATGAAGGATTGCTGCCCTCCAGTGGTTAGCGGCTATCATTTAGTTTCACTCAAAGTGCAGCTGCAGTTAACAGTCACAAGAGAGCTCATTGGCTGCACTTGGAGAACAGCCACCAGACTGCTAATATACATATTTCAACAGTTGTATGGGGAAAAATTCAACAGAGCAACCAAAGCTGCAAGTGCAATTGCTATCCCAAGAGCTCCAGTCTACTCCACTTATTTCAAAGCTTCTTAATTCGAGTATCTGTTAATTAGAATTGAAATGATGCAAAAAATACCTCCTGTTAAATTGCTTAATTCAAACTGGATAATTAGATTTTTTTTAAGAACAACTTTGAATTAACAAGGATAGACTGTACTCAGTTTGAATGACTGCAGTTACAGATGGGATAGGTCAAGGAGCTAAGCAAATAGGGTTTATATGATTATTAAAATGCTTTCAGTCAGGAATGAGTTGGTTTCCTCCACATGTTCGTAATCAAAACATGTAGGCAGTGTCTGACTTAAATTTCCTTTCTCAATCTCTCCTGAGAATGTGTGTGTTGGCTCCCTTATGAAGACAACAGTACTAGCAACACAGTAGGGTCATAAACACAGACTGAGAAGCGATTCAGAGACCACATTAATTAGAAACATATACAACAAATACATAGCGCTTTAGTTAAGAGAAGTTAATTGTGCAGCATTGTACTTCCAGATGAAGTACACACCTCTATATAATTTTAAAAATCACAGTAAGTATCTACTAACTTGTACCTTATAGAAGATTTTTGTTCGCTATTTTCCCTCCATCACCAGACACCATTTCAGGTTTCTCACAAACTCTGGAGATCCTCCAATGACACGATGGTGCCACTCTGGGACATATCCAAAACTTAACCAGGAAATTGACAATCTAGATGCTAATCTAGTGGTGCCTAAAATGCAAAAAGTTCGTGATAGTAATACAAAACTAGTACAGCGCACTAACTTTTGTCAACTCAGGTGCCAAAGACAAAGACGATTTATGCTATGTTCTACAAAGTAAGAGATATTAGTTTTGATTGATAAAATAATGTAGGTGGGAGTACTTCATACTGAAAGCCGCATCTTAAACTTTCCACAAGGGTAGCCAAGGAGAATCCTCCCTCCCATTTTCCCTCTCCACTGGAGACAGGCACCCAGTTTTTGCTTGTATGACAGAGATCAGGAATTCATTAGTGTGGGTGATTGTGTGCAGACACCCATTCCCTTCCACTCCTTATATGTTGCTGCCCCAATGTGCTGTTCTCACTGCACTGCTTAACTCGAGAAGATACTGTTCAGATTCATTTCCTAATAACTCAATTAATTAATATTTTGATCATTGTTCTGTGTCCAATTACAGGCAGATTTAATCATTCCTAGGAATTGCAGGGTAACAGTAATTAGCATAAGCATGTAACCTTACCACCAATAATAACGTACAACAAATTGTAAATGTACAATAACACAAACCACGCACAGGGACAATCCAGGCAATAAACTACTTAAAACGTATTAAAGTGGAGATTTCTAAGATAATACAATTGCAAACTATTTGGTATTTAAGGGGTATAATGGTGAGATAAATTATTCAAATATTTTGGCAATCAAAATATTGAAATAGCCTCAAGAAATATATTCTAAACTTCAGCATTTACGGAATTAAATACTGAGAGCCGATGTTATTTGAGAGGAAATAACGCAAAGGGTCATTACACTTGCAGTTCTTATAATGTGCTGCTTTTCCAATTAGTAGCCAAGCTATTACCTCTCACAGGAGAACATCACTCTGGGCTGATTTTCCACTACTCATGCAAATTACGTCTATAAGATTAGGAACTGGTGTTAATCCCACCTGAACAAAAATATGCTACTGTGTGTCAACTCATTATTCATAGATCAATTACAAACAGAAACAAGTTTAAGGTTCACACTGGTCATCAGCAGCCTTTGCCAAGGCAGAAGGGACAGGAGATTAAGAAGTGACAGCCAAAGGGAAAGGGAGCGCCATGTGCAGGCTTAAGGCTGCAGCTGACTGATCAGATCCCTGGCTATGAAGCCCGATGATGTATGTTAACAGCAAGTGACCGTACAACAGGTGTATTTGGCTGTGTGCTGGCCCAGACTCTGAAGACTCTTCCTTATAATCTTTCGCAGGTAGCTACAACAATGCCTGCAAATATGGTTGGTGGCATCCTGACAGAAGTGACCAGACGAGAACCTTGCCTTCTTTCATGCAGTCTTCTTCTTCTTAGGCAGTCCCTCACATAAAGCATGACATGCTGTGATTGGGGTGCTTCTGAAGAACTATTCATCATAATTGTTAGTCAGGCCTTCACATGTATCTGTGTCATCAGGCCTGCTATCACAACCTACTATCAGAGTTGGAGTGTCTACATGCACTAATCATCTGCCAAAGCGAGTTCTGGTGACTTGTGTCTGCTGCTGTGTGCATGCGAATACTGACCTGCATACAGAGCGCTTTCGGTCATCCTGACCTGCTTGCGTCACATTGGTCATCACGTTCCCTGCACCTCAGACAGAGGGATTCCAGTTGGAAAACCCACCGATAGGAGTAAAGGTGCATCAAAGAGAAATTAAAACAATTGGCAGAAAGGTTCATCAGAACCTAAGTGCCAGAAATATTTTTGTAAAGTTAAGAAAAACAGGTCAAAAATGATCGCAAAACAACTGCAAGAATCTTTTTGGTCCTTTAAATTGACTTACCTGTGCTGCTCATTGCCGAGCAAACCTGGGCACCAAGTTACAAGTGGCATTAATTTAATTGCCTTAAGACCAGTGTTAAGGATGGAAAACGACACAGTCGGCATCAGCAGGGCATACCCGCATCATTTAAATATTACAATAAATCTCTCAGGTGTTTCAAGTGGGAGCTTCCTCTATCCGTCCAGTAACCCACTGGAAAGCTGCTTTTAGCTCTAACGGGCCTACTGTTAAGGTTCTCTGTCACTTTCTTCCCTCCCTCGTGCTCCAGGAACGGCAAAGAAAAAAGTCCAGCAGAAATAAATTCAGTGCCTGACACAACAAAAGCTCTTCCTGTCCCCTACCTCCAATATACAAAAATTAAGCTTTGGACTCTCCAATTATCCAGAGTCAACAGTAAAATCATGTACTTTTGCGATGTAGCTCATGTTTGAAACTAAGAATTACTGAGCCAGCTAACTACTGCTTGTTATAAAATGATGATAGAATGCTTTTGTTTTTGCTATAAAAGGAACTAGATAAATATTTGAAGAGAATATTAAAAGATATGGGGAAAGGGACTAAATGGATAGTTCTTTCAGAGAGCTGGCACAGATGTGATGGCTGTAAATGTCTATTCTAGGTGGCACAAGCATGCAGAGGCAAACAAGAATGCAGCTGGAAACATCTGTTACATGAACATTGCAGAAGATTGCTGTTAGCACAAAAAGACCAACAAAATGTGTGCTGTGTGTCAATGGGCAAACCTAGGGAGGTGAAATTCGATAACACGGAAAAACGGGCGCGGGCACATTGAAAGGACCTCAGGCAACACGTCAAGTTCGTGCTGCCTGCTAATTATAATGATTGTAGCGCACAGCCCAGCGCTGAACGCACTGCTGACAGGCTCTGCGTTCAGCAGGGGGCCGAAGTTCTCGATGTTAGCTAGTAGTGCAGTTAAAGGCAGTCTGCACCTCTTAAAGGTGAGCTGCCTTCTGGTGATGTAAAATTTTAAAAGTGCTTCAGCACTAAGCTAAATGGCTCAACAGGCCTGGGAAAGCGCACCCAGGGTCTCGGATGCAGATCTCGAGGCCTTTGTGCAGGGGGTGAACACTGGAAGAGATCCTCTACCTACTGGGAGCTAGGAGGCCCTCCAGAAAGAAGGATGTGGGACCAGATCGCCGAGGCGGTCACTGCCAGCAGTGTCACCCTCCCCCAGGACCTGGCTCCAGTGCCCAAAGAAGTTTCATGACCGCAGACGAGTGGTCAAGGTCAGTGAATGCATCTTCAAAAGCCATTTCCTACCAATTGCACCACTAGCCTCATGCATTGCTCAATGCACGACCTCCCTCCCCCATCACTCACCGACTAACAATCTCTACCAAACACGAGGCACACCTCACATTCCTAGCTTCACTTCACCCCCTTGGAGGAGATGGTGCTGGCCATTCTTTGCAGGGATATGGCTGAGCCTTTGGCCACCGGCGGGGCTGAAAGAATTCAAGATGCTGGTATCCTCATACTTTATCTTCCTTCTCACATCCCACTTCACCCTCATCCCACAATCTCTTCGGATTTACAAGCTGCACCATTTGCTTTACCTCCCTCCCCTTACCACAACCCTACCCTTGTGCCTTCCTCATTTCAGACACTTAGGAAATCCAGCCTGCCCAGCCAGTGGTTGACCAAGAGGGAGAGGAGAGTGAAGAAGAAGAAACACTATCACTCGGTTTCACACTCCCAGCCACCAGCTCCTCAACGTCATCCTGCAAGGCCATCTGTAGTCTCTCCCACTGAAAGTCAGAAGCCTTCCACCAGTCATGCTGCAGCCACTGGGGTAGCACTGCATAAGAGCACTAGGACAGGCAAAGGCACACGCAAGACACTCACTAAGGGAATGCACAAGGGTGATTAGTTGATTTGTTGATGTAATAGTGGATGTATATATGGATAAAGTTAGATTGTAAAGTTTGCTTTGTGATGGCTTTTATCAGCGTTGTTGTGATGGTCAGTAACAGAGGGAAGGTAAGTTGTGGGATAAATGTTGAAAGGGCAATTGGGGTTGCGTTCACTGATACAGCAGGTGGATGAGTCGATCGCGGATATTCCAGGCAGAAAGGAGCGGTCTGGGTTGCCTCCTTCCTTCCGCTTCCTCCTCCCTCTGCGAGCAGCTTGTCCCCTTTGCTGCCTCTGCTTCATCTCCATGTGATGTTGCAGCCCAAGGGGGACTGCAACTAGAGCCCCCAGGACTAGGAGCAAATGGTCTTCTCAGAGGCCTTCCTTTACGAACCAAAGCCTTGCAAACGTCCAGCAGCACTCTTTGCACTCCCTTCACACTTTAACAACTTTTTAAATGTCTTACACCAAGCCACGACACAAATAAAATGTCAAGAAACCAGTACAAAAGCAGAAATCTAAACTTACCTCAAAGTTGCGTGTGTCCCTTTAAGAAGCGCTGGTGGGGGTTCCGTCGCACAGGTGAATGCACATTCAGCTGTGCGTACTTTGGAGAGAGTGTTAAAAGGATCGGCGTTGTCCAAAATACCAGGTCGTGCGTCAATTCAGCGTGCACGCTGATTGACGCCACAATCTAATTACCATATCTGCAGCGAGAGCAGGCAACTGGCACCGTTGCCGAGCTGCCCAAAATGCTTCCGCGGAAGTGGGCGGAAGCGAGGCAGCCGCCATTTCTTCACTGAAACCGGCCTTATCAGCCGGCGCGAAGGGGCCGAATTTCACGCCTAGAAATTTCCCATGGCCAAATGCATGCTTTCGGAATCCTGACTCCGCAGGCGATGTTTGACCTTGCATTTAGATTCCAGGCAGTTACATGAGAGTATCACAGTCAGGCAAAGTGTTACACTGAGAACTAACGCTGGAATGAGTCAGAGGAAATTGGCTGCCGATCATGCAAATTGGGTCACACTGAAACCACAACTAACGAGGCCTGAGTCAATTCACTGAAAATGCACAATAATAGAGGTATCAATTTGTACTGTAGAACCTAAATGTATAACCATCTTGTCTAGGGTTTTATGAAAAGATATGCAATGGTTTTCTCAATTTCTTTGTCAAATCTAATTCAGGTATGTTGTGAAAAAATCATTCATTTCTGGCGCTGTCGGGGCAACCTGCAGTTACATCTGAGTATTTTTACATGCACTGGTGTCATACAGGCTGCGGACAGTGATTCAAAACCCACTTCATACAAGAATTTCCATCCAGATGAAGAATTGTTGATCTCATCCAGACAGAATGTAGTTGCCTTGGTAACAGGAGGGCAGAATTGCTACTGTTAATTACACTTTGGGAACCTCTTACCAGCCGGTACACTCTGTGCAACTGCTACCTTGAAAAATGGTGGCGTGTTCTGAGGAAGTAGAGAGCTATACTGTCAGGAGTTCATACTCCTGGTTCACTTTACCTTGGTGGGCACATCTCTAACAAGGTGCCAGTCTAAACTGCAAGAAGACCCCACTCACTCTCGGCCAGTGTTGTCCAATAGAAATCACTGACTAGCTATAGGTGTGGCTACGGAGACACTGGGCTGGATTTTATCAATGGAGGCGAGCAGGAGGCGGGACTCCCACTTTTGGGGTTGTAGTCCCGCCTCCATCAAGTTGTGGCCAACCCACTCGATTTTCCCTTGATTGACCTTGTTAAGCCCGCCCAGCGGGCTCAGCAGGCCAATTAAGGGCCACCCGGCAACTGATGACGTCACAGATTGACATTTCATCTGTCAAGAGCTTTTGACAGATGAAATATCAGCGTTTGACAGCTCCTTGAAGCTGTCAAACACTGACAATCTGTCCTCTAAGTTAATTCCTTCCTCTCAGGCTGATTTAGAGATCTCTGCAGAACAAAAAGCAGAGGCTGCAGCTTTTGACAGCTCAACGGCCATTCTGCTTTCTGTGCCGGTGAGATTTGGCTCCCGAGAACTGAAGGGCTGACACCTGCAGGAGGAAGTTAAGGTAAGTAAAATTTTCCACACTTTACACTTACCTTACACACTTACCTCTGCACACATGCACCCATCACTCACCTGCCCACCGGACATATCGACCCCTCCAACCCCACAGTCTGCCTCGCTAAATCGGCGTGGTTCGGACCTGTCGGGAAGCCCACACTTCAGGTCTAAAAATAGGGATTAGGCAAAAAACTGCCCGTTAACTACCTGTTAACAGGCAGTTTATTGGCACTAATCCCCTTCCCGCCTCAGGGAGGCAGGTCCCAGCACAGGTCAGGTACCCGCCTCCTGTGAAACTGGCATGGAGGCGGGTTGGGTTCGGGACCCCTGAATCTGCTATTTTCCCACCCCACACGCCTCCAAACCCGCCTCCAAGGGTCAATGAAAATTCTGCCCACTATGTTAGCCACATGCATTCATTTCAGCAGAAAACTCCTTACTCACAATACAGGTAAATGCACTCCATGTATATATTTACTAAACAAATATCTACCACCAGTCAGTGCAAAACTTTTCGGTCTTTCTCTTTCACTGAAGTTTGGAATTCTGGCACCAACTGATCAGACACAGCACATCTTAGTGCAGCTTCTAGGATGTTGTCCAGCTGTTGCAAGCTCTACTTTGACTTCATCAGAGTGAATGCTGCGAATGGGGACTCACATAATGAGACGTGCTCGACCTGTCGCTGCTCGCCCCGTTAGCACTGTTTGTTATTGGCTGGGCTCTGCTGGCCTGGAGTGGTTATTCCAATTCATCGGGCTGACCACAATGACAGGTCCCCTCTCCATATTATGTTGCTGTTGTTTCCATGGTGCTGAGGTCCGGCGCTTTCACCAGTGTTGCACACCATTTTAGTAGTACACCATTTTAGCAGTAACCCAAGAAGTAAAGCACACAGAAACACTCCCTCTACTTATTGTATTACCATTTTACCAACAGAAAGGTTAAAGTACAGATGCATACACTGCGAATATGAATACATGATTACATGCCCAACAATGCTGACTATTCTCATCAAAAATGGATTCCTAATTAGGTGCATGTGGCTAGTGGTTAACCTATTGGGCAACCCTGATCTAGGATGCATGAAGAATGCATTATTCAACACAGAAGAGGAGACAGCAATACCTGTCCAATGCAGTAAAAGGTGTTGTGCCCGTAAACTGTGGAAATGTGTAGATTGGCACCCAAGCACAAAAAAAGTAACCAGACTCGAGGCAAAGGGGGTCAAGTGAATGGATTGACTGATCTGTGCAGTGTGCTTACCACCTTAAACAGTTCGTGCACAGATGCTTGGAGAACTTTCCACTCTCCAGAAAAAAGCAGCAGTTGAAGACGAACAGCAACAGCTGTTGTTGGCCGAAGTTATTGGTCATTTGATGTTGGGATTTGAAACAGCAATGCCATCCAGCAGCACCCTTGGTGTCTCAGCTGAACTATCTAGGATCCATACTGCTGACCCTGTCTAAGGATTGACCAAACAAAAGTGGTTCAAAACTGGTGCACTTCAGTTTCCTAGTCAGCAGGGCAGAGCTGGCAAGTCGTATCTTTTTGTGATCTGCATGGATAAGTAAAGAAACATCCAGTTGGTCACATGGGAGTAATGATTCAGGTTACGAATATGCCTCTCCTATATTCTCAGCTACATCCCAGTGTGGATGATGAGAGTGGATTCAAAAGGAGAAAAAAACGTACTTGAAAAGATGCCAAATGGAGAGAAATAAACATTTTTTAAAAGTGCAATACTGGCTTGGATGCTGGAATATCATACAAAATACAATACGGAACTTCAAATCATTGTCCTAAATTAACTGAATCACATTACGAGCTCCATTTACACTGCACCACTGACTGAATGTTGCACTTTCTGTAAACAATCAATCAACCAACAACTTGCATCTTACAGCACCCTCATATAGAGGAGGGGCGAGGAGAAGATCCTAATCAGTGCGAGGTAGTAAAGATTAAGGGAAGAGACCGAGCACAGAATGGAAGAGACTGGCTTTTAAAATAGCTCTTAAAAGGATCAGAGAAAGGTAGCAAGGCAAAGTGGTCAATGGAGAGGGTAATGTACAGCAAACAAAAGTTATGTCTCCAATAGTGGAGCAGAAGGAACTGGTTGATCAGCAGTTAAGTGAAAGTCAGAGGTGAAGAGGGTGCAGGCTGGGGCACACAACTGAAGATTCCTCAGAGAAGACGGAACTTGGGTACAGTAGCCTACTTATTATAATACTGGACTAGCAAAGAAAAACTTGCATTTATATAGCGCCTTTCACGACCTCAGGACGTCCCAAAGTGCTTTACAGCCAATTAAGTACGTTTAAAGTGTAGTCACTGTTGTAATGTAGGAAGCGCGGCAGCCAATATGCACACAGCAAGCTCCCACAAAGAGCAATGTGATCATGACCAGATCATCTGTTTTTTTAGGTGTTGGTTGAGGGAGAACTCCATTGCTCCTCTTCAAAATAGAGCCATGGGATCTTTTACGTCCACCAGAGAGGGCAGGCGGGACCTCGGTTTAATGTCTCATCCGAAAGACAACCCAGAGGTTGAGAGTTCAAATACCACAATAGCAATAGGAAACTGAATTCAATAAATCTGGTAATTTGTAGGTTAGCAGCAGAAAAAATGTCCATGAAATCTGCCAGATTGTTGCAAAAACCCAACTGGCTCACCAATATCCTTGAAAGAAAGGAATCTGCCAGCCTCCAGTCACACACTATGTGGTTGACTCTAAATGCCCTCACAGTAAAGGAGGAGGTAGTAGAGAAATTGGATAGGATAAAATAGATACAGAGGAGGTACTTAAAAGGTTGGCAGAAAAGCCACCCGGTCTGGATGGGATGCATCCTTAGGTTGCTGAGGGAACATACATAGACATAGAACAGTACAGCACAGTACAGGCCCTCGATGTTGTGCCGAGCATTGTCCGAGACCAAGATCAAGCTATCACACTCCCTATCACTCTGGTGTGCTCCATGTGCTTATCCAATAACCGCTTGAAAGTTCCTAAAGTGTCCGACTCCACTATCACAGCAGGCAGTCCATTCCACACCCCAACCACTCTCTGAGTAAAGAATCTACCTCGGACATCCCTTCTATATCTCCCCCCATGCACCTTATAGTTATGCCCCCTTGTAACAGCTGCCTCTACCCGAGGAAATAGTCTCTGAACATCCACTCTATCTATCCCCCTCATCATCTTATAAACCTCTATTAAGTTGCCTCTCATCCTCCTCCGCTCTAAAGAGAAAAGCCCCAACTCCCTCAATCTTTCCTCATAAGACCTCCCCCCCAAACCAGGCAGCATCCTGGTAAATCTCCTTTGCACTCTTTCCAAGGGTGGAAATTGCGGCGGCTCTGGCCACAATCTTCCAACCCTTCTTAGATATGGGAGTGGTGCCAGAAGACTGGCAAATTGCAAATGTTACACCCTTGTTCAAAAAAGGGGAGAGGAACAAACCCGGCAATTGCAGGTCAGTCAGTCTAATGTCGGCAGTGGGAAACTTTCAGAGACAATAATCCGAGACAAAATTGTCACTTGGAAAAACATGGATCAATCAATGACAGCCAGCACAGATTTGTTAAAGGCAAATCGAGTTTGACTACCTTGATTGAGTTATTTGATGAAGTAACGGAGAGGGTTGATGAAGGTAGTGCAGTTGGTGATGTGTATATGGACTTTCAAAAAGCATCTGATAATGTACCACACAATAGACTTGTTAGCAAATCTGAATCCCATGAGATTAAAGGGCACGAATAGGAAATTGGGTAAGATACAGAAAGCAGAGGATCCCCCAGGGGTCAGTATTAGGATCACTGATCTTTTTGATACATATTAATGACCTTGACTTGGGTATACAATGCATAATTTCAAAATTTGCAGATGACCCGAAACTCAGAAATGTAGTAAACGATGAGGAGGATAGTAACAGACTTCAGGGGGACATAGACAGACTTGGGAAATGGACAGACACATGGCAGATGCAATTTTACACAGAGAAGTGTGAATTGATATTTTGGTAGGAAGAATGAGAGGAAGGAAATATAAACTAAATGGTACAGAAACAGAGAGAGACCTGGGGGTGTATGTACACAAATCTTTGAAGGTGGCAGGACAGGTTGAGAAGGCTGTTAAAAAAAAGCATACGGGATCCTGGGCTTTATAAACCGAGGCATGGAGTACAAAAGCAAGGAAGTTGTGCTAAACCTTTATAAATCACTGGTTAGGCCTCAGCTGGAGTACTGTGTCTAATTCTGGGCACCAAACTTTAGGAAGGATGTCAAGACTTTAGAGAGGGTGCAGAGGAGATTTACTGGAGTGGTAACAAGGATGATGGACTTTAGTTATGTGAGAGACCAGAGAAGCTGGGTTGTTCTCCTTAGAGCAGAGAAAGTTAAGAGGTGACTTAATAGAGGTGTTCAAAAATCATGAAAAGGTTTTGATAGTGTAAATAAGGAGAAACTGTTTCCAGTGGCAGAAGGGTCAGTAACCAGAGGACACAGATTTAAGGTGACTGGCAAAAGAGCCAGAGTCGAAATGAGGACGATTTTTTTTTTTTTAAACACAGCAAGTTGTTAAGATCTGGAATGCACTGGCTGAAAAGGAGGTGGAAGCAGATTCAATAAGAACTTTCAAAAGGGAATTGGATAAATACTTGGAAAACGTGCACAGCTACGGGGAAAGGGCAGGGGAATGGCACTAATTGGATAGCTCTTTCAAAGAGCCACCTTCAGATGGTCTCTTTCTGTGCTGTATCACAGAGAAGTGAAGTGATGCACTTTGGTAGAAAGAATGAGGAGCATGGACCTGTTGGGCCAAATGACCGGTTTCTGTGCTGCAAATACAATGTAATCATTCTATGCACGAGGGATGAATAATAAATACTGCCTTACTGACATTTCAAGAATATCTTGATTGTATGTATTCAAGAACCTTGGAGAGGAAGGCCAGTTTGGAAATAAGCATGGTGTGGAGATGCCGGTGTTGGACTGGGGTGGACAAATGTGAGAAGTCGCACAACACCAGGTTATAGTCCAACCGTTTTATTTGAAATCGCAAGCTTTCGGAGCGCTGCTCCTTCGTCAGGTGACTTCACCTGACGAAGGAGCAGCGCTCCGAAAGCTTGCGATTTCAAATAAAACTGTTGGACTATAACCTGGTGTTGTGCGACTTCTCACATTTGGAAATAAGCAGTAATTTGAATGGGTTGAAGATTGGCTTTTAGAAGGTAATGGCAATGGTTTTGAAGAGAGTGGCAATGATACGAGAGAATAAAGAAAGGTGGACAATGTTGGTTCTCTCCCTACATTTCTCACACTCCTATTACATTAAATGAATACGGGTTGGGATTCCTGGGAAAACTTCTTCTGCAGATCCCTCAGCCGACTATATTGTTTTCTGTTGCATGTTACTCTACTTGAACTCAAACCGACAGAACATAGACCCATTTGTTCAAAGGTCTTTTTGAAATGCAATTATAGAATTCCACACAGATAAAGAACTTGATTAACACATTGGGGGACTGAAGAATTGCTGCATGGGGATAAAAACACAAAAACCCCATTCTTTATAGTGACGGCAACTGATAGCTCTCCTTACAATTGAATATTGATTGCAACAGGTAGATGCTGGAACTATGCCACGACACGGAGAATGAAATCAATTTGGTTTCCCTGTCTTCTCCCAGATTGTTCAAAAGGCAGCCCTCCTATTTAAGAATGAAAATTACACGAAATGGGTGACACCAAACCCCACCGAGAAGCCACTCAGCTGCAAAAAATTAACAAGTTGGCCGTTCAGATGGTGTTTTTAATTTTAATAACTGCAGCAGCTGTTACACAAAAAGAAAACGGAGTCCTAAAACGACTTAAATGGTTCACATGCTTCTTCTATTCAGTCACAGCACCAAGAATTGGCGAAGCAGAAAAGACATTGATTCCTCAGTCAGAACTGAGTTGTCTTTGCAAGATTTCCATTTCTGCATCACTTCTGCAAAGTGAGGGACATTAGAATTGGGAAGTGGTTCGTTTGTGTAAAAGCATTCCGTTAAGAATTACCAAACATTAGAGCATAAATATTTTTGGGTGTGTAGACATTTCAAACATTTGCCAGTTTTTTTTTATATATATACAGGAAACTCTTGTTTAACCGGCACCTAAATATCCGGAATTCTCTCTTAACCGGCAAAAATCATACTCCGAAAACTCCTCTCAAATAACCGGCAATGTTGCCGAGTCCGAGTCTCCCGCGAACGCCGAGTACTCCGAAAACTCCTCTCAAATAACCGGCAATGTTGCCGAGTCCGAGTCCGAGTCAGAGTTTTCCGCGAACGCCGAGTTAGTCAGTGGGGGTAGTTCTCCAAAGTGCCACTACTCGGCCTCCTGGCGCTGTCGGAAGTCCAAACACTGCAGTAACAGGAGTCTGATTCTCCCGCGCTGCCGGGAGTCTCTTCTGATCGGCCATTTTACTGTGTGTAAGTTTTGTTTTACTGTTAAGTAATTAAAGAGTTATGGATTACCCTCAACTGGCAGTACTGTACTTAATCAAGCATCTTCCACCATCCATTTAACACAACATTCTGTAGGTGAGTACCCAAATACTGTATACTGCACATTTCTTGATTATTTTTATTTTTGTTTGTTAAAAATAGCCTCGGTAGATATAACTCTCCGTTATCCGGAACTTTTGATCAACCGGCACCACGCCGGTCCCGTCGGTGCCGGATACCAAAGAGTTTCCTGTATTATATATTATACTTTTAAATGTTTTAGGAGAAAATCAAACAATGCAGATGCTTAGGTTCGAGTTGGTGGGAGTATATAGACAAACTGCAGGATATGAACTATATACAGAAAAGTAACATTCCTGTATACCTTGTAGGGGGAGTGGGAAAAGCTGATCCTGTGCATATTATAATTTTGATCCGACTCAGCTCAGACTTTGTTTCTTAGCTTGTTTTGTATTACATCAGTGCTCTGGTCTGTTCGTGCCTCACATGAGCATGAAGTGACAAATGTCACCACAGTTTTAATAGCAGATTGCTGGTCAACTGTTTTCCATCAATAGTATAATCTCAGCTACAATGTGCTATTTTTATGATTTTTGATTTTCAGAGAAATAAACGTGTGCAAATACCAATGTTCAAATAATGAAGTAGCACATTAGCACGAAACATAATTTTTTGATTCATGAAGAAGAGTACAGATATCAAGTCAAATCATTAAACAGCACATTGTGCAAACACTAACATCAGTACCTAATGAGCAATATCAAGATTCAAATGTTGAAATAATATGACAGCACAATGTGTACAAAAACTAACGCTTGAATCACAAGGGAATGTGTTGCGTATAAACACCAATGATCCATTCCTAATTCAAAACATTGCCTACTAATATCAATGCTTGATGCGAAACACATTGGTGTAACTACCCATGGTGTAACTACCCATGGTCAAATCATGAAGCAACAACTACAACAACTTGTATTTATATAGCACATTTAACATAGTGAGATGTCCCAAGGCGCTTCACATGAGCGTTATCAAACAAAATTTGACACCAAGCCACATAAGGAGATATTAGGGCAGAAGTTTGGTCAAAGAGGTAGGTTCTAAGGAGCGTCTTAAAAGGAGGAAAGAGAGGTAGAGACACGGAGAAGTTTAGGGAAGGAATTCCAGAGCTTAGGGCCTAGGCAACAGAAGGCACGGCCACCAATGGATGAGTGATTAAAATCGGGGATGTTCAAGATGCCAGAATTAGAGGAGCGCAGATATCTCGGGGGGTTGTGGGGCTGAAGGAGATTACAGAGATAGGGAGGGGTGAGGCCATGGAAGGATTTGAAAACAAGGATGAGAATTTTAAAATCAAGGCATTGCTTAACTGGGAGCCAATGTAGATCAGCGAGCACAGGGGTGAAGGGTGAACAGGACTTGGTGCAAATTAGGACACAGGCAGCAGAGTTTTGGATGACCTTAAGTTTACGGAGGATAGAACGCGGGAGGCTGGCCAGGAGTGTGTTGGAAGAGTCAAGTCTAGAGGTAACAAAGGCATGGATGAGGGTTTCAGCAGCAGATGAGCGGAGGTTGGGGCGGAGTCGTGCGATGTTCCGGAGATGAAAATGGGTGGTTTAAGTGATGGCACGGATATGTGGTCAGAAGCTCATCTCGGGATCAGATATGACACCAAGGTTGTGAACAGTCTGGTTCAGCCTCAAACAGTTGCCAGGGAGAGGGATGGAGTCAATGGCTAGGGAACGTAGCTTGTGGCGGGGATCGAAGACAATGGCTTCAGTCTTTCCTACAATTTAGTTGGATAAAATTTCTGCTCATCCAGTACTGGATATCGGACAAGCAGTCTGACAATTTAGAGAGACAGTGGAGGGGTCGAGAGAGTTGGTGGTGAGGTAAAGCTGGTCAGGGTACATGTGGAAACTGACACTGTGTTTTCGGATGATGTCGCTGAGGGACAGCATGTAGATGAGAAATAGGAGGGGGTCAAGGATAGATCCTTGGGGGACACCAGAGGTAACGGTGCGGTTGAGGGACGAGAAACCATTGCAGGTGATTCTCTAGCTACGATTAGATAGATAGCAATACAATGGCAGAGAAATTGAAGGAAATGGGCAGTATGAATTCGCATGTCGGTTCAAGTCTCCAAGGACTAAAAGTTGCCTTGCGCAGAGGATGAGTGAAGCTGGAAAGAGGGCGATTTCAGCGAGGAATGCACAGGAGGACCTTGTGGGTGGCAAATGCTGAAGATCTTGAAAGAGGGATGGTAGAAGGTGAGATACTTGAATGAGAAGAAGGAGCCAGAAGAGTGAGTATAGGCTGAGTGAGACTGGGAGATGACATCCAATACTCCCACTGTGGGAGAGAACGTGATTAAAAAGTATAGATAAGCAGGGTGGGCTCAGTAAGAGGGAAGGAGTTACCATTGATAAACCAGGTCTCAGTGTGATGTACATCTGCTCCTCTAGGAGGAGGTTATGGATGTGGAGGGTTTTGTCTGAGGAAATGGACACTTTATGCAAGTGAGTGCAAGTCCAATTTTGCTGAGACCTAAAATTGGGGCTCATGTGAGAATTAAGTTCTAAACTTGATTGGATTAATTTTCTATTATTGATTTATGAATTGGAGAAAGTAATTTTCATGAAACAAACTTTCCTGGATTTGCATATTGACGATGGAAGGCATTTAATCAGCACTAATGTATTTGACTTCTCATTTCCTTCATGTATATTTTAGACCTGGAAACCATGAGGTTTATTTGAAATCAGTCCAAGGTTTGTGTTTAATCAATGAGGAGGTAGGAGTAGCAAGAAAGCAATGGTACTTGTACACTATATATGCTGTTTCTTGATTTCAAACACTGGTGAATGTACCAAGAAGTTGCCGTATCACTTTATAAGTGGTAGTGTATATAGAAATTGCAACACAAATAGACCGTTCGGCCAAACTAGTCTGTGTTAGTGTTTATCTTCCATACATGCAAACATATTGGCCCAGAAATTGATCTCGCTCTGTTCCCGCGGGGGTAAGGCTTCCCCGCGATCTCTCACTCCGCGTGTGCTTTTTCAGATCCAGCTCGCACGAACTTGATGTTCCAGACATCAGCTGGGCAGTGCTTGCGTATCCCACCGGCGTAGTGAATTCGTGCGAGCTGTGGGATCACGTGACTCAGTTAGAGCCAATGGCAGCACACCATCTTCCATTCATAAGTTTCACATACGTGCTGTGAAATCTATGAATCTTACACCCCCCCAAAATAACAGCTAAACCTCAATTAAATTTTAAAAAAAACCATCACGTTAATAAAATAAGTATAGTTAAATAAATTAACCATTTTAAATAAAAAATTAAATTTTTGAAAAAATTTAAAATCTTTTAAAAAGTTATAAAAATAAACTTACCTGTCTTTAAAGTCTCTAAAAAAGATATACCTGTTAAAAAAAATTCAAAAAAACTTAATTCACTACTTACCTTGTTAAAAGTGGGTCTTACTCCTCCTTTTTCCATTTCTAAAATCTTCCGTACTTACCTGCGCGTCCAAAGCATGAAGTGCACAGCGTGCGCGCAGCCTGTAGCGTGCACGCGATGCACCGAGGAACCGCCCCCTTTTCAAAAGACCAATTGCCGGTTTTCAGCGCATGCGCAGGGCATGCAGAAAACCGGCAATTGGAGTGGGAATACGCGAGAGTACGCAGTGCGTACTCTCGCGTCGCGGGATGAATTTTTGGCCCAATGTGTTTGTTTATAATGTGTAAAACGTTTCTAAAACTCCCCTTTAAATGAATAAGGTGGGTAAGACTGTTTCTTGCCAGTAACTTCAATAGAAACCATTGTGGCTGCTAGGTGCATGGAGACAACCAACTCTGACTTTCCTCGTGGTTTTCACACACTCACTTTCGGAGTGGGCTCTCCACGAATGTGGACTTTCCTATTTCTTTCTGTTCATTGTAAGAAGCAACTGATTGTTCGCCCCAGTATTCCAAGGACCAGTTATACCACTTTCTTTATAAATGCATATTTTATCAACTTTTTCTTCATTATTTTCCCAGTCTCCAGTTCTGTGCAAAAATCTGACCAAAAAGTTTGCTGAGCCGTTGAAAGCTATGATTGCTGGATCTGTGATATTTAACACGTGGTCACATGTTATTGGGCAGCAGTAAATAGAACTTGCATTTTATATATAGCGCCTTTCATGACCTTGGGTCGTCCCAAAGCACTTTACAGGCAATTAAGTAGGTGGCAATCAGCAGGAGGTTCCCTTGCTCATGTCTGACCTGATGCCATGAGACTACATGGAGTCCAGAGTCAATGTTGAGAACCATTACCATCAAGCCGGGTGACCAACCCTGGTTCAATGAGGTTCAAATTCTCACCATGGCAGCTGGGGAATTTAAATTCAGCTAATTAAATAAATCTGAAATAATAAGCTAATATCAGTAATGGTGACCATGAAACTACCGAATTGTCGTAAAAACCCATCTGGTTCACTAATATCCTTTAGGGAAGGAAATCTGCCGTCTTTACCTGGTCTGGCCGATATGTGACTCCAGACCCACAGCAATGTGGTTGACTATTAACTGCCCTCTGAAATGGCCTAGCAAGCCACTCAGTTGTAACAAAACTGCTACAATGAAGTATAAGAATAAAATCGGATGGACCACCCAGCATCGACCCAGGTACCGGACACGACAACGGTACACCCAGCTCAGTCGACCCTGCAAAGTCCTCCTCACTAACATCTGGGGACTTTGCCAAAATTGGGAGAGCTGTCCCACAGACGAGTCAAGCAACAGCCTGACATAATCATACTCAGAATCATACCTTTCAGCCAATGTCCCAAACTCCTCCCATCACCATCCCTAGGTATGTCCTGTCCCACCGGCAAGACACACCCACCGGGGTAGCGGCACAGCGGTATACATTCGGGAGAGAGTGGCCCTGGGAGTCCTCAACATTGACTCCGGACCGCTTGAAGTCTCATGGCATCAGGTCAAACATGGGCAAGGAAACCTCCTGCTGATTACCACCTACCGCCCTCCCTCAGCTGATGAATCAGTACTCCTCCATGTTGAACACTACTTGGAAGAAGCATTGAGGGTAGCAAGGGCACAGAATGTATTCTGGGTGGGGGAATTCAAAGTCCATCACAGACAGACAGAAAAAGACTTGCATTCATATAGAGCCTTTCATGACCACCGGACATCCCAAAGCGCTTTACAGCCTTTGAAGTGTAAGCACTGTTGTAATGTAGGAAATACGGCAGCCAATTTGCACACATCAAGCTCCCACAAACAGCCTCTTCGTCCTTAGGCAGTCCCTCGGAACCGAGGATGACTTGCTTCCACATTAAAAATGAGTTCTCAGGTGACTGATGAGCCCAATGCGGGACCTACAGTCTCTGTCACAGGTGGGGCAGACGGTGGTTGAAGGGGCGGGTGGGTGGGGTGCTTGGGTTGATGTGCGCGCCTTCCGCTGTTTGCGCTTGGCTTCCGCTTGCTCCCGGCGAAGAGACTCGAGGTGTTCGGTGCCTTCCCGGATGCTTCTCCTCCACTTTGTGCGATCTTGGGCCAGGGATTCCCAGGTGTCAGTTGGGATGTTGCACTTTTTCAAGGAGGCTTTGAGGGTGTCCTTGAAGCGTTTCCTCTGCCCACCCGGGGCTCTCTTGCCGTGTCGGAGCTCCGAGTAGAGCGCTTGTTTTGGGAGTCTCCCATCGGGCATGCAGACGATGTGACCCATCCATCGGAGCTGATCGAGCATGGTCAAAGCTTCGATGCTGGGGATGTTGGCCTGAGCGAGAACACTGACGTTGGTGCGCCTATCCTGCCAATGGTTTTGCAGGATCTAGCGGAGGCAACGTTGGTGGTACCTCTCCAGTGCTTTGAGGTGCCTGCTGTACATGGTCCATGTCTCTGAGGCATACAGCAGGGTGGGTATCACTGCTGCTCTGTAGACCATGAGCTTAGTGCCGGGTTTGAGGTCCTGGTCTTCAAACACTCTCTTCCTCAGGCGACCGAAGGCTGCACTGGCACACTGAAGGCGATGTTGGACTTCGTCATCGACGTCTGCCCTTGTTGACAGTAGGCTCCTGAGGTATGGAAAGTGGTCCACGTTGTCCAAGGCCTCGTCGTGGATTTTGATAAATCGGGGAGCAGTACTGTGTGGTGGGGGCAGGTTGGTAGAGGACCTTTGTCTTACGGATGTTTAGTGTAAGGCCTATGCTTTCGTACGCATCGGTGAAGGTGTTGACGATGGTTTGGAGTTCGACCTCCGAGTGAGCACAGACGCAAGCGTCGTCTGTATACTGTAATTCGACGACAGAGGATGGGACGACCTTGTTACCAGCAAGGTAATAATGACCAGATAATCTGTTTCTGTGATGTTAATTGATGGATAAATATTGGCCAGGACACTGGGGATAGCTCCCCTGCTCTTTTGAAATAGTGCCGTGGGATCTCTTACGTCCACCTGAGAGAGCAGACGGGGCTTCGGTTCAACGTCTCATCCGAAAGAAGGCACCTCCGACAGTGTAGCACTCCCTCAGTACTGTACTAGACTTTTGTGCTCAAGTCTCTCGAATGGGGCGTGAACCCACAACCTTCTGACTCAGGCGAGAGTGCTACCCACTGCTGACCACACCAAACAAATCATTTTTTATACCAAGTGGTTTTACCTACACAAGGCAAACAAATGGACAGTAAAGAATAGAACAGTGAAATATATTTTTATGTCTCAAGTGGAGTAGAGAAATTAATAAAGATATAAATTGCTTTCTCTCTCAACAGAGACTTTAACACATATTTACTTGCCATAGCAGAATCTAGGCTAGCTCCCCTGACTAATCTAGCATTGATTTTTTTTTTAAACATATAGAACAGTAGCTGTTGGCTATGTGATGGAAACTGACTCTCACTCTAATTCTTTAAGAAGTGGTCTCTGGCCACTGAGCTGCCCATCAATGAGGACTCCAGCCAATCCCGTCTCCTCCTTAAATGTCATAGAACTGTCAAAAGCCACATGCTGGGGCCTATTATTTGATCTGCAGCCAGGTGACATAGCCCTGGGTTGATTTACCAATTAACACTTCAGACAACCATTGTGTGTACTCTTTTTAAAAATAACGTACATCTTGTGCAATCCTTCCAGACCATTTGTCAGTTTTGAGTTGAAGAGATGCATTCTGTGACATTGGGCATTAACCCGTCTATATGTTGTTTTTAGCAATACAAGATCAAAAATTTAACACAAGTAAAAGATCCATTTTTTGCCACAAACTCTATCCCAAAATCAGTTTGTCTTGCTACCTTTATCCCTCATTTCAAAAGCTTTCTTAAAACAAATCTCTTCAACTGTGCCTTCAGCCCCCTCTGCCAAATCCCTTATCATCTCCTGCTTGGGTTCTTCTCTCCCTTTATAAAACACTCAAATATAGTTCTACATTATGGATACTATACAAATGTGTGATTGCTGGGTCAATGAAATCTCAAACCACATTTTTCCTGGGTTTCGGGACTTTGTGATGGTCCAACAGATGGAGGTCTATCTCTTCCTTAGTAGTAATTGTGCTAACATGTTTGTTGCGCCAAGTCTTAATCATATTTTCACCAATAGCAGATTGTTACCAATTCACAATACATTTTCGATCACCGGCCTAAACTAGATACATTCCTATTATGGAATGTATATATTTAACCAACCACTTTTAGCAGAGAAATTCAGGAAGCTAAAATTTACTGAATGATATATACAAAAAAAAGAAATTGCAAATACTGCCAAAAACATCAAAAAGTACCGGAGATGTGCAGCAAGCTCATCAGCATCTGAAAAGAGTAGATAGGTTAATGTTCTGGATAAAAATCTACCTTTTCTTTTTTCAGATGCTATGTATTTCCAACATTTTCTGTCCATATTGATTAAAAGGTAGGTTTAACTATGCAGGAGGTACAGATGAGATAGGCATCTAATATTTATACCATCATGAATTCCCAAACCCAGAAAAAAACATGGCTGAGGGTGTTAAATTGACAAGATCTGTAACAATAAAAGATTCTGGCAGGATATCAGAATTTGTTTCAACAATGTCAAGACAAATAAATACATGAAAGCATGGAACAAGAAAAGGCAAGTTGATCCATTGAGTTTGTTCCTTCCACACACCATACTGTAAATCAACAATCCTCCACTTCCATTCTTACAGGGAGTGCGGGTCGGAAAATCAACACCTTAATATTGGAGCCCCTTCTCCCTTACAGTGTGACTACCTGCTGGGACCACAGGATTACTGAATTTACCCTCGTACAATCCACTCTATCATGGATTCAACTCAACCTATTTAATATCCCGAAGTAAATTTCAACATAGGAATACAAAGGATTACTAACACGACATCAACTGACTCCCAGACTTTCAGGAATCATTATGTTCCACACAGCATTCAGGCAGCTCTATCTATGGCCTGTCCTTATAACGAACAATCCCTGTTCCTAGCTTGGCATAGGAATAACAGTTTTAGGTGGAGGTCTATCCCACAAAATCACAACTGTGGGGCAAAAAATTATTTTAAATGAAGCCTTGCTTAAGGCTTGTTAATTTTATACTCATGTCTTCTACTTGTATAATAACAAAGGAAGACTTGCATTTATATCACACCTTTCACAACCTCAGGACATCCCAAAGTGCATTACATGAAGTACTTTTCAAGTGGAATCACTGTTTTAATGTGGGAAACGTGGCAGCCAATTTGCGCACAGCAAGCTCCCACAAACAACAATGAGATAATGACCAGGTAATCTGCTTTGAGTGACTAAAAACAAAAAATGCTGGAAATACTCAGCAGGTCAGGCAGCATCTGTGGAGAGAGAAACAGAGTTAACGTTTCAGGTCGATAACCTTTTGTCAGAACTGGAAAAAGTTAGAGATGCTTTTAGTGATGTTGATTGAGGAATAAATATTGGCCAGGACACCAGGGAGAACTCCCCTGCTTTTCTTCGAATAGTATCATGGGATGTTTTACATCCACCTGAGGGCAGTCTTGGTTTAACGTCTCATCCGAAAGGCGACATCTCCGACAGTGCAGCACTCCCTCAGTACTACACTGAAGGGTCAGCCTAGATTATGTGCTCAGGTCTCAGGAGTGGGACTTGAACCCACAACCCGCTGTTTTAGAGGCAAGAGTGCTTCTACTGAGCGAAGGCTGACACCTTACTCACAGTCCAAGATAATGAACTATTTTGCATTTGCATCTTCCATTCATCTCAGTATTACTGAAAACTTGGAACATGTCTCCTCTTTATTTTCCTTTCAGTGATGAAAACGTTTAGTCTCTCCAAACCTGAGCCTGGAATTAACCTAGTAACTCTTCCCTGAACCCTCTCCAATATACCAATGCTCATTTGAAGGAAGGCACCTAAAACTTCATACAATAAGGAAAATTTTCCATTTTGGTACTCCAGGCACACAGTGGGACCATATCTGGAAATTGTGCATGCCAGGCCAGGATTTTCCATCTATTAATTTTAATGGATGGAAAATCATGGGCTGGAGCATACAAATTCCTGATATATATGCCACTGTGTGCCGGGAATGTTGAAACAGAAAATCGCCTCTATTATTTCAAGTGTGGCCTACCTACCAATCTATACAGGGTCAGAATAATTTATAATTAAATAGATTTGCATCCCAGTACCCGATCAACTTTATTCATAACTGTGATATAATAGTGAATTGGTCAAGGGTCGCCTCTAAATCCTTTTCTGCTCCATTTCTAAATGCTTTCATATCTCTCTTATATTCAGCACCTAGACACATGGCTCCTTGTCAGCAGAAAATGTTGTACTTATAGTACAAGAAATATCCTCCCTTCAATCATCTACTGACAGTATAAACACAGGTGCAGAAAAGTACGAATTTGAGATTTCAACATCCTTATAGCTCAAATAAAACTCACAATTGCTCAATGAAAATTAAGCCGAATAGATGACATGCAGAACTAGCAAGGCTCAAAATTCAAAGTTTGATTTTTTTTTTCCATTTGTAAAAAGTGAAGCAGCTTAATGGAAAATTGCAATCCAAAATTCAGTCCAAAAAAATTAACCTGATCAATTCGTTCAACTTCCAATGTAAACCTGTCGATTCTGCTTCTGCTTCAACATAATTCTATATACATGATATTTTTTTGAAAATCAAGCCCGTATGAAGAAAAATAAGGATTGCCATCATCGGTTCTCTTCGGTAAAACTAAATCCCTTTATTAGCCATTGGCTGCAGCTTCTGATTTGCCACTATGCTCTCTGTGGCATGTTCAAATCAGTTTTCCAGGCAAATTTGGCAGCAATTCACCGCTGACGGATCGGGGCGCACAACGGTTTAATTTATGCCAAAATCGCCGATGTGGCAAAGCCTGGCCCAATGTGCGCTTATTTATTTTTTCTGTATTTAGATCAATGTGGAAAATTCAGATTGGCAGTAATTATGTTAGACGTGACAATTATCAAGTGGGAAATGTGTGTTAGTATTACCATATAATGCAAATATTTTGCTCGTATGGCTTCAGTACATGTTGGCCGACGATATAGCATCACCATCACAAAGCCCTCATGTTCTTTTAACAAAAATTTTGACTCCGCCTGAATCCAGGCTGCAATAACAAAGTTGGTTCTCTGTACTCGAGTCACACACAACGCTGGTTCCTTTTCAGCTTTAATCTTCAGTCAGAAAGAGACCTGAAAAACTGAGGCTGAGAACTTCTAAACAGGTCTCTGTCCTTAAAGAAGATGCGACCTATATAACAGGACATGAGCAATCTAGGCAGGCCAAGGCACATCTTGACATTTGAAAGGAAACAAAAACAAAAGCCAAAAACAGAGATACAAGATCAAATAAATTCCTTTAATTTCCATTGTGCTGCAACCCGCATCTGCTGTGCATACTGAATGTCAGAGTCGCTCCCACATTCCAGAAACAATTAGTGGAACAGAGTACAAAACTGGTTCTTATTCTAAATGGCTCCATTAACAAAAGCGAAAGATGATAAAAGATTTTGATGTGATTATGATCATTGGCTGAACTCTCTACAAGGTAATGTTTTTTTGAAGGTAGCCCACGCAAAATTGAACACAATCTTCAAAACATTGCTTTCCAATTAAAAAAAAGACTTGCATTTATATAGCGCCTTTCACGACCACCGGATGTCTCAAAGCGCTTTACAGCCAATGAAGTACTTTTTAAAGTGCAGTCACTTTTGTAATGTGGAAAACGCGGCAATCAATTTGCATACAGCAAGCTCCCACAAACAGCAATGTGATAATGACCAGATAATCTGGTTTTTTTTTTGTTATGTTGGTTGAGGGAGAAATATTGGCCAGGACACCGGGGATAACTCCCCTGCTCTTCTTCGAAATAGTGCCATGGGATCTTTTACGTCCACCTGAGAGCTCAGTTTAACGTCTCATCCGAAAGACGGCACCTCTGACAGTGCAGCACTCCCTCAGCACTGCACTGCAGTGTCAGCCTAAATTTTTGTGCTCAAGTCTCTGGAGCGGGGCTTGAACCCACAACCTTCTGACACAGAGGCAAAGTGCTACCAACTGAGCCACAGCTGACACCATTATTAATATTGCATTATTAGCCTACAGAATTTAACGTAACCTACACAAGTAGATGATGCATACAATTTGTAAAATTTGGATTATAGTTTAATGTTTGTTTCTGATTTCAAAACTCAGACTTTGATTACACATGAGAGTAAATACTTGGGGGGAAAAATTCAGCTGCTTGCGCCTCCCGTTAGCGCCTTAAGAGGGCGCTAATGGGGCGTAAAGCAGCTAACGCCCGGGCGCAGCGCCGCCCACGCCTCCCGAAAAATTTAGTGGGAGGTTAGCGGCGGCGGCAGCCGGTAGCGCCCTGTGGCGCTGCGCCGCCGGCGATGACGTCATCGCCGTGCGCAGCACCCTGCTCGTGCCCCGGCCGTGATCTTCAGTCGCGCCCCCTGATTTACCGCCAGACGCTATGTCCGACGGGTTCAGGGAGGCGTACGTGCGGCCGGGGCGGCGATATTTAAAGCGGAGGTGGCAGGCGGCCATTTTTGTTGCTGGCCGCCTGCCAGCACCTGCCCCCGGCCCCCGTGAAGCCCCCCCACCGTGAAGTGCCGGCTGCGCTCCAAGAGCCCGGCACTTCTCTTGAGTGCCGGGCTCTTTTGCCGGCACTCCCGATCCCTGGGGGCCCAGCTGGGCCCCGGTTCGCGCTGCGCAGGGTCCCTCCCCTTTAAGAAGGGGAGGAAGGCCTGCAATACCGCGGCGCGACGTGCCGCAGCGCGTGGCGCTGCGGCACGTAGCGCCAGGATATTCACTCGCAGCGCCCCAAGAGGGATGCGGGCTGCTTCCAGTTGCGCCCCGCTTCCCTCTTGGGGCGCAACCACTGAAGTTCCGGCGCGGGGCCGCTAATTTTTTCGGGGCGCTAAAAGTCGCGCCCCGGCGAGGTTAGCGCCCCAAATGGGGCGCGACTCAATTTTTACCCCTTGGAGTCTAGCATCTGAGATAATAAAATTGTCTTTCAAAATCAGAGAAACAATCTTGTCAGTTAATCAAGCTGTGCACTTTCAATGCTATGCTTAACTTATTTCCTGCTATTCAGAGCAGGATTAACATTCTTGGCCGTGATTTTAATAGTTAAATGGGCGCCAAACCACTTGAGAAAGGCAAAATGAATGTTATTGCAGGTGAGTCCTGATTGGCCAGATTTCAGCTGGTAAGGCTGAAGAAATCCAATAGTCGAGGCCACACTAACCCACCAGAAATTGAAGTAGTCAGTATTTGTATCAGTTAGCATTAAAATAAAAGTGACAAGATTAACATTCAAATTTCCAAAAGTAGAAAACATCTCGATAAGTTGCAATCAAATTTGGACAGAACAGCGCTTTTGAAGATGGGAATTTTCTCTCCCATAATTACCTCCCACAAAGTCAGTCACTGTGGCACCAGAAGAGGGCTCAGGATAAAGACAGACACAGGCTTTATCACTCAGATATCACAGCACGGAGAACAATCTGACTTTTTCTAAATATCTGCTAATTTGTCAATTGAAAACATTAGCAGTCTCATGAAGTAAATCTTTACTTCCTTTTCCCAAGAACACGGTGGCATAGTGGTTAGCACTGGTGCCTCACAGCGCCAGGGACCCGGGTTCGAATCTGACCTCGGGTGACTGTCTGTGTGGAGTTTGCACATTCTCCCCGTGTCTGCGTGGGTTTCCTCCGGGTGCTCCAGTTTCCTCCCACAGTCCAAAAATGTGCGGGTTAGGTTGATTTGGCTATGATAAATTGACCCTTAGTGTTAGGGGGGGATTAAATATGTGGGGTTATGGGGATAGGATGGGATATGTTAGGGGGAATACGTGGGGTTACGGGGGTAGGGTGGGATATGTGTACTGTGGGGATTAAAGCAGGGACAGGGTACTGGATTTGGATGATCAGCCATGATCGTATTGAATGGTGGAGCAGGCTCGACGGGCCGAATGGCCTACTCCTGCTCCTAGATTCTATGTTTCTATAATACATTTACATGCTCCTCTGCAAAAAATATTGAAATTCTCTTTCTTGAAATGTAACATTTTCCTATGACATTTATTAAAAGTATATTCAGTACATCACGTTGGCTGTTGTTGAAGAAAAACAACTTACTACATTCACCAACCAACAAATAATGAGCCTCTAGAATAGATACGGTGTATTCTGGTTAAGGGCAACTACCATTAAGCTCCAGAATCGGAGAACGGATCCTATTGAGATCGGTGCTGGGAAGAATCGCACTTGGAGCAGGGAATTGATAAACTGAATTAATTAGTACTGAGAGTTCCCTCCCTGCAGTTCAAACCCGTCTCTGGTCCGCAAGAAGTGAGGTACACAGGCACACCATACACTTTTGTAACAAACTAAAGTACCAAGACAGGTCAATTCACAGATAGTCATCTACAGAAGTAGTAACAGCAGGTTTTTGAAGTAACACAGTAGCTTTGAAATAGTTTTCAAAACTTGACATTACAGTCCCCGTTCCAAAATTGGAAAATGTCTCAGAACTCAAGAAAGTAACACTCATAGTTTGGACCTCTGTGATGGTAATTTTATCCAAGAAATTGAATATTTCAAAGTGTGTTCCACTGGCTTCATCTCATCAGTTGCCTACTAAATCAGGAATTTACTAAAGATGCTAGGTACAGCGTAAGTTATGTTCACTCTACATGTTCAAATCCTAATGAAGACAAAAGAATATCAAAAAGATATCTTTTACAAATATCCAAGGACACAGAAATTGCCTGTTTACACCTGTGAAACATTACAATCATCTTGGTGGTATAACCAGCCTCAGCGAAGAGCAGCTATCTGTGATAGCTGTTAAACAATCCACCTTGACACCCCTTTGAAGGGGATTCTGCCAGCGAACATATATGTCACCCAATAAAGAGAAACAAGACAAATCTCTGATTGACCTCTTTAGTGGGTCATGGAGCCTCCGAAGGCAGCAACCCAACTTTGTTTGCTTTAACTGCACTGCCGCTAAAGTGAGTGATGTCATCAGTTGCAATGCTGCAAGACAACGTAAGTACAACATTAGCTGTCCCACCACACCAAATTCAGCTGAAGCCCATACCAATTACTGTTCTGTTTTAATCAAACAGCTTAGCTCCCCATCTGGTTATGTGGAAATCCTTCCTATAAAGGTTCCTTCTGTCCCCAAAACTTTCCAGACACCGACAAAGTCATTTTCCTCACGTGCATACTATTTTAGCATCCAGTCATTCAAGTCAGTTATTTTCCCTGTGCCCTAAGAATATAACTCGGATACCACCATCTTGTTAACTCTTCACTTTAAACTTATCCAACATATTTTTATATTCTTTAAGTTCCTCCAACATGTGAGCCATGATATTACTGGCCCCAATGTATTACCATTACTGGTTCAACTGCCTTCTGACCAAGGCTCTGTACGACTGAAACATCACTTCCTGCCCTTTGTATTCCGGTCCCTTTTAGATAAAGGTCAACATTCCATTAGACTTTTTGATTACTTTTCATACCTGTGCACTGGACACCCAAATCATTTCGTTCCTCCGCAGTTCCTGGTCTCTCGTCAGTAAGAAAATATTCTGATTTGTCTTTCTTGGATCCAAAGAGAATTTCCTCACATTCAACTCCATCTGCCACAGTTTTGCCTACTCTTTAATCTGTCTATGTCTCTTTGTAACTTCCTGCTCCCATCTACACAATTTACAGTGCTTCTTAACTTAGTGTCATCGGCAAACTTGGATATACAACTCTCTATTCCTTCATCCAAGTCAATGATATACAAGGTGAAATGTGGAGGCCCCAGTACAGATCCCTGGGGAACACCACTTGTCACGTCTGCCAATCAAAGTAATTTTTATCTCTACTCCCGGTCTCCTATCTCCTAAACAATTACCAACACAAGGTAGCCTCAAATCCCTGCGCATTTATTTTTGCTAATAATCTCTTGTGCAGCACCTTATTTAATACCTTCTTGAAGTCCATACAGCCAACATCCATAGTCCGCCATGTGAGTGACCTCATCAAAAGATTTAACTGAATTAGTCAGACATGACCTATCCTACACAAATCTATGCTGACTCTCTGATCAGCTCATACTTATCCAAGTGCTCAGTCACTCTGTACCTACTGATAGTTTAATGTCAATTGTGGGGAAATTACTGGAATCTGACAGGCTTGTAGGTTCCTGGTTTCTCCCTCCCTCCTTTTTTAAATAATGGAGTGATATTTGCCATTTTCTAATTCAAATGTACAATTCCAGAATTTAAGAACTTTGGAAAATTATGACTAAGGCATCGTCAAATTCCCCCGCAGTTTCTTTTAATTCCCTAGGGTGGAAACCATCAGGTCCTGAAAAATTATCTATTTTAAGTCCCATTACTTTCTCCATTACCATTTTCTTAATTATATGAAAATCCGATAAGTTCCTCCCCTTGACTTGCTTTTAGGTTCCCTTGTACCGCTTGAATTTTGTCCTCTTTCTCAACTGTGAAAACGGATACAAAGTAATAAGTCTGCCATTTCTTGATTATCCATTATTGTATCACCTGTTTCTGTCTTTAATTGGCCCACGTTCCCCTTACCACGCTTTCTCTGAATATATTTGTTTAAAACCTTCTACTGTTAGCTTTGAGATCCCTTGCAAGTATTTTTCATACTCTCTTATAGCACATCTTTGTATCCCTTTGTTGCTTTTTATGGCTCTCCCAGTCTGATGGATTAACACTTTTTCTTGCATTTGTGTAAGCCTTTTCTGTTAGGGGGCAGGGGAAATGCAAACGTGTTAACTATAAGTAACAGTTACCTAGCAGTCAAAGTGACAGGTTAACAACCCTCCCCCCACCTCATATCAGAATAAAAAACGTATCTAATTAATTGTGTTCTCCTTTTTAAGTTTTGACATTCATGGAAACAAAATCATGAATTAGTTTATAGTAAGTAGATATTGCTATGGTAACTAGCTATTTCGGAACCTCCAGGGCTTGAGTAACACATTTCAACAAGGGGACTAGTGAAAATGTACTCAATGCTTCCATATGGCAGCAACAGCAACACTATGTGAATAAAATTACTGTGCACCACCATAGAAAAGCAAACCACTTGATTCCAAAATGTATTTTCCTAACATAATATTGCATAATTTTTCCACAACACTGTAGCTGTGCATCTGGAAGGATTAACCAAATGAAATAAAGATATGCCACAAGTCAAAGGCAACTATTTCCTGACTGACCTCTCACTCCTGTTGCAAGGCATTACTCTAGGTACCTTCCAATATCCTCTCCCTGCTGTATCTAACTCATATCACAGTTTTATGCCAATTTGAGAAAGTATGTCAAACAGGGCAATCGATTAAATTGTAACAGATAATATCCTTTAAAAATATTTTGTAAACCCATTCTAAATTGCCAGTTATATTATCTTATCAGTATCATTCTTGCTACAATTTCATTGGTTGAAATATTTAATTTTAAAAGTACAGATATCCAGCTGAATTTTATTTTATTCAATCTCTCCTGCCTTTTGGGATCAATCATTGTCATACAACAGTCTGCTCAGAAATGAATATGATCTATCTTCCATCACTGTTATTACAATTTAGGACTCTAAACTAGCCCGTGTCCTCCAGCAGAATAATTATAATTTGTATGAGGTTTCTCTCTTTTTCACATCACTATTCCTTCCTAAAGTTCTAATGAAGGATCACACCTGAAATAGGAACATAGGAACAGGAGTAGGTCATTTAGCCCCTCAAGCCTGTTCCCCAGTCAATGAGATCCTGCTACAACTGTACAGGGTACTGGTGAGACCACACCTTGAGTACTGCGTACAGTTTTGGTCTCCTTATTTAAGGAAGGATATACTTGCATTGGAGGCAGTTCAGAGACGATTCACATGGTTGATTCGTGAGATGAGGGGGTTGTCTTATGAAGAAAGGTTGAGCAGGTTGGGCCTATACTCATTGGAATTTAGAAGAATGAGAGGTGATCTTATTGAAACATACAAGATACTGAGGGGGCTCGACAAGGTAGATGCAGAGAGGATGTTTCCCCTCGTGGGGAAATCTAGAACTCGGGGGCATAGTTTCAGAATATAAGGTCGCCCTTTTAGAACTGAGACGAGGAGGAATTTCTTCTCTGAGGGTCGTCAATCTGTGGAATTCTCTGCCCCAGAGAGCTGTGGAGGCTGGGTCATTAAATACATTTAAGGTGGAGATAGACAGATTTTTGCAAGATAAGGGAGTGAAGGGTTATGGGGAGCGGGCGGGGAAGTGGCTTTGAGCCCAAGATCAGCCATGATCTTATTGAATGGCGGAGCAGGCTCGAGGGGCCAAGTGGCCTATTCCCGCTCCTATTTCTTATGTTCTTATCATCGCTGATTTGTGACCTAACTCCATATCCCTTTGCCTTTGCCCTATATTCCTCAATACCTTTGGTAATATGAATCAATCTTTTTTCTTTCTATTGATCATTGATTGCCTAGAGTACGTTCAGCAATTTCTGTTTTTATGATCAGGTCGTCAGTTTATAAAAATGTGTTTCATCTCCTCAATAATAATCCATGGTTTCATTGCAATTATTACTACTACTACAACCACAGCATGAATGGCAGCAGGCCAATTCCCACCATCCAACAACCATTTTGGGCCAAAGGTAAAGAACTTTGCGAGAGAGAGAGAACTACGAGGACTAGTCAGGCGTAAAACGTGTGCAGACTTCAGGACTCCCAACTGCTTCAATTGTTTTGGGATTTGTTCAGGGTCTTGGGGAGAATTTTAATCATGCCAGGGAACTTCAAACACTTGAATACCCCAAATCGTAAAAGCGAGCTGCCAAGCAACATGTGCAGTGAAAGTGTAGGCAAAGTAATCCATTAAGAACCCATGTCTGACTCACCAATTTTGTAAGTCTTCTCAGCACAAAGAACATGTGTATTTTACACATAAAGTGTATTTTATGCAGCTACACAAATCCCGTGGTAACAAACCTCTGCAAAAAAAAAACAAATGGTAAAAATTTCAGGATAAAGGTCAAAAATTCCCTCGTCCCCAACAAACTGGAATAGGCTTTGCAGCCATATTTTTTGAGATTTTTCCACCATGCTTCAAGGTTTTTAAATCAGTTTTTTCTGTATTGATATAGAAACCAACTGCTCTCCTTAGTGAATTAAACAAAGACTAGAATTCAGATTCAAACAAAGGCACTTCGATGCTCCGTTCACAGCTTGCACAAAACAAAAGTTGCTTGGAATTTAGATTTTCTTACCAGTACTTAATTGAGTCTCACAGCTAGAAATAAACACAACCTCCTCACTGAACTGCAGGTTGGCTTTATTATTTCATTGATGGAACCTAGTATAATATTTTCAAACATAAACTGATGAGGAAAGTTCTTCCAAACAATCAAGCAATTTTCAATATTTTGTATCTTCGGAAGAGCTTAACTATAGAGCAAATGAGCAATTATCTCTCCTCATGTGGAGATACTTTCCGCGTGACTGTCTTACGTACTCCGAAAGTTCCGCAGAATATTGTTTATTCACACATGATGGTGTATTGGGAAGTACGGTGTGGTCAATTCCAAATCCTTCTAGCAATTTGCCTATTAGCTGCATGCACACTCAAAAGGGTTTCACCTTTAAAATCTTATCTGCCTTTCTCTTTCTAGCTTCCTCATGTTTATCTCCCTTTGTCCTTCCATTGTCTCTTTCCTTTCAGCGGGTAATTCAGCGTTTTCTATCATTGTACTTTCTGTTGTGTTCTCTACTTGTCTTTCATATTCTCCCACTCAATCCATTTCTGTACTTGCTGGCCTCTATCTTTTTAATCTGTCTCTCTTTAGAAATCTTTTCCTTGTTAATGTGGCAAGCAGTTTCTTTTTCTCCCGGTCTGTCCCCCCCTTTGATTTATCTATCTTTCAAACATTTAGCACTTGTTAATCGTGATGTATCCCATTGATCTTGCTCCACTGTGATCTAAGCTCCACCATGCTCTTCCCATTTTCCTAAGAACTTTGATCCATCTTAGAAACATAGAAACATAGAAACTAGGAGCAGGAGTAGGCCATTCGGCCCGTCGAGCCTGCTCCACCATTCAATACGATCATGGCTGATCATCCAAATCCAGTACCCTGGTCCCTGTTTTCTCACACAGAATCCCCATCGAGCCTGCACCAACACATATCCCACCCTATCCCCGTAACCCCATGTATTTAATTCCCCCTAACATATCCCATCCTATCCCCGTAACCCCACATATTTAATCCCCCCCTAACACTAAGGGTCAATTTATCATAGCCAAATCAACCTAACCCGCACATTTTTGGACTGTGGGAGGAAACCGGAGCACCCGGAGGAAACCCACGCAGACACGGGGAGAATGTGCAAACTCCACACAGACAGTCACCCGAGGCCAGATTCGAACCCGGGTCCCTGGCGCTGTGAGGCACCAGTGCTAACCACTATGCCACCGTGTTGCCTTAGAACTTCTCATTATCACGGTTATGCACATTGCTTTTGCTGTCCCTCAGTATGTTTCCTTTCAAACTCTATTGTGTCTCACTGACTCTGCAACTCTTTTTTTCCCCAAATTCCTTCCGTATTACCTACAAAGGCAGAATCCTATTGAAAAGACTGTGGCCCTGAATTTGCGGTCGGAGGCTTCCCGCGGAGAAATGCCTCCAATCCGCAAGTGAAATGCCAGTGTACCTGATGGTCCGGGAGGTACAGAGACTCGCGGTCCTGGGCCTCTCCGGGTACCCACGGGTAGAGGCCCATGTATCCCAGGGGTGCAGGCGGTTCGCAAGAGCCCCTGGGATCACGTGGGCCGGCCCAATGAATGAAAGAAGCGAATCCCCATTCATGCTTATGGGGATTCTGTATGCACGGAAACCCCATAAGCATGAATGGGAATACCCCCCAAAATACAGCTACACATCAAATAAATAAAAAAAAACATTACATATTTAAAATTAAATAAAATGCCATTTAATTAAATATTTAAAACAAAAATTTAATTTTTTTGAATGTTTTAAAGGGGCTAAAAATAACCTTATTTTATTGTACAGGTTTTTTAATGTTTAAATGATGGAAAAAAAAATATTTTAATGTTGTTTTAAACTTTACGCTGGTAAAAGCAGGCCTTACGCCGGCCTTTACCAGGCGTGAGAATTTCACGGGCATTCGCTGGGCAGAAGTTGGGCAATAGCACTACTCTCCGCCCGCGGATGCCCTTTTCCCGGGGATGCGGATAATCTGTCAAAAAGATTCTTGACAGATCGCAAGGTTCCGGGTTTTTGCGCATGCGCTTTGCGTGCGAAAATCCAGAACTTGCGCGGCCCCTACACGTGCGTACGCACCTCGTACGCGCCCGTAGGGGCCACAAATTACGGGCCATTATGTATCCAAGTAAGTAAATGAGAGAGAGAGAGAGAGACAGGAGGAGCGTATGTGTGTGTCACATTGGCTGGTTGTGTATAAATGAGCAGGTGGCTAGGTGTGTTGGTACATATACTGTACATGTGGTACTCTGTTGCACTATCAGTGCTTATATCAAAGCTAACCAACCTTTCAGCTTGTGTCCTAATTGGAACATGTCACACTCAACTGTCAGTACAGCAGTCAGGCTGTTGGGAGTCCAATCAGGAAATTCACACTCAAAAATGGTTCTGCAAATTAACACAAGTCTGAGACAAATATTAAAACTAAACCATTTAAAAACATTGCACAATAATTTAGCACTACTTATCTCAGACTCAATGACCAAAACAAACATAAGATTTAACATAAATAGAATTTAATTATGGAAATGGAGTCCACCATTCTACCACTCCCAGAATTATAAGCGAAGTGGGCAGATCATGGAGCACTGCATTAACTTCCACATAAAATAGTTTGACAAGTTTAAAAAACAGGAAGAAAGGACAGTGGTTTTAAAAATCAAGAAAAATGGCAAAACATTTTTTTTTTAAAACCCTCTTTATATCACAGAATCATAGAATGATACAGCGCAGAAGGAGGACATTCAACCCATTGTGCCTCTGCCGGCTCTTTGAAAGAGCAATCCAATTAGTCCCACTCCCCTGCTCTTTCCCCATAGCCCAGCAACATTTTCCTTTTCAAGTATTTATCCAAGTCCCTTTTGAAAGTTACTACTGAATCTACTTCCACCGCCTTTTCAGGCAGTACATTGCAGATCATAACAACTCGCTGTGTAAAAAAAATTCTCATCTACCCACTGTTTCTTTTGCCAATTATCTTAAATCTGTGTCCTCTGGTTACCGACCCTCCTGCCAGTGGAAACAGTGTCGCCATATTTACTCTGGAAATATAATTATATGGTTACATAGAGAAAACAAAATTGGAAAAATTAAAAAAAGACTTGCATTTACATTGCGCCTTTCAGGACCTCAGGACTTCCCAAAGCACTTTACTGAAGTACTTTTGATGTGTAGTCACTGTCATAATATAGGAAACGCAGCAGCCAATTTGCACACAGCAAAGTCCCACAAACAGCAATGTGATAATGACCAGATAATCTGTTTTTTGTAGTGATGCTGATTCAGGGATAAATATTGGCCAGGACACGAGGGATAACTCACCTGCCCTTCTTCAAAATAGTACCATGGGATCTTTTACGTCCACCTGAGAAAGTAGACGGGACCTCGGTTTAACGTCTCATCCGAAAGACGGCACCTCAGACAGTGCAGCACTCCCTCAATACTGCCCAGAGTGTCAGCCTACACTTTTGTGCTCAAGTCTCTGGAGTGGGACTTGAATCCACAACCTTCTGACTCAGAGGCGAGAGCCACGGCTGACACTGGCTACAATTAGAAACAGAAGGTAAATGCGAGGATTAAATAGAGATAATATTTTAATTTTGCACAGAGGAGAAGATATATTTGGTCATTTTGCAAGGCTCTGCTTCCATGGAGCCTCACTAAATGGGAGAAAGAGTCACAGATTTGGCTCTATAGTTTTATAGCCCTATTTCCAACCCAAGCTCCCATATACTGAAGTTCCACCACTGGAGCCATTCGTCACAACGTTAGCCCAGAGTGTACACTACGAGCAAAATATAATTTGTAATGTTTACTATTTGAAATTCAAAATTAAGATTTATTTAATCAAATGAAGCAATATATTAACATAGTTGCTAACATGGAAAACACAATGGCCGCGAAATTGGGAGGTGTAGCGCCGGCCGTTAAGGCTGGTTTTGCTGAAAAATTGGCGGCCACCTCGCTTCCGGCATGGAATGCGGCGGCCGCCATTTTGGGCTGGTCGGCAGCACTGCCGTTGCCTGCGCTCGTCACCCACATTTAAATGATGCAGATCGCGACGTCAATCAGAATGCAACGCCTGAATTGACACACGATCTGTGATTTTGGACGTCACCGCTCATAATACCGCCCTCTCCAAACCACGCATGGAAGTATGTGCGTGCAGCAGCACAACAGCGACGCTGCTAGCGCTTCTTAAAGGGACACACACATCTTTCAGATAAGTTTAGATTTTTGCTTTTGGACCTTTTTTTCCCCCATTTTATTGGAGTCATGGCTTGGTGCAATACATTAAAAAAGTTGTTAAAGTGCACAGGGAGTGCTGCTGGACATTTGCAAGGCATTGCCTGTTAAAGGAAGGCCTGAGAAGACCACTTGCTCACAGTCCTGGGGGCTCTAGTTGCAGTCCCCCTTGGGCTGCAGCATCACATGACGAGGGAGCAGAGGCAGCAAAGGGGACAAGCTGCTCGCAGAGGGAGGAGGAAACAGAAGATGAAAAAACAGAAGAGGAAAAAGCGGAAAGAAGGATGCAACCCAGACAGCCCCTTTCTGGCCGGGATATCCGGGATCGAATCATCCACCTGCAGTACCAGTGAACACAACCCCAATTCCCCTTTCAACATTTGTCCCACTGTTACTGACCATCACAGCATCCTCTTAACCACAATGCTGAAATAAAAGCCAACACAAAGCAAACTTTCCAATCCAACTTTATCCATATATGATTCCAATATTACATCAAAAGATCAACTAATCACCCTTGTGCATTCCCTTAGTGACTGCCTTACGTGTGCCTTTGCTTATCCTAGTGATGTCACGCAGCACTACCCCAGTGGCTGCAGCATGGCTGCTGACTTTCAGTGGGGGACACTGCAGATGGCCTCGCAGGACGACCTCGAGGAGCTGGTGGCTGGGAGTGTGAAATTGAGTAACGGTGTTTCTTCTTCTTCTTCTTCACTCTCCTCTTGTTCACCCACTGGCTGGGCAGGCTGGATTTCTTGGGTGTCTGAAATGAGGAAGGCACAAGGGTAGGGTTATGGTGAGGGGAAGGAGGTGCATGCTTACTCGATGTGCAGCTTGCAAGTCAGAAAATATTGTGGGATGAGGGGGGAAAGTGAGATGAGGGGGGAAAGTGAGATGAGAAGGAGGATAACGTAGGAGGATACCGGTATCTTGTATTCTTTCAGCCCTGCTGCTGGACAAGGGCTCAGCTATGCCCCTGCCAAGAATGGCCAGCACTGTCTCCTCCATGGGGGTGGGGTGAGGTGAGGTAAGGAATGTGAGGTGTTTGGTAGAGCTTGTTGGTAGGTGATTGATGGGGGGGCATTGAGCAGTGTGTGAGGCTAGTGGTGCAGTTGGTAGGAGATGGCTTTTGAAGATACATTCACTGACCTTGACCACTGGTCTGAGGTCATGAACCAGAGCCAGGTCCTGGGGGTGACACTGCTGGCCTGGGCCATATGGTCCCACATCCTACTTTCTGGAGGGACCCCTGGCTCCCTGTGGGCAGAGGACCTCTCTTCCAGTGTTGACCTCTGCACAAAGCTTGAGTGCTGCGTCCAAGACCTTGCGTGCCCTTTCCCTGGCCTGTTGAATCATTTGTGCTAGTGCTGAAGGACTTTTAGCAATTTTATGTGCAGAAGGCAGTTCAGCTTTAAGAGCTGCAGACTGCCTTGAAAAGATGCAGGCTAGCTTTAAGTAAATCCAGCCTCACTCCAGCGACGCGAACTTGGGGCCCCTGCTGAGCACACAGCCTGTCAGCAGCGCGTTAGTCGCTAGGCTGTACGTTACAATCATGATAATTAGCAGGCAGCACCAAACTGACATAATGCCTGTGCTTTCTGAACGGGTGCGGGTATATCTCGCATCGTGGTGCCCACGCCCGTTTTCAGGCCTAATCGAATTTCACCCCCATTGTATTCAGGGCATCCGTCCCAGTCTATGCCTTCCAGTGGAACTTTAAAAAGTTACATCACCCAACTCTACTTCTCCACCACCTCTCTCGATCCCTCTACTGCCTCTGTATTGTTCGACTGTTTGTCCAATATCCAGTCTTGCAGAAGCTGCAATTCCCTCCAGTTAAATACTGGGAAGACCGAAGCCATCACCTTCAGGTCCTCGCGACAAACTTTGTACCATTGACCCCGATTCCATCCATCTCACCCGCCATTGGCTCAGGCTGAATCAGACTGTTCGCAACCTTGGCATCCTATTCGACCCCATATTCTCTCCATCACAAAGACCGCCCGCCAACTTCCGCCTCCATTGCGTTATCCACCTCTGCTCCTGCCCTCAAACCAATCTGCTGCTGAAACCCTCATCCATGCTTTTGTCACCTCCAGACTCGACTATTCCAATGCTCTCCTGGCCAGTTTTCTATCCTCCACCCTTCATAAACTTTAACTCTGCTGCCCATCCTACATTGGCTTCTGGTTCCCCAATGCCTCCAAATTAACATTCTCTCCCTCATGTTTAAATCCCTTTGCGGCCTCGTCCCTCCCTTTCTATGTTACTTACTCCAGCCCTACATCTCACCACTTCCCCCCCAACCCATACTTTTAGTGCATCCCCCATTCCTTCATTTCACCACTGGCGGCCATGCCATCAGCCACCTACACCTCAGGCACTGGAATTCTCTCATCCAGCCTCCACATCTCCGTCTACCTCTCCTCCTTTAAGGCCCAGGATTTGGGTCACCTCTTATTATTATGCCGATATGAAGCACCTTGGATATATTACTGTGCTAAAATGCTATGTAAATGCAGGTTATTGTTGTAGAAATATCCTGTCTGTGCCGAGTTCACTGAGCTCAGCTGCAAGGGCATTTGGGGGTGCTACAATTGGCTGCAATTCCCTGTGCTGGGGAGGCTGGGGTAGGGAGAGAGAAAAAGAAAACAGCCAGGATCCGTGCTCCAAATGTCATCCCCTACTGGAAGTACGTGTGTGTGTGGACATCAGCAAGGGACAGGATCAGATTCAACTATGATAGCTCCATGGTTTAACAGCCAACAAACAATCACTGTCAAGACTGACACATGGATAGCCACTTGGCCAAAGTGCTGGAGGGGAACCAGCACACATGGAACCACACCTTTGCAAGGAGTGAACAGCTTCAAGAGAGAAATGGAGGGTAGAAAATTGGCAAGGAAAACGAATTATCCTGCCAGCATATTATCTATTAAATACAAAGGATTCAGCATCTTCTACGAGTAAAATTTTAAAAGCATCTACTATTGAAAATCCCAGCTCAAAGCAATCATTATTGAGTTAATAGTACCGGTTTCAGCTGCGTAAGCTGTTAAGCCCAATGTGTAGCCATAGCAACACTCTACATGTCATAATGATACCGCCTCCACCACCAGGTAGTGAAAAGAACGAAGAACTGACAGTAGACTCACAGAATACTGAATACTAAATTCTGAACACTGTAATCATGTTTTAAGTTAATAAACTTCCACCAGAACTGCTGGACCATTACACCTAAATCAGAGCACCCAATCTCTATAGTTACCAAAGCAGTTGGACTACTAAATTCCAATCAGGGCAACCTGCAAATTGTCAGTGCATCTCGACCACCCAATCCCAATTAAAGCATCCCTTGAACATGTTTTTATGTAAAGAATTAGAAACATGTACCAGTAAAGACCAAGTAATATGCATGTTCGCAGAAAAATACGACTGCAGCACATTCCAAAGGTCATGAGTGTAGGTGTGACTGGTAGACACAGCATCGATCCAAAATAACTGCAATAATATTGTATACAACTCTGTTGACAGTTTTATCCTATGGGCTACCAGCCATAATTTCAGCTTTACATAAAACCAACAGGACTGATTATCAATTCAACTTTTCCACTTCTCTAGAGTTAGAAAATGGAATATTTAGGGGGGAAAATTGGCTCACACCCCCTTTGGGGGACAATAACTTCACCAAGGCCCCGAAAAGGTTAGCACCCCCACACCCGCAATTCAATGGTAGCGCCCCAAGCAGGAGGCAGGGCGCTACTGGAAGCGCTCCCCCTCCCTCTTGGGGCACTCCCATTGAATATCGCGGCGCTACGTGCAGCAGCGCCACACGTGTCGGCACGTAGCGCCGCAGTACTGCTGGCCTCCATCCCCTGATTAAAGGGGAGGGGCCTAGCGCAGCGCGCACCGGGGCCCTGCTGGACCACCAGGGAACAGGGTGCCGGCAAAAGAGCCCAGCACTCAAGAGGAGTGCCGGGCTGACTGATCGCGGCCGGCACCCCGCAGGAGGAGGCCAGAGGGGGCAGGTGCTAGCAGGCGGCTCAAAAAAAATGGCCGCCCGGCACCTGCCCTTTAAGTATCGCCACCCTGACCCTGTCGGACATAGCGTCCGGCAGGAGGTCAGGGGGCGCGAGCCAAGTTTGCGACCGGGGCGCGCTACCAGCTACCGCTAACCTCCCACTGAATTTCGCGGGAGGCGTTGGCGGGCGCTAGTTGCTTAGCGCCCCCTTGGGGTACTAACGGGAGGCGCAAAGCAACTGAAATTTTCCCCCTTAGAATCTAAAAAGGAAGCAGTGTCTACTAAAAGCTCAGGAACAGATTTTCTCAATGCATTCACTCTGAAATACAACTTTTGGCATTGTTCCTACTATAAAATTGATTTCAAAAGCAATCAAGATAGATAGCATCATAATCTAGCCACGTTGAATGAAGGTGGTTTCTATCAAGTGGCGGCACAGAGACAAAATGCAGATATGTCACAGTGGGATATCAGACAGTGATGTCACTGCAACAATGCAGTGACGGAGAGGGGAATTTTTATTTCCTGGTGCGCTGGGAGCGGGGCGGGAGGGTCCAGTAGAGCGCGGGAAAGCCGGAAATCTGGGTTTCCCCGCACACTGTGGAGATTTAACAGGTTCCCCGCTCGGATGTCAGCCTGATTAACAGGCCTGGCTTCCAGTCGGACGGGGAGCATTCCAAAGGAGGCCGCGGGGCCAGGTAGGTCAGATTCCCGACCCCGGGAGGGAGGGGGTGGTATCCGATCCCGGGGGGGCCAGGGGGGGCTGGGAGGAAGCACTCCTGCTCCTCCTGGCCCACAAGGAATGCTCCCCGAGGCTGTCCTCGCCTCGCTGCAGCTGCCGGGTTTCCCAACGACCGGGAACTCCGGCCGGCCGCAGTAAATCCGAGGCTTCCAGCCTCATTTAAAATGCCAGCCCACCTCCTGGAAGCGGGTAGGCTGCCTGCCCTTCGTTCCGCCTCAGTAAAACCCAGAAGTGGGAGGGTTGGCCGACTTTCCGACACACTTCGATTTTTTACCCATTTAACCCTCCACCCGCACCCACTCACCCATGTTAAAACTCCCCGGAGTTTCACTGGACAAAGTGAACAATTCAATCAGTTATATTTTACGGCACGTGTTAATGTGATGAAACAGAGGACCCCCTTGAGCTCTCAAGTTCAAAGTGACGTGGTGCAGTTTTTCCAGCCTTGAGATTTTAGACGAATGTAAGGATTAAAATATCTTCACACCAGTGTCTGGTAATTGTTTTCCCAAACATGTGCCTCTTGTACATGTATGAAAATTTGACTGCTAAAACAGTCGGCTATACAGAATGTAATTCATTATTCAATGAAGTAATTTTCTGATAAACTAATTTTGTTTATAGCTGCAGACGTTGTTAGACAAGCACTTTGCTAGCATTACTAATTTTGTTTATAGCTGCAGACGTTGTTAGACAAGCACTTTGCTAGCATTACTAACCTAATAATTAGCTTCTCTCCATAAATGTGGAGTTCAAACACTAAACAAAGCACAAGCAGTGCCACAAAGTACATGCACTGGCATTTTAAACAGGGCAGCAACTGCTGCCAACGAAGTTGAAGTCGTTGTGTATGCGCAGTTTGAAAATGGCAGTGGTTTTTACCCAGAACACTCCCAGCAATAAAATAGGCCCTATGAATACTGCAGGGGCCTGGTGCGCGGAGCAGGCTCGGCGCAGGGTGGGGGGGGGGGGGGGGGGTGGTGAGGGGGGGGGGCGCGAGTCCTGCGGGTGCACAGAACCGCCAGTTGGGTGATGGAGACGGAAAGAAGATTCCGAAGCGGGGAGAAGGCAGCGCGGCGCAGAGGCTTTGTCAACAACCGGTGTCGGCCTCAAGCCCTGAACAAAGAACCCACAGGCCCCGCTTTTGCATCGAGCGGGTCGGCAGCATCGCTACTGCCAAACAGAGCCACGTCAGTAAAAGAAAATCTGCGCCAGTAAACGTCCATTTTTACCAATTTTCTTCTCCTTTCCCTTCACAGAGCTCGCGCTCCAAACAAATAAATCCCCGCAACCCTCTCCCTGAAATTATTATACATTAATACTTAAAACCAACCCGAGATATTAAAAATTATTAATAAACCAACCCAGAGCTCCACAGATTCCTGCCATATTATTATACATTAATATTAAACCAACACAGCTTCCAGTCGTTGGCAGCAGCTTCCAGTTTGTTGGCAGCAGTCACTCTGTTTAAGCATCAGCACAGATACCATGGCATCTGTGATTAATTCGATTACATCATCACCACAAAAGCACTTCCTGGCTCAGGAGATGTAGCATCAGTCAGAGAGTCATAACGGCATAGAAGGAGGCCATTCGGCCCATCGAGTCCGCATCACCACAGGAGATGTGCTTGAGAGTAGTGACATCGGTAGTGGGGAAAATGCTAGAGTCTATTATAAAAGATGTAATAGCAGAGCACTTGGAAAACAGTGACAGGATCGGACAAAGTCAACATGGATTTACAAAAGGTAAATCATGCTTGACTAATCTACTGGAATTTTTTGAGGATGTAACTGGTGGAATAGATAAGGGAGAATCAGTGGATGTGGTGTATTTGGACTTTCAGAAGGCTTTCGATATGGTCCCGCATAAGAGATTAGCGTGCAAAGTTAAAGCACACGGGATTGGGGGTAAGGTATTGTCTTGGATAGAAAACTGGTTGGCAGACAGGAAGCAAAGAGTTGGTATAAACGGGTCTTTTTCTGAGTGGCAGGCAGTGACTAGTGGGGTACCGCAGGGATCTGTGCTAGGACCCCAGCTATTCACAATATATATAAATGATCTAGACGAGGGAACTAGATGTAATATCTCCAAGTTTGCAGACGACACAAAGCTGGGTGGGCGTGTGTGCTGTGAGGAGGATGCAGAGAAACTCCAGTATGATTTGGACAGGTTGGGTGATTATACTGCATTTGCCATGCATCTGCCCAATGTGGATAAATGCGAGGTTATCCACTTTGGTGGCAAAAACAGGAAGACAGATTATCTGAACGGCAATAGATTGGGAAAAGGGGAAGTGCAACAAGACCTGTGTGTCCTTGTGCACCAGTCGCTGAAGGTAAGCATGCAGGTGCAGCAGGCGGTTAAGAAGGCAAATGGTATGTTGGCCTTCATAGCGAGAGGATTTGAGTACAGGAGCAAGGATGTCTTGCTGCAGTTGTACAGGGCCTTGGTGAGACCACACCTCGAGTATAGTGTGCAGTTTTGGTTGCCTTATCTGAGGAAGGATGTTCTTGCCATGGAGAGAGCGCAGCGAAGATTCACCAGACTGATACCTGGGATGGCAGGAATGACGTATGAGGAGAGATTGGGTCAATTAGGCTTATATTCGCTGGAGTTTAGAAGAATGAGAGGGGATCTCATTGAAACTTATAAAATTCTAACAGGACTAGACAGACTAGATGCAGGAAGGATGTTCCCGATGGCGGTGGAGTCCAGAACCAGGGGTCACAGTCTAAGGATAAGGGGTAAGCCATTTAGGACAGAAATGAGGAGGAATTTCTTCACCCAGAGAGTGGTGAACCTGTGGAATTCTCTACCACAAAAGGCAGTTGAGGCCAATTCATTAAATATATTCAAGAAGGAGTTAGATATATTTCTTAAGGCTAAAGGGATCAAGGGATATGGGGAGAAAGCAGGGACAGGGTACTGAATTTGGATGATCAGCCATGATCTCATTAAATGGCGGAACAGACTCGAGGGGCCAAATGGCCTACTCCTGCTCCTATCTTCCATGTTTCTATGAGAGGTAGATATACACAAGATAATAAACTGCATGGAAGAGGTAGATCTGGAAAATTACTTCAAACTAAATTGTGAGGGTAGGACAAGACGACGCAATACTCGCAAAAGGCATATTCAGGAAGTTCTTCACAACCAACATATGTAATGACCATCCGGGTAGGAGTGGTGGAGGCAAAAACCCCGAAATTATTTTAGAAATAAATGTAGCATGAATGAACTAAAGTGGGCCAAATGACCTTGTTATTCATAATTATCTTGCTATCTTGTAATGTAGTTTAATATATAGTGAGTAAGTAGGGGCTCAGACCCGTCAAACTGCATTACCCACTGCCTGTTCCCCAGGCACAGCTTTTTCCCCCATTTATCATTGCATTTAGTTTTCTATTGCTAAACCAGCTTTCAGATTAGCCAATTTGACAAAACTCTCATTCAATGAATCTGGAGATCAGAATGTGGAGTAAACAGAACTCATGTCGATTTTAGAAACTAATAGACCTTCCATAGGATTTGTAAAACAACTAAAGCATTTCAGAATGGGACTGGGTGATGCAGTGATTTTAAACAGTGTACTTCCACCTCTGGGACCTGGGTTTCACTCAGTCCCTGATTAATGGGATGAAAGTTTCTTTTTGGCAGCCGTAGTCCTATGTGATGAATTTGGATTAATTCCCGGTCTCTACAAATCCATACCATAATTTGATACTAAACTGCAACTTCATTCCGTCAAAAGCTACAACCATGGCTCTGTGGAAAACAGAAATGCCATATTGATGAAGCACTCTATGAATGCCTGTCAGAATTTGGGAGTCAGGTGCTTCTGGAAGATTTACCCTGCAAGTAATTCAAAGAAGTAAAAAAATGTTCCTGTCCCTATTACTGATATCCTTCACCTTGATAGCCAAGAACTGGGTTTTTTTGAAATGCAAAGTTTTTAATCTCACAATAAGAAATATTTTACCGCAAATATATTTTTCTATTTAAAAATGTCTGCAAGGGTGAGATGGCTGGGTAGAAGGAAAGTTAACCAAGTAGATTCAGTGCTTGTGAAACTGGAATCACTGCCTGCATGGGCCACGGACAAGGAATAGTCTCTCCCCAACCAAGCTGTTGGCTGACTGACAGAAGCAGCTGGGTACAAGTGATCCTTTATGCAGCATGTGCATAGCTAACCTGTCCCAGAGAGACACAGAAAATAACTTCTTTATGCTCCCACGACTGTTTGGCTTTAGCCAGTCGCTTACTGCGGAAGCCAACCATTTCAGAGCGTTGCATTTCTCCTTTGTGCTCCCGTCTCTCATCATTTAATTAATCTTTTATACATTGGTGAAAAGTGTCTCTGTACAAGTTTAACAGTCAATGGGTTCTTCTGTTTAAATAGTCTTCTGCAAACCTGTTTAATTTAACCCTTTAAAAGAAAGTTTCTTTCCTCAAGACTTAAAAAGTCACTTACAAAGGTTGATTTTTGATATAAACCATTGCAGTTTTCTGTGAATAAACTGGCATTGTACTAGAATCTTTTCTTTGATCTCTAAACAAATTCTTTTAAAACAGATACTCACTCTCTCTGATATATTCCAAAATCTCACCGTAATTTATCTTTACTATTTAATCCACACAAAAAAAATCAATTTCAAAGTGGTATCTCCACTTCCTGGGAGCAGTTATCAGTTGTTCATCTGATATAATCGCCTACCTAATTGCTCTCCTCCATGTTGTATTTTTTGTCACAGGTGACCACAGAAAGTGAGCTGCTGAAAACTAAAAGACATCGTGCATCCCATTTTATCAGTGCTCCACAAATTAAATACAACACAATACATTGGGAGCAATAAGATCTGGATCACAAAATGCATTTCAGGTTTATTTTTTGCAATGATGTAATAAAAATTGCCCTCTTTGCATCAACGGAAAAGGTCCATTTTATTAAAAACTAGAAGCTTGAGGATGCCCCTTGTCCACTCTGCCTCACTTTGCTCCCCATTCTCATCTTCTCTTCTCCCTTTGCCTCATACTCATTTCCCCTCTCTCCTCACCCCCACCCCCAAAAATTGCACCACTGAATGCCTTTTGTGTTGCCATCCCAGGTTCTTATCTGTTTTGCCTGAATACCCTCTTAGGTTAAATCTAATGGTGTATAACTTCAACATCGTGTTCAGCCCTGAGCCAAGTCCAATATTTCCAGTCCATTTTTATCACATTCTTCCATCTTTGGAGCTTTGGCCACTTATACCCCTATCTCTACCCCCACGGCTGCTGAAACCCAAATACACACCTTCTTAAACTCAAGGACCAACTTCTCCAGTGTCCTCTTCACTGGTCTCCTCAAATTTACAAACTTCAGCTAATCCAATTATCCATGGCACGTATCCTCTTGCACAAGGAATAATTCCTTGTGCCCTCAAATTCAAATTCCACCATGGTCTCACTCAACTATATCTGAATGGTCTCATCCCTCTTGCTCATACCTTCTGCTCCACCATCAGAGGTTGATCATTCACGCTGCCCTCTGGAATTCTCTCCCAAATCCACTTTTCCTCACAACCTCCATTCCTGCCTTCAAAAGCCTTGCGAAAACCCTTCCCTTTGATCATGCTTTTGATCTCCCTGCTCCTACCACCAGTCCTGCTGCCAGATCAAAATGTTAACATTGACGTCCTTTAGAATGTTCAACAATGCTTTTACGCCACTTAATACTGTGATGCATGATGGCCACCGAAAAAGTCAGAAAATATGGTGAACTGAGGTATCAGTTGCAACAGATATTCAACCAACTGAAATGACATTCAAGGAGGCCATTATGGACTGGTCTTGTCAATGCTGGGGCATCAGCCAAGCACAGTCTGTTCGAGTTCCTCCTCAGCCATAGCCTATGGATCCACTGTTCAGTAATATCAAAATGCAACATGCATTACACAGAAACCTCTGCAGCCATTGATTGGCTCATAGTATGAGGGAACTCAAGAGCAAATGAAACAACTAGATCACTGTTTAATCCAAATGCTTGTTCAGTAACAGAGTGGATAGATGAACCAAGTTACAAAATGTACCTGTGGTCCCCTAAAAGCCAGCCTTGTAATTAATTGTCCTCTTTAAATAAAAAGCCATAAATGCCTGCCTGACTAAGGATAAAGGAGACCCATGCTTTGCTAGAATGAAGACAACTTCTTAAGCTGCACCTCATCTGCCTCTGCACCTTGCTTGCAATAGGTTTGTAATTTTGAGACAGTTTCTCTTTAAGGGCAACCAGCAGCTCCTTAACAACTCTCGTGCATTTGCTGGGAATATTTTGAAATACCCAGAGGATCATTGAGTGAATATAAACCCTTTGAACTGATGTGCATCATTGGCCAAGACCAGTGCTTTCATGGGAAATGGACTGAATTGCTGAATGCAATCCCCAAAACACCAGTAAAAATTATTGTAATATGTTTGTAAATTTAAGCCAATTTCTCTTTAATGGTGACCACCAGCTCTTGAAGAACTCATGTGCTTTTGCTGGAAGCACCATGCTAATATTTAAATAGGCTGTTCTCAGTATAGCACAAGGCCAGCTTTGTTCAGTGCAGGTACACACAGTATCCGAAAATAAAAACCTCCCCCAATTGCTGCAAACAGGACCATATTATATGCCCCTATATCTATTATTTCCTGAATGCAAATGAACACGATGCCTTGACCGCTACTACTGTAATCTCCTCCAGATGTCTGGAAGTATCATAGCCTCAAAATTCCTGGGCCGGCGAGGGCACTGCAAAAGTCGGGCAGAGAAACCATTAAAGACAGGACCCAGTTACCCTGGGTCTTCACCCCTTTATTTCACAATGAAAAGTTCAGATGGAATTGGGGGTGGGCGCTTCTTGTCTCCACCTCCCCCATCCTGACATCAGAAGAGGCAGGGCTGGCAGGATGATGTCACCTGCTAGAAATCTAACTAGTTCCTCTTCCTTTCCCTCCAAGACATGATGCATTTGAGGATAACATCTTTTATATGAGGTTTGGGACAGGTCAGAGCAAGGGCAGGCTGGTAGGTAGTTTTTCCTTGCCACACTTCCAGTGGCAGAATAGGGCTCCAAACATTTCTGGAACCATACAGCAAAAAGGAAACATATGACTGTCAGGACCGTCATGATGCAGCAAGAACAATAAGAGTCAATGAAATAGCGTCCAGACCGCAAGTCAATATTTACCATCAATTATTCAATACCTTTCTAATTAGCCTAAATGTCCTTACATACAACTTCTTAGATAATCCAGTATTAGTCTATGCAGCCTTTTATTGAGGACTATTTCAGCAATGGGGGTGCTAAACTTTGCAATCTAAGAACACATTTCACCTGCAGACCCAAGTGATGGAATTTTAAAAATGCCAAATTCAATAACGGATATATCTGAGCTGGTGCTTGTGCAACAGCAGAGAATGTCAGGTGCTTGTGTTGTCTCACTATGGTTGTGGGCAGCCTTCTCCTTGAAAATCAGCCAAAAATATACAGCTATTGGCATTTGGAAGAGCAGAGTGCAAGCCTAGTGCCCAGCCGGAATCCCACCTTGTGCGAATACATGAAAATCTGTAGGCAAGTAGTTTTAACTGCTGGTTTAAATTGGAACCACAACGTTCAAAAATTGTGTAACAGTAGAAATATCTTTAAGTGTCAGCCACAAAGTTCTACCTGCAGCATCATCAACAGAGAAGTGCAGGTGTGAAACACCTGAAAGAGCACCTCGTTTCCCCCATGCTCCTTTGCTGGTGCTCCACCATGTTTGGAGCCCAGCACCTATGGGATTCATGCTATGGCCTTGGACTTTATTTGAATTGTCGAACTATGGTGACACTTACATTGGACTCTTCCTCAGGGTTGACAATATTTACTTTTGTCGGCACTCGTGATCTGTGGACGTGGGAGACAGCATTAACTCAATAAGTCACCGCCTGCCATGTTCGTTGCACAGTATGGTGGAGAGGAGGGTTTCTTCAGTTCCAAGTATGGTTACAGTCATTTGCTGCACAACTTCCATCAAAAATCCAAGCTTTCTTCATCCAAAGGGACGATTCTGGCCACATTCCGCTGCCAAGCATGCAGATTTTATTTTACAGGCACATCAATTAAAAAAAAATGATCGGGATGGGAATAGGGCCACGAAGAACCAAAGGCGACACAAGAAAAAACTTTTTTACGCAGCGAGTGGTTAAGATCTGGAATGCACTTCCTGAAAGGGTGGTGGAGGCAGACTCAATCTTATCATTCAAATGGGAGTTGGATAAGTATCTGAAGGAAAAAAATTTGCAGGGCTACGGGGAAAGTGCGGGGGAGTGGGACTAGCTGAGAGCCGGCACGGGCTCAACAGGCCGAATGGCCTTCTTCCGTGCTGGAGCCATTCTATGATTCTAAGGGATGGACAGGATAATACCACAGGCACTGATAGAGAGATGGCAGAAATATTAAATAATTACTTTGCCTCAGTATTTACCAGGGAGATAGAACAGGTGGACATGACGTTGGATCATGAGATTAGTAATGAAATAACTGCATTTAAAATAAAAAGAGGATACATTAAATAAACTAATCAAGCTCAAAGAGGAAAAAAACCCTGGTCCAGATGGATTACGTCCACGCATTTTAAAAGAATCTAGGGAAGAGATAGCAGAGGCATTACTACACATATTTAATAATTCATTTGAAAAAGGTGTAGCGCCAGAGGACTGGCAGATAGCTAACATAATACCTATATTTAAGAAGGGAGATAGAACATGTCCAGGGAACTATAGACCAGTCAGCTTAACATCAGTGGTAGGAAAAATAATGGAATCCCTACTAAAGGAGAAAATAGAAGAACATCTAGAAGCCAAAAATATAATAATGAATAGTCAGCATAGATTTCAAAAGGGAAAGTCTTGCTTGACCAACCTCATTGAATTTTTAGAAGCGGTAACAGGGAGAATAGACAAGGGTAATGCAGTAGATGTAATTTATCTAGATTTTAAAAAGTCCTTCGATAAGGTACCACATCATAGACTAATGAATAAGGTCAGAGAATGCGGAGTCAGGGGACAAGTAGCAGAATGGATAGCTAGCTGGCTTCAAGACAGAAAGCAGAGAGTAGGGGTAAAGGGTAGCTATTCACAGTGGCAGAAGGTGGGTAGTGGTGTTCCACAAGGATCAGTGCTGGGAGCACTGTTGTTCACAATTTATATTAATGATTTAGACTTTGGAATCAAAAACACAATTTCTAAATTTGCAGATGACACCAAATTGGGAGGGATAGTCAATACTGAGGAGGACTGCAACAAATTACAGGAAGACATTAATAAACTTGCAGAATGGGCATATAATTGGCAAATGAAATTCAACACAGATAAATGTGAGGTATTACAATAGGTAGGAAGAATAGGGAGGTCACTTATCACTTGGAGGGTGCAAGTCTGGGTGGGGTAGAGGAACAAAGGGATCTCGGAGTACAAATACACAAATCACTAAAAGTAGCGACACAGGTTAGCAAGGCCATAAAACAAAGCAAACCAAACACTAGAGTTTATTTCTAGAGGGATAGAATTTAAAAGTAGTGAGGCTATGCTAAACTTGTATCAAACCTTGGTTAGACCACACTTGGGAGTACTGCATACAATTCTGGTTGCCATATTATAAAAAGGATATAGAGGCACAGGAGAGGGTGCAGAGAAGATTTACAAGGATGATACCAGAAATGCGAGGGTATACCCATCAGAAAAGGATGTACAGGCTGGGTCTCTTTTCGCTTGAAAAAAGGCTGAGGGGTGACCTAATAGAGGTCTTTAAAATTATGAAAGGTTTTGATAGAGTGGATACAGAGAGAGTGTTTCCACTTGTGGGGAAGAGCATAACTAGAGGCTATCAATATAAGATAGTCACCAAGAAATCCAATAAGATATTCAGAAGAAACTTCTTTACCCAGATAGTGGTGAGAATGTGGAACTCACTGCCACAGGGAGTAGTTGAGGCAAATAGGATAGATACATTTAAGGGGAGGCTAGATAAGCATATGAGGGAGAAGGGAACGAATGGAGGGTTATACTGATAGATTTAGATGAGGAAAGACGGGAGGAGGCTCGAGTGGAGCATAAACGCCGGCATGGACTGGTTGGGCCGAATGGCCTGTTTCTGTGCCGTATATCCTATGTAATCCTATGTAATTTCCCAGAGCTGCTGCTCTCCAAATAACTTTAACCATCCATGAAACGTCCATTTGTCCTGCTCCCTCTCAGAAAAAGGCGTTGTCCTTGTGGCTGCAGCAAGAAAAAACTAGTGATAATGTTTTCACCAATGCCAAAAATAAAACCTAGTTCTATTTGGTAATTTACAATAGTGGTGGCATAAAAGGGTTAAAACTACTAAAATGACATGTGCACAACATGCACCCTAAGAATTAGTATTTTTAGGTCACTAACAATAAGCATTTATTACTGTTAATCCCAACTTGGATGTAATGAAGTGGTAGTAATAATGCTAAAAGTATCATCGAAAATACAATCTTTCACATAATGGTAATTGGCCAGTAAAATTAGTACAAAGAAAGATGCACTATTCTATATACTGTAAAACATTGTAGCATTAGGAAAATATTGATATAAATACTGGGGGAGTGCTTGTCATTCCCCTGACAGATGCACCAGTAATATCTGGACAGAGAAACAACTTCAGTTGATCGAAGCAAAGAAAATTATAAATATTTCTGGTATACCGTCAGACCAGTAAAACCAGGCCCAAGAAACACCAGCACTACAACTAACTGCACAAACATCACCTCTCAACCTAGAATTGAAAAGCAGAGAAGTTATGTTAAAACAACAACAGAAAACGCTGGAAAAACTCAGCAGGCCAGGCAACATCCGTGGAGAGAGAAACAGAGTTAACGTTTCAGGTCGAAACCCTCTGTCAGAACTGAGAAAAGAGCAGGAAATAGAACAGATAAAAATGCAAGGGGGAGGGGGGGGAATAACAATGGTAAGTAGAGACATGTCTCTACTTACCATTGTTATTCCCCCCCCCCCTCCCGCATGCATTTTTATCATTTCTATTTCCTGCTTTTTTCTCAGTTCTGACGAAGGGTCTTCGACCTGAAACGTTAACTCTGTTTCTCTCTCCACGGATGTTGCCTGGCCTGCTGAGTTTTTCCAGCGTTTTCTGTTGTTGTTTCAATTTTCCAGCATCCGCAGTATTTTGCTATTGTGTGAAGTTATGTTAAACTTGTGTAGAACCTTGGTTAGATCACACTTGGAGTATTGTGAAGCACTGGAGAAGGTGCAAAAAAGATTTACTAGAATGATACCAGAACTGAGAGGTTATACCTATCAGGAAAGATTGAACCGGCTGGGGCTCTTTTCTCTAGAAAATAGAATGATGTGGAGATGCCGGTGTTGGACTGGGGTGGACAAATGTGAGAAGTCGCACAACACCAGGTTATAGTCCAACAGTTTTATTTGAAATCACAAGCTTTCGGAGCGCTGCTCCTTCGTCAGGTGAAGTGAAGAGATGTATATCGGTACAGCATATATAGTCAGAGAACACTGCCAGATAGAGGGGTGACCTGATAAAGGTCTTTAAGATTATGAAAGGGTTTGATAGGGTAGACGTACAGAAAATGTTTCCACTTGCAAGGGAGACCAGAACTAGGAGCCATAAAGATAAGATAGTCACGAATAAATCCAATAGGGAATTTAGGAGAAACTGTGTCACCCAGAGAGTGGTTAGAATGTGGAACTCGTTATCACAGAGAGCAATTAAGGCGAATAGCTTAGATGCATTTAAGGGGAAGCTAGATAAACACGAGGGAGAAAGGAATATAGGAAACTCTTTGGTATCCGGCACCTACGGGACCGGGATGGTGCCGGTTGATTAAAAATTCCGGATAACGGAGAGGTATACCTACCAAGGTACGAGAGCCCCGTTACACAGCACACCGGTTACACGGCCACAGATCCAGGAGTCCCTGTTACACGGCCACAGGTGCAGGAACCCCGGTTACACGGCCACTAATATACAGTAAAACTTACCTGAACCTACTCCTGAATTCTGCCGGTTAAGAGAGATTTCCGGATATTTAGGTGCTGTTTAAACGAGAGTTTCCTGTAGAAGGATATGTTGATGGGGTTAGATGAAGAGGGGTAGGAGGAGGCTCGTAAGGACCTGTTGAACCGAATGGCCTATTTCTGTTCTGTAAATACTATGTAATACTACTATGTAATCTCAAGTCACTTGGTAAAGAAGAAAGTAAAAGCATTTTCTCACACCACAGGTGAGTTGGTATCGCCCGCCACACAAGCCCCAGAATGCAGACTGAGATTGACAGTTGGATCAAGCTAAATGGGATATATAGCCTTTCTGGTATTTCCTCATTCAGAGTTGCAGTATGTTTAGAAGTTTCCAGCTCCACCAAAACCATAATTTTGATTTTCTGACTTCCAGTACGTACCTTTATAGGTGAAGATTGTGGTATAAAAATCAGAAGAGATGATTTTCTATAATGTGTTCACTGTCAAAAGATCGCACATTGTGTTAAAATAATAATCCCTTCAATTAATTTAGATCAAGTTAGTCTTACAAATAATTACAAGTGCGCACGTGAGAAGTTGTCAAGCAAACGAAAATGAATGAGCCAGTCTCCATCTCTGGGGGGAGGAAACAATTTGGTAAACGTTTTTAAAAAGAGACGCGGAACTAATCCAGGTAATTATTGCTAGTTACCTTAAAATCTGTGGTACGGAAAATTTTAGAGTCTTTAAGGATGAAATTACCACAAATCTAGATGAAGTTAAATATAGTTAGCAGTAGCCAGCACGCATTTTAAAAGTGGCGACCATGTTTGACAAGTATCATAGAATTATTTGAGGAGGAAACAAACATGGTAGATGGGGAAAATGCAATGCATGTAGGTACATGGGGTGAAAAATTCGGTGGCGCCCCCTTTGGAGTGTTAACGTCGCCAGGGCGCTACTTTTTGCTCCCCTGCACTGTAAATTCAGTAGTAGCGCCCCAAGCAGGAGGTGGGGCGCTACTGAAAGCGCTCCCCCTCCTTCTTGGGGCGCTACCATTGAATATCACGGCGCTACGTGCAATAGCACCATGCGCGTCGGCACATAGCGCCGCGTCATTGCAGGCCTCCCTCCCCTGATTAAAGGGGAAGGGCCTAGTGCTGCGCGCACTGGGGCCCTGCTGAACTACCGGGGAGCGGGGTGCCAGGAAAACAGCCCGGCACTCAAGAGGAGTGCCGTGCTGAGCGATCGCGGCTGGCACCCCGAAGAAAAAAGGGGGAGGGGGCAGGTGCTGGCAGTCGGCCCAAAAAAAATGGCCGCCCGACACCTGCCCTTTAAGTAGTGCCGCTGCGGCTGCAAAAACGCCACCCTGACCCCGTCAGACATATCGTCCGGCGATAGGTCAGGGGGCGCAACCCAAGTTTGCGGCTGGGGCGCTGCGCACGGCGATGACGTCATCACCGGCAGCGCAGCACCACGGGGCGCTACCGGCTACCGCTAACCACCTGCTGAATTTTGCGGGAGGCGTTAGCGGCGGCGCGTCCGGGCGCTCGGGGCTTTGCGCCCCGTTAGCGGCCCCCAGGGCACTAACAGGAGGCGCAAAGCAACCCAAATTTTCCCCCATGGACATTAGGAAAGCCTTTGAGAAGGCTAGATTAGTGGAGAAGATTAAGGGATATGGAATTAGGAGGAAGGATAGCAAACTGAATAAAATATTGGTTAGAAGGAAGAAAACAGAGATTAGGCATTAGAGCAGCTTTTCAGTTGTTGGAAGTGGGTAGTGATGTCCCACAGGGTTCAGTTCTGGGACCACTTCTGTTCACTGTGTACATCAATGATTTGGATAAAGACTGAGAGGGAGTTGTAGAGGGAAATTTGCAGATGATACAAAATAGACGGTATAGTTAACTCTTTAGACGGCCACAGGAAGCTGCAAAGGGATATTAATATAATGGGGAATAGGCTGAAAAGTGGCAGATGGAATTCAATGTCAGTCATTAAGAAGTGATGCATTTTAGTAAAAAATAACAGCAGTGATTATACTCTGAATGGAAATAGGCTTGATGCTGTGGAAGAGCAGACGGAATTGGGGTACAGATTCACAAAACATTAAAGGCAGCACCTCAGGTTGACAGGACTCTGAAAAAGCTAACAGAATTCTAAATTTTATCAGAGGAGGTGTAAAAATTATCCAGACTGTGATGTATATTCTACACAAACTTGCAGAGATAGTGAGCAATAACTGGCCTTACCCTGTGTGTGCTGTGAACAGCTGGAGGAAATCTAATAAATAATCTAACAGACAAAGAATATTCATTTTCGTCACATCTGGTAGAGTTGTGATTGTGTTTGTGGATGTTGGTGCAGCAGTCCTCTGCTACTCATTAAAACCCCCTTGTCCTTTCTCATGTTCTAATAAATCCTACTCTTCAGTTAACTTCAAACTACCGTACTGGCCTTCTGACTTTCTACCACAAGCTACCATAGCCTTGTGTTTCCATTACCTCTGGTCTTGGCTTGAAGACAGTGACTCTTAGCTTAGGATTCAGTGAAGTGAATTATTTTTTTATTAATCACATGAATGAATTGTGAGTTGTGCAAAATTAATATATAAAATAAGATCTACTCCCACAAACTAAAACTAATTGTATTCATGTGCCTTTAACGGGTAAACACAGTTTTGCTGATGGCTCTAATTACTCGTGGTCAAACTGGCAGTGTTTGTGCTATATTTATACTACTAATTACCCTGCTATAATTTGACATGCCTGTTCGAGGGTATTATTAGAATGAGAATGGTGAAATGTTCACTTCATTCGCAACGTACAAGGCAAAATCCTGCTTATGTTTTCCATGAGCCTTGACCCTTAAACTCTTTTTCTTAAATTGAATCTCTTGATTTTTGGGGGAAATGTGTTTAAAGTTGCTCAATTTTTCTCACGACACAGTACTCTACATGTGTTCATACATATTTTGTCTAACTCATTTTGTAGTTCCTAAGCTCAAATCGGAGTCTCCTCAGGCTGAACTTCCTTTTCTAATTGACTATGATCAGTAAGATGGTAAACCAAGGTCCAATATGCTTATTGACGGGGATATTCATGATCCCGTGATACTATTCAAAGAAGAGCAAGTAGTTCTCCTTGTGTTCTAACAATTCTCCCTCAACGAATATCATTGATTATTCATTTGATTGCTGTGTGGGAGCAATCTTGCTGGCACAAAAATGGCTGGCACCCTTTTGTTACATAGCAACAATAACTACACTTCAAAAGCAATTCACTGTACAAAGCACCTTGAGGTGATTCAACAGTGTGAAAAAGCACTGAACGTTGGTCTTCCTCAGACAGACCACTAGAAACCAGGAACTGATACTAGCCATCAGTGGCCTAAATTCAGGGCAGCAATTTATCTTATTCTTCAGAGAGGCCTTGGCACACATTTTCAGATAGCCCACTCGGAATCAGCAAGCACCCGCTACTCCTCCCCAAGCAACTGTTCAAGTCACTCCAGTTCCAGATACTCCACTGTTATGGAGTGCCACGGATCCTTCTGCCATCCTTAAACTCCATGTAGTAGAGCAGTGTCACTCAAGAGAGTCAGTGTGTGAATGGGATGAAGATTGGCAGTAGTCGAATGGTCAGTCTGCACAAGGGGGTGGTAGGATTGGAGTACAAAAGAAAGGAGATCATGTTGAATTTGTGTACAATCTTAGTTAGCCCAGTGTTGGAGTAGTGCGTGCAGCTTGGAGCGCAAGATTATAGGAAGGATATAAAAGCACCGAAAAAAGATGCAGTGAAGATTCACTAGGATGTTCCCAGGAAAGCGGTGTTAGAGTTATAAAGAGGCACTTAAGCAGTTCGGTCGGTTTTGACCATTGATGAGAACGCAAGGTGGCTCATGCAGACTTGATGGGCCGAATGACCCGTTTCTGTGCTGTAACATTTGATGATTCTATGACAGATCTGCTAGTGTGTCAGTATGATGGAGGGTGTGCCAACGGACATTCTGTGCAGCCTCATCCACGCGCTGCTTTGATTCCATACTGAAGTACACAGAGCCGAATACTTACACACTGTACAAATCACCAACATTAATTTCTTTTATTTAGTGCTTACAGTGGATAAGGCGAGAACGTAGGAAGGACTGCCCTCTTTTGGTAGATATCAATCACACCATTCTAACTAGCGCATTACTTACAGTAATCATAAATGCAAACAAACAACAGTTTAGAGAAGAGTTAAGCCCGAAAATATACTGTGAGCTCATGATAGCAATAGCACATTCAGAACCATTTGTCCTTGGGCTTTTTGAGTGGCTACTCAGAAGTGTTAAATATCAACAGATGTGCTGCAGTCATACAAGCTCTCAGACATCACAAACAGAGATTTGGCAGGGTTTAGCTGCCAACAGTTATACCAATCCTCTTAGCAGAAGCATCTTCAAAAGGATCCATCTGCTTTAGAATTAAATAAATGCATTTATGATAGTAATCTTATAAAAGGATTGGAAGGTTTTGCAGATAATCTGACTATTCAAAGAGAAGGGGGTTTGATTTGTACAAATCCAATACCATTCACATGACCAAGTAAATAAAGCGCTCAGAAATTCCACTGTAAAAATCACCTGAAATCCTGCAAAAACTCACAAATAAAATCAACTTCAATTAAAAGACTCCAATTTTCTTTTAATAATTAGTACTCCACTCCAACTTCCCTTAAAGGGGCTGAATCAACTTTAAAAGAAATGCCAATACCAAAAGAGACAGGTGTAAGCACAAGGTCCAATCGAAGCACCGTAAAAGGGTATTCAATACAGCACCAGCTATGCATCTAGTCAACATTTTCACAGAAAGAATGTTTTGAACAGTTCTAAACTAAAATCAAGATTTCCAATAATTGCAAAATTATGGGTTTATTAATTTGTTGATAAACAGCACAGGTGCAGCACATCAATGATCCAAATAAACTGTCCCATACAGTACCCAGGGACAGATTAGCATCCATGACTGTGCTTTTGGCTATGTCATCAGGGAAGAGATGCCAAGCAGAGGTTAGACAATTCCCCACATGGAGGGAAGGAAAATGGTGAATGTCACTCCGCTAACTGTTCCCACGTACCTTCTAGCAGCTGGATCCAGACCAGTGTTGACAGAGTCTGAGAGTTGGAGAATGATACTTAGTTCAGGAGACCCTAAAATAAGAAAAACAAATTTACAATGGAGAGAGCAGTACTGAGTAGCCCTTTAGGTTATTTTTCTACTGTGTAACTCTTGTAGCGACAGATTTTCTAGATGTTTCAGTATCACTGGAATGCAAGAATGACATGACCAAGTCAATCTTTAGACTTGTGGTAGTTGATTTTTTTCAGCCAAATGGCTTTTTGAGTCAGTTTGCAATTAACCAGAGGCCAGTTTTTGTGACCTTATTCTCAGCTCCAAAACAGACATTGGTATTCACATGACATGGAAAAATGGTGTGTAAAGTTTTAACTTTAAGAATCAGAGATTAGAAGAAAAATAAAGTACATTTGAAATAATACATTATAACAGTGACTCCACTTCAAAAGTACTTCATTGGCTGTAAAGCGCTTTGAGACGTCCGGTGGTCGTGAAGCGCGCTATATAAATGCAAGTCTTTCTTTCTTTAATAAAAATGAGAGCGCGCGAATGGGAGGAAGAGAAAATGGGGGCACAAGGAACAGATGTGGAACAGGGAAAAGTCAGGACAAGTAAAGGTTCATTTTTATTTTAACTGTTAACTATCTACTTTAGCTGTATATGGTTAATATTACAACAAAGCTACATTTGTACCTTTATTGTTGTATTAATGTTTGTTTCAGTACCACCTTGTGCAAGCTGGAACCTTTAAAAAAGATGGCCAGGGCACCTAGAATTTACAGGGATCTCTTCTGACAACTTAAGGACTTAAAACCAGTCATTATTACCTCAAGTTGTTCAGTTCTCCCCTTCAAAGTGCCCTGGTTTCTGCTGTTATCGTTCTCAAGTCAAAAATTTCAGTAAAAACTGAGAAAACCATCAAACTACAAAATATAAATCAGACAACACTTAAAATTAAAGTTGCACAAATATTCTATTAAAAAAGACCTCAAAAAACAAAAACCACAGTCTCCAGAAGGTCTACACATCACAAGGATCCAACCACAACTGTCAATATACCAGCCGATTAATAGGCCACATACAAATACAGATAGGTTGCCCATTTTATTTCACTTTTCTTGATTAGAACAAGCATTTCCAAATGTTAGCAACTATCATCATAAATCAGCCGTGTGATACAAAATACCACTTGAGTTATCCATCGTAATGGAGGGGATTCCCCATATATTTCAAATTGGCATATAATCAGAAGTCCCAATTTATACCATTGATTATTGCTCTGGATATTGAATTAGGTGTACCTTCTCATCCATCCATAACAGATCTCTCCCCCATCTGGATCTTCTCCAGCACCACACCTGGACAAGTGAAGGTCAATGGAGAAGTTCTGATCAGCTATTTTAGTGCCGGCTGATCTGTTGCACCTGCCACTGAAACAAGAAAGCCACCCAAAAATTCTCCTCCAACACCAACCACAGGTACCCTTGTTAGAGATATGGATAAAAAGGAAGCATGCGCTCACCTCCAGCAGTCCCTCAGGCTGAGATCAGTACTGTGGAACTGCTAACTTTAAATCAATACAGAACCTGCCAGTTCAACAAGCTCCAGTGCTGATGAGAGCAGCATGTGTTAAATGTAACACCAGCTGGTACAGTAATACCAAAGCTAAAATGCACTTAAGACCATGAATCACAGAATCTTACAGCCCAGAAGGAGGCCATTCAGCCCATTATGCCTGTGCCGGCTCTTTGAAGGAGCTATCCATTTAGTCCCACTCCCCTGCTCATTCCCCATAGCCCTGCAAATTTTTCCTTTTCAAGTTTATATCTAATTCCCTTTTGAAAGTTACTACTGAATCTGCTTCCACCATAATTTCAGGCAGTGTATTCCAGATCATAACAACTCGCTGCGTAAAAAACATTCTCCGTATCTCCTACCTGAAGCCACCATATATATCTTTCCCCACTAGACCACCAATAATAGTCTGATGCATCACCATCAAGAAATTGTATACCATCCTCAGACACTGGACTAGTAAGGATCAGAAGTGCATATTCCAACAGCAAGGTCGCAGAGTCCCTCACCCAGAGGGAAGTATTATTCTGGTTGTGTTCTAAATGCATGTAAATAAAATTCAAACGAGAATGGAGTGAATTGGTCCTATCAACACAGAATGTGGTGCACATATACAGGGGAAATGGGCTGAAAAGTGACAGATGGAATTCAATGTCAGTAAGTATGAGGTGATGCATTTTAGTAAAAAAAGCAGCAGTAATGAATGGAAGTAGGCTTGGTGCTGTGGAAAAGCAGAGGGGTTTGGGGGTACAGGTTCACAGAACATTAAAGGTAGCACCTCAAATTGACAGGGCTGTGAAAAAAGCTAACAGAATTCTAGGTTTTAAGCACAAGGTATAGAATATAAAAGCCAAGAGGTAATGATGAGCCGATATAAAGCCCTGATAAGATCTCAGTTAGAGTATTGTGTGCAGTATTGGGCTCCACACTCGAAGGTTACTAAGGCTTTAGAGAGGGCATAATTCAGATTCACTAGGATACTGCCTGATATGAGGAAATACAAATATGAGAAAAGACTTGAAAAATTGATGCATTTTACCCACAATTTTCTGACCGTTGATTTTTCCGATGTATGTTGGACTCAGAGAATTAAGGTTTGTGTGAGCAGGAGTTTGCAGTATATCCAACATAACCCATATAGCACGAGACATACATGAACAGTTTCCCTTTACCCAGTATGTACAATGGGTACATGAGGCTTACATCACAGGGTAAACTTTCCACTTGTGCACTTCTGGCGCACAGCCTTTCTGCCAGGAGCACATTATCTGGATATCGCGCACTCCCAAATCATGATTTTTCAGTCCATTAAAGTTAATGGATGAAAAATCTGGGGCTGTGCATGTGGACCTTCTCAATACGCACTCGCAGCAGGCAAGGTTCGATGCTGAGAGAGCACAAGCAGAAAATTTACCTTTGCCGGTCTTGCATTCGTGTTCAAACTAATCCTTCTAATGAAATCAACACCATAGTTGTAAAAGAGAGAGTCTTGCATTAACATAGTGCCTTATCCTGCAGTGTCAAAATGTCTCAAAAGCACTTCACACAATGAATTCTGTCAGCAACAAAGCAAATTATTGAGATAAACCATCGTCTTGCACAGGGGTATACACCTTTTGGAGCATTGGACCAGATATTTGTGATACAACTGGTGAGTGGCCCACATATTAACAATGCATTTATACTATAACTTTAGCATGGATATGAAGCAGAAACTGCTTTGCCCAGATGCTAAAGGTGTTCCGTAAATTGCTCTTGCATCCTTCACTTCAGTCTCTCTTTTCTCCTTTTGCTTTCATGATTGTCTCCCCCCTCCCCTCTATTTTCACTCTTTTTGTTTTCCCTCGGTCACTTCAACTACAGACAGGGACTCAGCCAGTGAGTAGAAGCAGCAGCATTAGGACCCAGTGGGTAGGCAGATTAGAGAGGATTACTGCTACTGGAACACAGTGGGAAGAGTTACCAGTATGCTGGGGACTGGGTCCGAGAGTGGCCATATAATTGGAGACATGGGTGCTGGCATCCTCAGATTGAGCTTTTGAGAGTCTGGCTCAATTAACTGCTGTAAGGGACTATCTCCTTTCGGCTCCCATACCCAGTACAGCGCCACTGATAAATGAGGTGAACACTATTAAATGAAAAGTACCTGGCCAAGAAATTCGTTTGCCCCCGAAAACGGTCGCAGCAACCCACGCCCGTTCGGAGGACTGCAGGCAGCACGCGAACTTCATGCTGCCTGCTCATGTCCATGATTGTGGCATTCAGCCCAGCGCTGAAGGTACTGCTGAGTGGCTGAACGCTCAGCAGAGGGCCCAAGTTCGTGCGAGGCTAGCACCACCAATTAAAACTAGCCTGCAGTACTTAAAGGCAGTCTGCACCTCTTAAAGGAGAGATGCATTCTGCCTGCAGCAGATCATTGAACTGGCTGGGGAAGACAGTGGAAAGGAACTATTAATGATGGCACAACAGGGGAGAGAGCATGCAATGAGGTTCTCCGATGCAGTACTGGAGGCCTTGGTGCAGGAGGTCAATTGGAGGAGAGAGGTCCTCTTTCCACAGGGGGCCAGGAGGCCCTTCAGGCAACAGTGTAAAGTGGAGTGGGAGCAGATAGCTACTGTGGTGAATGTCAGCAGTGTAGCTCTAAGGACATGGACGCAGTGCAAGAAGAAATTTAATGACCTCACACAACTGGTCAAGATCAGTGAATTCATCTTCAAATGCCATATCCCACAAAATGCACCACAAGCCTCACACACTGCTCATTTCAAATCACCACACCCCCATCACTCACCTACCAATAATCTCTATTAATCACAACTGCTACCTTACATTCACATGCTCCATCTAACCCTCACACACTTACCACTGCTGCAAGCCTCACTCCCACGCACTGTCAGCTATTCAACCATGACAGGCACATCACCCAAACACATTGCACCACACTCACTGATACACTTCCCTTTCCCTTGCAGGAAAAAGTGGCAAATAACTAGCGCCATCAAAACCTAACCGGCAGGGAACAGCTCACATGCATCACCTCACTCCCATGGAGAAGATCATGCTGGCCATTATTGGGAGGGGCATAGCTGAGCCCGTGGCCAGCGGCGAGGCTGAAAGAGTACAAGATGCTGGTATTCTCATACGTTATCCTCCTTCTCACATCCCACAATCACTTCTGACTTACAAGCTGCACATGGCGTAAGCATGTACCTCTTGCTTTCCCCCCCCCCCCTCCCCTTGTGCCTTCCTCATTTCAGAGACTCAAGAAATCCAACCTGCCCAGCCAGGAGGTTCAAGAAGTGGGAGAGGAGAGTGATGAAAAAGAAGAAACACTGTCGCTCGATCGGACACTCACAGCCACCAGCTCAAATACTGGAACTGCGCGGAGTTTAGAGGGTAGCTTAGACGCAGGATCTGCACTTGGTGAGTCACTGGGCACGAATGGGCTGCAGCCAGGGCGAGGGGAAAGGGTAGCGCAGGTGCCAGCTCCCCGGAGGGCGAGGTCGCACACGAGTTCTGCTGCAGAGGACTCGGATGAGGACTTCGATGGAGCGGCCTACAGAAGAAGGGTGATGGGTATACACAACAAAATGCTTGGTGCATTGGCAGGCCTGCCAGAAAGCCTGAGTGCAATGTCAAGGAGCATGGAGGAGTCCGGCAGAGCGTGGATCTCCATCCTTTCCAGCATGGAAAGGGTGGACAGATCCATTAGCGCACTTGTGGACCCAACCATCATGCAGCGTCTGATGGCCGATGTCTCAGCTTCCATTGCAGCACAAGCAGAAGCCACCCTATGTCTGAGTGCTGCAGTGGAAGCTCAGACTGAAGTCACGCAAGCTCAGACTGTTCTCGTGCAGGCTCAGCTTGCTTAGGGTGACCATATTTTCTAAACCAAATCCGGGGAGACACAGGGTGGAAACACAGCAAAGTAGCCAGAAAATGTAGGTTGCACAGCGTAGCGAGGCAAAAATTTTTAGCAGCCTGTATTTTAACAGTTGCACATACACACTACAAATACAAAACAAATGTGCATATAATTACAGCGGATGTGACGCACACTATTGAAGCACTTTCAGACACTGTTTATAAATAATACAGTAACACTGTTCAGTCCATTTTGACCTGAAACACTGATTATGGTTTAATAGAGGTTTATAAGATGATGAGGGGGATAGATAGAGTGGATGTTCAGAGACTATTTCCTCGGGTAGAGGCAGCTGTTACAAGGGGGCATAACTATAAGGTGCATGGGGGGAGATATAGAAGGGATGTCCGAGGTAGATTCTTTACTCAGAGAGTGGTTGGGGTGTGGAATGGACTGCCTGCTGTGATAGTGGAGTCGGACACTTTAGGAACTTTCAAGCGGTTATTGGATAAGCACATGGAGCACACCAGAGTGATAGGGAGTGTGATAGCTTGATCTTGGTCTCGGACAATGCTCGGCACAACATCGAGGGCCGAAGGGCCTGTACTGTGCTGTACTGTTCTATGTTCTATGTTCTATGTCTAATGGAATGGTATGCATCTATTCCAATGACTATGACTCTAGTCTATTCGGGGACGAGTTTTGTGAACCGGGGACTCTTCCGGGGACATTGTTTGCCCGGGGACACAGTACCTCATCCGGGGACCGTCCCCAGAAAACGGGGACGTATGGTCACCCTAAGCTTGCTGCCATGCAAGCTCAAACTGTTGCCACCATGGCGGAGTTTACCAGTGTGGAAAGGGGCTTTGCAGGGTGTCACAGCAGTCCAGCAATCTGTCCTCCAACAGATTACTAGGAATGCTGACACACCGCAGCGGGGGTGTGGCAGTGGCTCTGTGGAGCAAGAACCTGCTGTCCTCTCTCAGGATGATAGCATTCATCCTCCCACCACTGCCACTCCACCAGTGCCCTTGCTGTTGCCCGTCAGCCAGCCAGCCCAGGCTGCTGCCGCCCATACCAAGGTGGTGCAGTCCACAGTCGGGCCTTCTAAGCCCAGAAGTGTTCAAGGTCGTCCTGCAAGGCCATCTGCAGTCTCACCCACTGAAGGTCAGTAGCCTTCCACCAGCCATGCTGCAGCCACTGGGGTAGCACGTCGTAGGAGCACTAGGACAGGCAAAGGCACATGCAAGACAGGCACTAAGGGAATGAACAAGCATGATTAGTTGACTTGGTTATGTAATATTGGATGGATTGATGTATAAAGTTGGAATGGAATGTTTCTTTTGTGGCGGCTTTTATAAGAACATAAGAAATAACAGCAGGAGTAGGCCATACGGCCCCTCGAGCCATTCAATAAGATCATGGCTGATCATCGACCTCAACTCCACTTTTCTGCCCGATCTCCATATCCCTTGATTCCCCTAGAGTCCAAAAATCTATCTATCTCAACCTTGAATATACTCAAAGACACAGCATGCACAGCCCTCTGGGGCAGAGAATGCCAAAGATTCACAACCCTCTGAGTGAAGAAATTACTCCTCATCTCAGTCTTAAATGGCCTACCCCTTATCCTGAGACTTTGCCCTGTAAGGTTTCCAAAATTTGCAGATCCCCAAAACCTAAGGAAAAAGGACTTTGGAACTACCTCAGAGTGATAATATTGCATTTGGGCCTAACCTAAGGAATATAAGACCAAAAACCAAGTTTTGGCATTTTAAAAACATGTCTGGGCCTGTAAAGGGAGAAAAGGCTGTGAAGGAAGTTGGGATCGACCTCTGTAAAAATAGTTTGGTTATTGCAGTTAATTGCAATGTCTGGGGAACCGGGATGACCTCACTCAAAGCCCCAGCAAGCATTAACATTTTGACAATAGACCCTGGGAGAAGACAGTCCCACCCAAAACAACAGGTCCCATCAAACCGATCACAAGGCCCATCAAGAAATATGCATAATACAGAGCACCCAGGACTAGGCTATAGATCAGCCTAAGAACCCAAAACATGAGGACAATTCAAACTCCGATTAAACAACAGATTGACAGGATGGAGCTATCCTGAAAACCACTTCACACATTTACAAAACCAGTTAACACGCTAGTAAAGTCGTTACTGTTAACAAGGCCTTACAATGACCAGGATTTGATTTGGTTTTGATAAGGCCACTTCAATTTAGTATAATTGAAGGCCCATCAAGCAGTAACAACAGTTCAAGTTCGAGTTCTCCAGCAAGGAGTTCAACAAGCAGGCAGAAGGCAGTTTCCACAGTTCTGCAAGAAGGCAGTTCCACAGCTTGGAAGACGACAGTTTAAACAGAGGCAGAATTCAACAAAAAGAAGTTCAACAAAGAAGGCCAACAGCTCCTGAAGTAGGCCAACACGCAAGAAGAGACCAGAGCGACCGCCTCAGTGACCATCGGACACCTCGCGGCAACAAGGGCCTTACGAAACTTTTTACTCAAAAGACTCTAAACCCTAACTCTCAACTGTCAATGATTCGTTTGGTGAGCATTATCCCTGGTTCTCCAGAGTCCAACCTAGCTAGTGAAGTGGGATTGGGAGGGGTGAAGTATTCTCCTAATGTTATTTCCCTCGCTTGTACCGAAGTGTTCCCCACTTTTAGAGTGTTAAGAGTGTTTGTGTTGTGTTTTACTTTCTTGAATAATGATCGAAGTTCTTTCATCAAACTCAGTTGTCTGCTGCACCTTTTGTATCACAACCCCCAAATAAGTCCAAGGTCTAGAACCAAGGGAGTGGAAGCGATTCGAACCGCTCAAAAGTCAGAGGCAAAGCTGACACAAAAACACCACCCCCTACAGCCCCCTAGTTCTAGACTCTCCAGCCAGGGAAAACAACCTCTCAGCATTTACCCTGTCAATCCCTTTCAGAATCTTGTATGTTTCAGTGAGATCTCCTCTCATTCTTCTAAACTCCAGAGTGTATAGGCCCATTCTACACAGTCTCTCATCATAGGACAGCCCTCTCATCCCAGGAATCAATCTAGTGAACCTTTGTTGCACCACCTCCAAGGCAAGTATATCCTTCCTTAGATAAGGAGACCAAAACGGTGCACAGTACTCCAGGTGTGGTCTCACCAAGGCCCTGTACAATTGTAGCAAGACTTCCTTACTCTTATACTCCAACCCCCTTGCAATAAAGGCCAACATGCCATTTGCCTTCCTTATTGCTTGCTGTACCTGCATGCTAACTTTGTGTTTCTTGCACGAGGGCATCCAAATCTCTCTGAACACCAACATTTGAAAGTTTCTCACCATTTAAAAAATATTGTTTTTCTATTCTTCCTACCAAAGTGAATAACCTCACATTTCCCCATATTATACTCCATCTGCCACCTTACTGCCCACTCACTTAGTCTATCTATATCCCTTTGCAGACTCTTTGTGTTCTCCTCACTGCTTACTGTCCTACCTAGCTTTGCATCATCAGTTAACTTGGATACATTACACTCGGTCCCTTCATCTAGGTCATTAATATAGATTGTAAATAGCTGAGGCCCCAACACTGATCCTTGCGGCACCCCACTAGTTACAGCCTGCCAACCTGAAAAAGATCCGTTTATCCCGACTCTGTTTTCTGTCCGTTAACCAATCCTCTATCCGTGCTACTATATTACCCCCAAACCCATGAGCCCTAATCTTGTATAATAGCCTTTTATGTGGCACCTTATCGAATGCCTTTTGGAAATCCAAATATACTACATCCACTGGTTCCCCTTTATCTAACCTGCTAGTTACATCCTCAAAAAAACTCAAATAAATTTGTCAAACACGATTTCCCTTTCATAAAACCATGTTGACTCTGCATAATCATGTTATGATTTGCTAAGTGACTTGATACCACTTCCTTAACAATGGATTCCAGCATTTTCCCGACGACTGATGTCAGGTTAACAGGCCTGTAGTTCCCTGTTTTTTCTCTCCCTCCTTTCTTGAATAGCGGTGTTACATTTGTGACCTTCCAATCCGCTGGGACCATTCCAGAATCTAGGGAAATTTGGAAGATCAAAATCAATGCATCCACTATCTCTGCAGCCACCTCTTTTAGAACCCTAGGATGTAGGCCGTCAAGTTATTGTAGCATTGTGGCCAAGAGGATGCTGTGATGGTCAGTAACAGAGGGAAGGGAAGGTGTGGGACTATAGCTGAATGTGGAATTGGGGTTGCGTTCACTCGTACCACAGTCAGATGAGTCGATCACGGACAGCTCGGGCAGAAAGGAGCAATCGGGGTTGCCTCCTCCCTTCTGCTTCCGTTTCCTCCTCCTCCTCCTCTTCCACCTCAGCTGGTCGCCGTGTGACTGGTGTCAAGGACTCGGCCCCCGTGATGGCGAGGTTGTGGAGCATGTAGTAGACCACGCGTTCTGGCGAGTACTGCAGGGCTCCTCCAGAGTGGTCCAGGCAGCGGAAGCATTGTTTAAGGATGCCAACGGTCTGCTCTATCAGATTGTGTGTGGCAGCATGGCTCTCAATGTACGCATGCTGCCCATGTGTGGCTGGGTTGCGGAGTGGAGTCATGAGCCAGGTGGTCAGCAGATAGCCCTTGTCGCCCAGTAGCCACTCTCTGGTTTGCCTTGGTGGTGCAAAGACTGAGGAATAGCAGACTGGTGCAGAATGAAAGCAACATGACTGCTGCCAGGATACCGGGCATTTACCATCATGATGATCTGAGCATGGTCGCACACCAACTGCACAGTGAGTGATAACCTTTGCGGTATATCTCAGCATTTAGGTGTGGTGCCCGCAAAGCCATGCGCGTGCAATCGATGGCGCCCTGCACCATGGTGAAGCATTCTATCCTGGCAAAGCCACGTGGTCGCTCCGCCTGCTTCTCTCTGGTCAGAGAGAAGGCAATGAACTCCCCTCTCCTGCCATAAAGAGCCTCTGTCACCTCTCTTATGCAGCAGTGGACGGCGAACTGGGAGATGTTACAGATGTTGCCTGCTCCAGCCTGGAAGGATCCCGACGTGAAGAAATTCAGGGCCACAGTCACCTTCACAGCCACTGGCAGCGCTGTCCTTGCACTAGTGTGAGGCTGCAGGTTTGGTTTAAAAGGGTGGCAGAGTTCTGAGAGCACCTCCTTCGTAAAACGCAGACGCCTCAGGTGGGTAAGGCCTCCTGCTGAGAGCCCTGCTCCCCCTCCCTCTGCGAGCAGCTTGTCCTCTCCTTCGCTGCCTCTACTCCATCTCCCAGCTTGTCCTCTTCTTCATCTCCCTGTCATGCTGTAGGCCAAGGGGGTTGAGAACTGCAGCACCCATGACTGGGAGCAGAACTGGGACCAGAACCCTTGAAGTCAGAATCAAGGCCTTCTCCACTTAAGTGAGAAGTCGCACAACACCAGGTTATAGTCCAACAGTTTTATTTGAAATCACAAGCTTTCGGAGCGGCTGCTCCTTCGTCAGGTGAAGTGAAGAAAAAAATCTTCACTTCACCTGACGAAGGAGCAGCCGCTCCGAAAGCTTGTGATTTCAAATAAAACTGTTGGACTATAACCTGGTGTTGTGCGACTGCTCACTTTTGTCCACCCCAGTCCAACACCGGCATCTCCGCATCACTTCTCCACTTAAAGCACCACTCCCCATCACCAAACAATGGGCACTACACAATCGAATTGTTAGTCTCCCCCCACCCCTCCCCTGGAAAAAACCCACTGCTGGAAATAGCTGACCTACTGGTGAGCTTGTGGAATAATGGCGGAGTAGGCTCAAGGGGTCGTATGGCCTACTTCTGTTCTTATTTCATATGTTCTTATGTCTTACGTTCTTCTTTCTTAATATCAGCTAACGTGAGAGCCAGGTTCCAACAGTGCGCAATGGCAAGAGAGCATATCTGGCACAGGGCAATAGGTATGGGACTGACATTTCTTTTCCGATTTTCTTCCCTCTTTTCCTCACCTTTCCTGAAGGTATGACTCATGCCGGAGTATGTTCTATGTTTGTCAACAGCCAGCTTGACTGATCCTCTGCCAAGTAGGCTTTATTCATGTGGGAGTTTGCACAAAGTTGCCAAGCTATTGAGCGTGCCCCACTTTTAATCGCTCCACCCTTGGCGGCCGTGCTTTCAGCTGCCTAAGCTCCGGAATTCCCTCCCTAAACCTCTCTGCCTCTCTACCTCTCTTTCCTCCTTTAAGACGCTCCTAAAAACCTATCTCTTTCATCTGCCCTAATATCTCATGTGGCTCGGTGTCAAATTTTGTAACACTCCTGTGAAGCGCCTTGGGACGTTTTACTACAATTAAAGGCGCTATATAAATATTTCTTTATGTAGTTAAATATAAATATAGTTTCAGATTTAAATAGTGCAGATAAATTCAGAAACTACTGAATTAAAAACAAAAGCTGCTGTTAATGTGCAGCAGGTTAATCAGCATTATAGCATCTAAAAGGAGAAAAGTCACCAGAACTGATTTTGAAGACTCCCACCCAAAATGCTGACCTGTCTTTCTCTTTCAGATGCTGACTGATATGCTGTGCATTTTCTGCTTTTACTTCAGATGAAAAATGCCAGAATCTCACTTGTAGTTATATTTAAATCAAACTGTTTGTTGGAATATCCCAGTGGAGGCCCAGACTATTTTCTATGAAGGCCGTGCAAGCACTCCGTCATTGCTGGAAGAAACACAGAGTACACGTACACTGAAACACTTTACTGAACTTCACACCTAACATTAGAAAATCCTGTAAAACAAAATCCCTTTCCATTCTGGGACACACCACTGTTGTTACAGCTGCAGGAGTTGACACGAAAACAGCACTGATTTTTTTTTAAATCTGGTGAGTATTGTGCATGTACAGGAGCTGTAAAATACAAGAGCAGAGTGAATTGCTCCTTTTTACACAAAATATGCACGGCCAAGGATTGATATTAATACATAAACTGAACACCTCACGGCAAAATCAACAGAACAAAAACAGATTATCTGGTCGTTATCACACTGCTGTTTGTGGGAGCTTGCTGTGCGCAAATTGGCTGCCACATTTCCTACATTACAACAGTGACTACACTTCAAAAAGTACTTCATTGGCTGTAAAGCGCTTTGGGACGTCCGGTGGTCGTGAAAGGCGCTATAGAAATGCAAGTCTTTCTTTCTTAAAAGTGAACATTTTGCATATAAACTAGTGTGTACAGCACACGTACAGAAATGTGTGTACATATGCTGTGAGGAGCAAATGACTTCTTGTATTATAGGTGTTCAGAGATACAACATACAGCACCAGACCAGAATTCAGTGCTCCCTTTCACTTACTGTGTACTGCAGACCCACCATCATTTTCTTTTGCTAGATTTGTTTATTTAACAGGACCAGCATTTGCTGGGAGCATTAAACTAAACACGCATGTATTTACAACAGCCAAAGGCTACAACATGCAGGGCTGAGTTTGAATGTTTGCAGATTCAAGGGAAAACGGATTGAAAGTGTTGGAACTAATGTTAACGTTTTTGATTTGACAATCTTTTTCTTTATTTTTATCCTTAAATAATTGAAGAGAAATATAAACCTGCCCACAAGAGCTATTTAAATCAGTTTATATTCTACTCACGAGTTACTCAGTGCCGATGTTTCACGTTAACATTCTCCGGCCGGCCGGTCGTCCCTCCTTTCCCGGGAGTCCCAAAGCGAGCGGCAGCCTGTGGAGATAACGTTACTCTCTGACCACAGCGGCAATCATGTGGCCGGTTGTGGCGGAGTTGGGTTAAACCTGACCGGAATGTAAACGCAGAGTGTCAGGGTCAGTGCGAATGCCTGCGCTCGGCTCCGCTCCGGAACGATCCGCAGTCAGTGTAAACTCGGCACATCCAGCACAGCCCTCCTATACACCAACAAAAGGGCACACTTATACATGTGACAACCATGTGATAATCATACACTAATCCAAAATTCTTCAACTTTAAAAATCCCCCAACTATCCCCGAAGAATAGAGCGCCAGATGGGATGGGGGGAGGGGTGAGAATGAGACAGAAAGGCAAAGCATACTGAATGCTGCAGACCTGACACTGTGGACTGTTAATAATAGTCGGTTACTTATTCCAAAGCGTTTTAAACATTTAAAGAAAGACTTGCATTTATATAGCGCCTTTCACGACCACCAGACCTCCCAAAGCGCTTCACAGCCAATGAAGTACTTTTTGAAATGGAGTCACTGTTGTAATGTAGGAAACGCGGCAGCCAATTTGTGCACAGCAAGCTCCCACAGACATCAATGTGATAATGACCAGATAATCTGATTTTTAGTGATGTTGATTGAGGGATATATATTGGCCAGGGCACCGGGGATAACTCCCCCGCTCTTTTTCGAAATAGTGCCATGGGATCTTTTACATCCACCTGAGAAGCAGACGGGGCCTCAGTTTAACATCTCAGCCGAAAGACGGTTGAAAGACAATTTGAGGGATCCGACTGTAAAGCGCGCCTGTGGTCGTTGTGTAGCAATCATTCCTGATTTCATCATGTTAATGATGATTATGTAATCCCTCATAACCCAATGCCATAATTTGTTTTTGCAGGGTAGACCTCAGTAAGCTACTGAAAACTAACTTCCATTGTGGTCCGGTGGACTAGGTCGCACCTCTAATCCATATGTTAAGGCATAAGACAACTAACCAACTAGATGTATTATCACATTCAGTAAGGTAGAAAAAAGCAAGCAAGCTGAGGACACAGTAGGTGAAGATGTCAAAGGGCAGACATTCTAAATCATGCTTAATTTATCAAGTCGCAGCCACTCAAACCATCACAATAAACTATAAGACGACAGAACTAGGCTTCTGCCACAATCAATTCCCATTTGGTTCATAGAATCATACAGCACAAAAGGAGGCCATTTGGCCCATTGTGCCTGTGCCGGCTCTGACTCGCCTATCAAAATTATACGAAATTGTAAATTTTTGAGCCAAAATGCATGTTTTAGGGCAGTACTGAAAGCTGCTTCAGTAATTGTCCCACATGAATATAGTCCACTTGGCAGGGTGTCAGACAACTGGCTGTTGACAAGCACAGAACATACTCCAGCATGAGTCACACCTTCAGGAAAAAAGTGAGAAGGAAACTGGGAAAGAAACTATGTCAATCCCATACTTACTGCAATTAAAAGATGCAATAAAGGTTGTTTGATATACAGTCAACTGAGAGAGAATTTTGGTATCAAGATGATATTCAAATTATGTGGGCTTTGAAGAATAATGATTCGAGTTTACAACAACAACTCGTATTTCTATAGCGTCTTTAACATAGTAAAACATCCCAAGGCGCTTCACAGGAGCGTTATAATACAAAATTTGACACCGAGCCGCATCAGGATAAAATAAAATACCCAGGTATCAAGAATGGTTTCTGTTGCAGTTAGGTGCCAAAAGCAAATGAACCTTCAGTGACCTGGAAACCATTGTTCACACCTTATCTAAAATGAGAAGTCGCACAACACCAGGTTATAGTCCAACATCCGCATCATGAACACCTTATCTAGGTATTAGAAAGAGTTAATATCTTAATTGTCTGACCACTGAGAAGACTCTGCTTGATTTTCAAATAAACCTGCTTCAACATCAAAGACAGACATATAGGGGGAAAAATTCAGTTGGTTGCGCCTCCCGTTAGCGCCTTAAGAGGGCGCTAATGGGGCGCAAAGCATCAAGCGCCCAGGCGCGGCGAAGTTTGCGCCGCTCGCAAAATTAACTAGACATTTTGCGGCGGCGCTAAACACTACCGCCACGATCTCCTGCGCCGGCAGATCATGATGTCACTCGAGTGCGCAACGCTCCGGTATCGCCCCGGAGCGGATATTGAGTGGCGCCCCCTGCCTTACCGCCTGACGCTAGCAACGACAGGTTGAGGGGAGCGTTCTGCAGTCATGAAGGGAAAGTGAGAGCGCTATTTAAAGGTGACCGCTTCCTGCCTTTTATTGTTGGTGCCATTTTTGAACTACGCATTCTGAGAGAGAGAGCGAGAGACTTCTGGAGAGATTCAACGTTGTGTGAAGGAGTTTTGGGTACTGAGCAGCACTTTGCAGGTTCATTTTGATATGCCATTCCTTGTATCGATTTAGCAGAGACTGTGGGGGCTGCATTCTGAGCTCTTGGCCTGGTACTCTCCATTGTTCTTTCCAGCACATTTGATGTGCAGGTCTCTCCAGGCCGAGATTCAAGGCTGCAATGAGCAGGATGTGGATGGAAAGCAAGATTAACCATCACCTTTAAGAACTGGCCCGTGCCATTGTGTGTGTGTTCCATTGCTGACTGACATTACATGAGCTTCGCCAGCGCTCTGAGGTAGCGCCTCGCTCCTCGGCCTTTGCGCCTTAAGACAGGTGTGAAGCGCCTGATATAGCGCTGCAATCACCTCCAGGGGCGATAAAAGTCAAGTTTGCAGTCGGTGGCGATAATTAGCGCCAGGCGCTAATCTTTGCGCCCGGCCGATAATTGCGCCCCAAATGGGGCGATACTGAATTTCTCCCCCATAATATACTTGGGGATTGGAAAGACAGGTGGCAGATTAATTTTAATATAGGGAAATGCAAAGAGCTTCACATGAGACAAAAAAATCCAGGAAGGGACTATCACTTAAATGGAAAGAAAATAGCGTGCATGGAAAGTGAAAGAGAACAGGTGTTCCTGATTGACAATAAATTGAAGCTACAGCAATAATGCTCGGTCCTTCCGCGACCGGTGGGCACCGGAGGGACTGGAGTGCATCATCTCCACCGCAAATGGAATTTTAATTTAATTTGTTAAGTTTCCTTTAAAGCTTTTTGTTAATTTAGTCTTTATTGGTTGCGCTCCTTTAAAAAGGGGGCACGTGCTTAACTTTAAACAGGCAACAGCCTGTGATCAAGAAAGAGTCAACAATGCTTGGTCACAGCAAAGGAAATCAGATGTTGGGATGTATTAAAAGGTTCACATTGAGCCGAAATAGTGAGGCAATCCTGAGACTTTATAAATCATTCCTGCAACCCCAGTTAGAATACTGTTTACAGTTCTGGTTGCCACAGTACAAAAAGGATATTGTAGCTGTTGGAGGAATACTGATGAGAGCAACCAGTATGATTGAGGGGATGCAGGGATTGGATTATGAGCAGCGATTATGTAACTTGGGCATGTTGTCATTGGAAAAGAGAAGGTTCGGAGGTGATGTGATTGCTGTTTTTGGGATTCTAAAGGGACTAGATAATGTAGAGCATAACGAGCTGTTTCACCTTGACCGGATCAGTCAAACCAGAGGACACAACCTGCGCACGAATGGGGGAAAAGTCAACACCAATCTGCGGAAACAACATTTTTACGTGCGAGTGGTCAATCCATAGAACATGCTCCCGAGGGAGACAGTGGAGGCAGTTAATACTGATTCATTCAAAATGCAAATAAATTTATTTCAGAAAATAACTATTTGGGATACAGTAAATAAGTAATTTGAGACATGACATGTGGTAAGTGTAGCATGCTTGCAAGCTCTTATCGTTGTATCATGCGACTACCAGGATGGAAGAAGGCGAACTAGATGAACTTGGTCTTTATTTCATTTAGCAATTCCTATGTTCCTATGGGACAGCAGCCCTGGGGTCCTCAGTTTCCTACTCTGCATTGCTTATTCCATATGAGGTGGCTAAATGGGGCTCTGTTAAGCAATTCATCAGCGACTCTGAATATACTCTAAGGACCCAATAGGATTTTACATAGAATTACAACAGGCCATTCGGCCCAACCAGTCTGTGCTGGTGTTTATATCCCAAACAAGTCTCCTCCCAGTCTATCTACCTCATCTCAGCCTTTCTGCATTATCTTTCTATTCCCTTTTCTCGTCCAGTTTCCTTTTGAAAGCATCTAAGCTACTTGCCTCAGCCACCTCCTGTGGTAGCGAGTTCCACATTCTAACCACTCTCTGAGTAAAGAAATTACTCCTCATTTCCCTATTGGATTTATAAGTAACTATCTTGTATTTATGGCCACTAGTTTTGGATTCTCCCACAAGTGGAAACATTCTCTCCCCATCTACTATGTCCAACCCATTCATAATTTTAAAGACCTCCAACAGGTCACCTCCAAGTCTCTTTCCTAAAGAAAAAAGCCCCAATCTGTTCAATCTTTCCCAATAGCTGTAATCTCTCAGTTCTGGTAGCATCCCTGCAAAACTTCTTTAAGATTTTAGATTCTTATGTTAAAACAATTCACATATTGTGCAAGTCAAATATTACACTGTTAGCTTATTTCTACCCTTTTCTGCTTCTGTGTAATTATGTACCTTACTTGTAAATAAAAACTGATGGTCTGACCTGGTATTTCTCACCTTTCAGAGTAGAAGGAGAGTGTGGTCTCCAGTGTGTTGCATCAGAATAAAAAAGTAATTTTAGTCTGGTATGCTATCCCACTCCTGACAGGTATAAGGGTGCAAGTTTCAGTCATAGGAGATTTGGTCTGCTCATGGAAAACTTCTGCAGTGAGCACAAGTCAATAGTGTTAGGCAAAAGCCCAAATCATCACAGCAACAACAGAACGAGGCTGCTGGCAATGAGAGAAACACAGAACTAAAGAGCTTCCTCTGAATAAGCCAGTGGAGTGGAAAGCATTGCATGACTACCAAAGGGACTAAATGTTTAATAGGAGTGTTTCCCAGGTGATTTTCCCTCAGGGGATGAGATGGCCAATTGCTACTTATACTTAATAGCCTTGAACAGTTGACAAAGAATGACCATTCCCAACCATTGCAAATTGAACATCTGTTCTGAAGGACAGAGCCTTGAACAGCGCAGTGCTCTCCAGCCTGCCCCAGCTGGGAAGGATTGTGGTGGGTTTACAGAGTAAAATGGATTCAAGATTACAGGCATGTCACTTGGTTCTTTCCCCTAACATGCATTTTATGTTTTTATTTGCTTTTTTTTTTGATTAGTTAGGTTTCTGGGTAAATATTCATGAGATCTTTATATTACTTCTGAGTGCCAAAAAGAATTCTAGAAAATGTTGCAATTCCAAATGAAGTTCAGCATGTTTCTAATTATGGTAAGCTGGCACAGTTATCAAATATTGGAATGATGGCATAATCTGTTTGGTGTTAAAGCAGTCGGCAAGCCCACTAGTTCCCAAAAAGTCTCTGGACCTCTTTTGGGCCTTACTGCAAGAAGAAAGTTGCTGAATTCAAATTACTTTACTGTGTAACCAGTCGGAATGGGAATGGGAATGTGTGTGCTAGAGTTATCCGAATGGGAATGTGTGCGCTAGGATCAGGACTATATCTAGTGTGAACTGCCCTATTCAGTTTAATACATTTCTAATGGGGGAAGGGAGGAATGGTGGCAAGCACAACTTTGCACGGAATTGGAGTGGCTTCTCACGAAAATGGAGGTGGCTGGAAAGACAGGAGTCCCTGGGGATTTTTCTGGCGTCCGGCCCATTTACCGCCACTTGCCAGGGCCGCCATATGGAAGGTAGTTAAAGTCCTCAGGAAGCAACAGAAATGGTCCTCTGAGGTCCCTAATGGAGCGAAGAGCGTCTCATAGCGGCCTCCTCTCCCTCCATATTGGCCCCCACTTACCTTCCTTTGTAGGCCTCATGGCAGGAGTGCACCAGAAGGCACATGGAAATTTGGCAATACCCAACTTCCCAGGATGCATCAGTACGATTAGGCAACTGAACTGCTGAAATATTGCCTTGAGATTCTAACAGTTTAATTCTCAAAATTATTTGAAGAAGAGCTAGAGGACAAATTTCAAAAGGTTTCTTCAGGTAAAGTATATATTGAATGGTTTTTAAAAACAGAGAGGCGCTCTGTGTGCGTATATACGAGAGAGAGAAAAGACATACTTTCCTGATCTACACACCTATAGTAGCTTTTGTTTTGCGAGCTATAAATTTCAGAAAATATATTAAGTCGAAAGAGTGTCTATCCTCATCGTTGTTTGCATTCATTTTTCAATAAACACAAATTAGTTAAATCTTGAAAGCAGATAGAAAGCCTCTAATTAGCAAACTGATATGTTTTATTGATAGTAATTGGAATGTTTACATTTACTAGCTAACAACTGTCAGACACAGAGAGACAGAAAAAGACACACACACAAACTCTTTTTCTCATCTTAATTTGAGATATTTTTCTAAAATATTTTTGTTTTGTTTATATTAATTTGAATGTTTACATTTCTCTCAGCTATATAGTAGTGTAGTGGTTATGGTACGAGACGAGCAACCCAGACCATTAGTTCCATCCTACCATGGCAAGTTGTAAAAAAATTCAGTTCAATAAGTCTGGTAACTTGTGGGCTGGCACCAGAAAAAAAATGTTTCACTAACGTCCTTCAAGGAAGGGAACCTGCCGCCCTCCTCCAGTCTGGCCTACACGTGACTCCAGTCCCCCACTACATGGTTGACTTTTAATGCCCTCACACAACTAGGGATGTGCAATAAATGGTGCCTTACCAGCATCTTTGACATCCTGAGCACAAGTAAAAAATGATGGGGCAAAGGGAGAGAAGCCCTTGCAAGGAAAATAGAAGTACATTCTGTAGGCAAATCGTCAGGGAAAATTAATGCGCGTACATCACTCCATAACCAGGAACCAGAGGGTCCCTTTTATAACACAAGTGCAAAAACAGATGTATAGTCACCGCTGGACTGCCTGAGACTTACCAGGGTAACCTTATAAATTACAGGGCAACCTCAGACTCACACTGGATTTACTCTAGATTGAACAAATATTGGAACTTCAGGAATCAAACCAAAATTGTCCAATTCAAATCAGCTCGTATCCTCATAATTAAATAGATGTTTACTTGATAAACAATGTCCACAAAGCTACTACAATGCTTCAACAATTGGCCTTCTACTATTCCTAGAAATTCTCATGTACACAGTAGAAGCCTACTGCCATCATTAACTCCTGATAGCAGATGTTCCAATTACGTGCCCAACATGTAACTTTGCATGCACTGGCAGAGTCTCCATTTGAAATTTCACTTTTACGAAGGTGAAACAGTCTCTCTGTGGTCAGGTGGAACAACACATGGGTGATTAAGATTTTTGCATCATCAAGTGGCAAGACCTGGGCTGACTACTGCAAAGTTTCAAGTTTGGTGAGTTCCAAATCTCAGCTACTCTGCTGGATGAAGCACAGGAGAGAGGGGAAACTGAAGGGCAAGTCAACTTGCAACACACCTGTGCACATTCTAGTCATTTGTTTAAAAGCAAGTGGTGTATGCTGCAAAAGTACCTTCAAAGAGAGGGAATTGAAAATACAATTTGATTAACATTTTTTGAGATTAATAAATTATCACTAAAAGTGTTAAGTTCATCTTCAACCTGACAGATAGTAATTACTGATATAAAAAAATGTCACCTGCATAGCAAAGAATCTTTGAGTGTGTCTAATATCAAAGAAGGCACTCAAATAAACATCATAACCTCTGATAAAACAATATATTTACCTGTTTTGAAAAGTGCAAAGAATATTGAATATGTAAAGGGTTAAATAATTCATATTCTGCAGTGGCTTTTGTTTTGGTTTTATTACTGCAAAGGATTAAGAACATAAGAAATAGGAGCAGGAGTCGGCCATTTGGTCCTGCAAGTCTGCTCCGTCATTCAATAAGATCGCGTCTGATCTTCGACCTCCACTCCACCACCCGGCACTATCCCCATATCCCTTGATACCTTTAATATCCAAAAATCTATCGATGTTTGTCTTGAATATAGTCAACGACTGAGCATCCACAGCCCTCTGGGGTAGAGAATTCCAAAAGATTCACAACCCTTGTGGTGGGGGAATCTGTTCTTTTTCATTGCTTTATTCAATTGAGTTCCACTAGCTAAACTGAATAAACAAAACTCAAGGCATCTCCTTAGATAGATAAATCAATTACCCAACATTGCTCTCATCAATTTTCAAATGAACAAACCACATACACAATAATCCTAGAAGCAGCCTCTGAAGGGTGAATTTTATTTTTTAAAAAACATTGTTTTTTTAAAAAAAAATTTAAAACACAGCTTTTCCTTGTTGAGGAATTAAGCAATGAAGAAACAGATTTTTCTTGCTGTGTTTCCATGGTAACAACACTCAAAAAGCTGCAATACTGCACAAAGAGACTCAGATTATGCCAGCAATTACTATTTCATTTCAATAGTTGATTAATCATTTCAAAACAATTGACCAAACTTTCAGAGTTGGAAACTGCAATTTATCAGCACATTGCACAGGGACAAGCTTTTCACACTTAAACAAAAGGTGCAACATCAACTTTCAGGCTGGTTCAGCTTCTCCTCTTCACTCAGTGTACAATGACCAATAGTGGTAAATAAATACAAGCTGATGATCTACTGACTGGAAATAAACCGCGATCATTTCCAGCCTTTTATGAGGAATCATAGGTGTGAACGCTATAGCTCAATGCATCTGGGCAACTTTTCTTTTTTTTGTTTATTATTTTATCATTTGTTTCACTCTTATTCTGGCCAATATTTATCCCTCAATCAACGTAACAAAATCACATTATCTGGTCATTATCACATTGCTGTTTGTGGGAGCTTGCTGTGCGCAAATTGCCTGCCGCGTTTCCCACATTACAACAGTGACTCCACTCCAAAAGTACTTCATTGGCTGTAAAGCGCTTTGAGACGTCTGGTGGTTGTGAAAGGCGCTGTATAAATACAAGTCTTTCTTTCTTTTATTTGGGAGAGGGGAAGTTTAGTTTGCACATGCAAGTCATGGTAAAATGACTGCTGCAAATTGTTTCTTTAATATAGTGGTTTTCTAAACTTTTTTACATGGGTCACCTTGGAAATATCGACACACTCCCAGGAACCCTCTGCAAATACCAACAGGCCCTCTCCAAACATCGAAAAGAAAGTATTAGCTGCTCAGAGAAAACATTGCTATAATTGCAGAAAATGTTTTTTATTCATGTAGAGCATCAGAAAAAATGCAAAAACATACAGGAGACAGAAATGTTGAGATACAGGCCCCGATATTTACGGGGTGGGCGGGAAACGACTTGTAGCAACCGGGAAACCCGGATATACAGCTAACGCGGAGGACCCCATTTGAAATTTTTATCTCCATTTCCCGACCAGCAACCGGCCAGCTTGAGAGGCTGGAAGGCTGCAGCCGGGGAGGAGAGGGGAGCGAGGGAGGGAGGGATTGTGGGGGGCTGGGGGTGTTGAAGAGATCGCGGGGGAGATTGTGGGTTGGGGGAAATAGTGGGTGGCTTCGGATCGTGGGTTGGGGATCGGCAAATGGCAGGTAGGGAGGCTGATCGCGGGGAGTGAAGAAGGTTTGCATGAAGGGTCCGGGGGGGAAGTACTCCTGCTCCTCCTGGCCCACAAGCAGTGTTGGAAAGACTACCTGTTAGACACAACCGTTCTTGCCTCCCTGCAGCTGCCGGGTTTCCCGAGCCCTGGGAAACCCGGCCCGCGGCCGTTAAATCTAAAAGTCCATTAAAATTTGAAGCACGCAGCCTCATTAGCATATTTAAATAACTGACCCACTTCGAGAGCAGGTTCGTCGCCCACCCCCAATCCGTCTCTGTTAATACCGGAAGTTCCAGGCGGGTTGGGTTTGGGGTTGGGGTTGGGGTTGGGGTCGGGTTTCTGATTTTTGAAATTTTAACCTACCCCCCTTCCCTCCTTTATTCTCTGAATTGAATTAAATGTTGCTACAGTTTCATTCATTTGGACAGATCTTCCTTTGTCTTTGTGGTTTCTCTCACCAGTTACGGTTTAAAATAAACTACTCTGAGCACTGCATGATGTACTCTGCATGCTTTACCCATCCCTTGTGCACTGCAATTAATTTCTCTTTCATAGGTGACCCACTTACTTATGGAAAAGCGTAGGGAACAGGCACTTTCCACATAAATGTCCCCTTATTGTTAGTCATTGTACCTTATAAAAATTAATATTTTAGCAGGTCCTTGGACGCCACTAGTTAGCTTAGTAATTATGACTATTGTGGGGAAGCGAGTGTAACGATTTCCTGCAACTTGCTCAAATGGTGCTGGCAGTCAAGTGATTTAGCTGGGTTTTTTTTTTAAGTACAGGCAATATCAGTAATAATTCTGGGGCATTGTGCTGGCGTATCCTGTTAGGCTGGAGCCGATTCAATGTTAGTTACATATTACTTTCTAATGAGAGAAAATACATTTTGTGAAGTTTATACAAGAGGAATGCTTTTGCAATCTATAACTATCTATAATAATCTGAATATACAAGTAAAATATTGAAAGTGTGACTGAAAGAGGATTGATTGCACGATTAGGAAGCTCACCACATTTTTTATAAATCTGTGGTCAACTTGTGTTTGCTTAACTGGAGAGAAAGAGACTAAGTAAATTTATTGAGAGAATCCAGACACATATAAATAGTGCTGTGTTTGAATGGAACCTCACCATCCCCTGTGAAATAGCAGCTTAGTTAGCTGTTTGAGCAATTTACTTCCAGGTGTCATATTATTCTAAAGTTAAATTCACGTAAATGACGAAACCGTAAAGTATTTTGGCCATGAGAGATCTAGACAGCTGTCTCTGACTGAAACAAGAACCTCCGCACTGCCACCTCCGCCAAGCACTTTTCATTTCTGTCCAGCACTTGTTCATTTAAATTTTCATTTATTTCAGGCTGAAGTGTAGATGCTGACGTTACTTTCCCAATTATAGATCTCTATAGCAGCAAGAGAAAAATAAGCTGAAAAGCATTTAGATTATGACTGTTTGAATGCATTTCTTAGCGATGCCCTATAGTGAATCATACCACAGCTTTAGACACAGACTTGTTTATGTAAAATAAATGTCAGTGTAAAAAGCAATTTTTAGGCCTCCTTGGAAGTTTCAACAGAATTTCCAAGGAAGCGCAGCTTGCTGAAAACAAGGTGATTTAACAAGGATAAGAATGCCAATCTAGCTAACTCACCAAGGTTACTTCAACAGCACCTCCCACCCCTGTGACCTCAACCACCAAGAAGAACAAGAGCAGCAATGTCGTGGGAACACCATCACCTCCAAGCTCCCCGTCAAGGTACACACCAGCCTGACTTGGACATACAATGTCATTCCTTTATCGTTGCTGTGTCAATATACTTACACCAGACATTGCAACCACACAACCTTAAAGCAAGTGAAATAATGATTCTGCCATAGCAGTTACATTATATTAATGGCAGATCAGTTTACGTGATACTGCCTAGATAATATTGTATTGGGATTTCAAGATCCTCTGCAATTGTCCAAATGATGACATTTTACATCCAAGATCTATAGGCTGTGTGGGATCTCCATGCAGTCGAAGCCACCTCACCAAAAAGGTAAAAGAACAGAAATCGCGATGAATACTGCATGTGCCAATACAGTCACACAAAACTCTCCCTGATTAATGCTTGAACTGTTTGTACTGAAATTCTTCAGTGAGCAGGCACAGACTAGCATCACACCCCTCAGAATTTTCCATGTTTGTTTTAATAGACCTCATAGTTGGGGTCTGGGCCTGCAAAGTTTTAGCAAAGAAGCTCCACACTACGGGATAAAAGTAGAGACACTAAAGTAGAGGGGGAAAACACTCCTAAATATATAAACCACTTTATAAATCAATTCTCTGTTCCAAAGACGCAGTCACTTTCTTTAGATAAACCTACTTGCCTCCATCTTCAATCCTATTGCTCAAATCAGTGTGCAACAATTATTTTTAGTATTAAACAGACACTTCAAATGCAATTGTAACATATTCACAAATCCATCTCATAATCTGTGCCAAGGCTATTTTATATTGCAAATGTTACACCCCTGTTTAAAAAAGGGGAGAAGGATAAACCCGACAACTACAGGCCAGTCAGCCTAACGTCTGTGGTGGGGAAACTTTTAGAGACAATAATCCAGGACAAAATTAATTAGCATTTGGAAAAAGTATGGGCTAATAAATGAAAGTCAACACGGATTTGTTAAAGGCAAATCATGTTTGACTAACTTGATCGAGTTCTCTGATGAAGTATCGGAGAGGGTTGATGAGGGTAGTGCGGTTGATGTTGTGTAAATGGACTTTCAAAAGGCATTTGACAAAGTACTACGTAATAGACTTGTTAGCAAAATTAAAGTCCGCAGGACTAAAGGGGCAGTGGCAGTATGGATTCAAAATTGGCTAAGGGAAGAAAGCAGAGAGTAGAAGTGAATGGTTGTTTTTCAGACGGGAGGGAAATATACAGTGGTGTTACCCAGGGGTCAGTATTAGGACCACTAAATCATAGAATAGTGCAGCACAGAGGGAGGCCATTTGGTCCATTGAGTCTGCGCCGGCTCTTTCAAAGAGCAATCCAGTTAGTCCCACTCCCCCGCCCTTTCCCTATATCCCTGCAATTTTTTCTCCTTCAAGTCTATCAAATCTCCTCTTAGCCTTCTCTGCTCTAAGGAGAACCACCCCAGCTTCTCCAGTCTATCCACTTAACTGTAATCCCTCATCCCTGGAACCATTCTGGTAAATCTCTTCTGCACCCACTCCAAAGCCTTCACAACCTTCCTAAAGTGTGGTGCCCAGAATTGGACACAGCTGGGGCCTAACTAGTGTTTTATAAGGTTTAGCATAACTTCCTGGCTTTGGTACTCTATGCCTCTATTTATAAAATTGAGAGGTCGCACAACACCAGGTTATAGTCCAACAGTTTTATTTGAAATCACAAGCTTTCGGAGCTATCGATTGCCCCTTCCTCAGGTGAAGTAGTCTTCACCTGAGGAAGGGGCGATCGATAGCTCCGAAAGCTTGTGATTTCAATAAAACTGTTGGACTATAACCTGGTGTTGTGCGACCTCTCAATTTTGTCCACCCCAGTCCAACACCGGCATCTCCGCATCATGACCTCTATTTATAAAGCCCAGGATCCCATATGCTTTATTACCTGCTTTGCTAAACCTGTCCTGCCACCTTCAAAGATTTGTGCACAAGCACCCCCAGGTCTCTCTCTTCTTGCACCCCCTTTAAAATTGTGCCATTTAGCACGTACTGTCTCTCCTCATTCTTCCTACCAAAATATATCACTTTACACTTTTCCGCATTGAAGTTCATCTGCCAAAAGTCCACCCATTCCACCAGCCTGACTAGGTACTCTTGAAGTCTATTACTATCTTGCTCAGTGTTTAGTACACTTCCAAGTTTCATGTCATCTTCAAATTTTGAAATTGTGCCCTGTACCCCCCAAGTCCAAGATATTAATGTATATCAAAAACAGCAGTGGTCCCAGTACTGAACCTTGGGGAACTCCACTGTATACCTCCCTCCAGTCTGAAAAACAGCCATTCACAAGTTTTCTATCCCTTAACCAATTTTGTATCCATGCTGCTATTGCCCAGTTTGTTCCATGGGATTCAATTTTGCTAACAAGCCTAATATGTGGAACATAAAGATGCCTTTTGAAAGTCCATATATACTCCATCAACTGCACTGCCCTCATCCACTCTGTTGCCTCAGCAAAAAACTCAATCCAGTTAGTCAAACATGATTTGCCCTTAACAAATCTGTGCTGGCGCTCCTTCATTAGTCCATGCTTGTCCAAGTGGCTGCTAATTTTCTCCCAAATTATTGTTTCTAAAAGCTTCCCCACCACTGACATTAAACTGACTGGCCTGTAATTGCCAGGTTTATCCTTCTCCCCTTTCTTGAACAAGGGTGCAACATTTGTAATCCTCCAGTCCTTTGGCACCACCCCTGTAGCCAAGGAGGATTGGAAGGCTGTGGCTAGCACCTCAGCAATTTCTACCCTTACTTCCCTCAGCAACCGAGAATGCATCCCATCCGGACCGGGTGACTTATCTACTTTAATTACTGCCAGCCTTCCTAGTACCTCCTCTTCATCTATTTTTATCTCATCCAGTATGCCAGCAACCTCCTCGATTACCATAGCTTTGGCCAAGTCCTCTTCCTTGGTAAACACTAATGCAAAGCACTCATTTAGTACCTCAGCCATGCCTTCTGCCTCCACCAATAGTCCCTAATCGGCCCCACCGCTCCTCTGACAACCCTTTTACTGTTAACATGCCTATAGAAGACCTTTGGATTCCCTTTTATGTTAGCCACCAATCTATTCTCATATTGTCTCTTTGCCCCTCTTATTTCCTTTTTCATTTGTCCTCTGTACTTTTTATATTCAGCCTGATTCTCCCTTGTATTATCAAGCTGACATCTGTCATACGTCCCCTTTTTCTGCTTCATCCTACTCTCCAACTCCTTCGTCATCCAGGGAGCTCTAGCTTTAGTTTCCCTCCCTTTCCCCCTTGTCGGAATGTACCTAGACTGTACCCGAATCATCTCCTCTTTAAAGGCCGCCCATTGCTCCATTACATTTCTGCCTGCCAGTCTTCGACTCCAATTTACCCGGCCAGATCCCTCCTCAATTCATTGAAATTAGCCCTCCTCCAATTAAGTATTTTTATTCTAGATTGCTCCTTGTCCTTCTCCATAATTAATCTAAACTTTATGATACCATGATCACTATTCCCAAGATGCTCTCCGATTGTGACATTTTCCACTTAACCCATTTCATTCCCTAGGACTAGATCCAGCAATGCCTCCTTTCTCGTTGGGCAGGAAACATACTGATCAAGAAAATTCTCCTGAACACACTTCAGATATTCCTCCCCTTCTCTGCCCTTAACACAATCACTGCCCCATTCAATATTGGGGTAGTTAAAGCCAGTTCTGACGAAGGGTCATCGACCTGAAACGTTAACTCTGTTTTTCTCTCTCCACGGATGCTGCCTGACCTGCTGAGTGTTTCCAGCATTTTCTGTTGTTATTTCAGATTTCCAGCGTCCGCAGTATTTTGCTGTTGTATTAGTTAAAGCCTCCTATTATCACTACTCTATAGTTCTTGTGCCTCTCAGTACTTTCTTTGCAAATCTGCTCCTCTATCTCCTTCCTACTATAAAATACACCAAGTCACGTAATAGCTCTTTTATTGTCTCCCAACTCCAACCAAATAGATTGTCTTTGATCCCTCAAGGATATTCTTTCTTTCTAGCACTGTAATATTTTCCTTAATCAAAACTGCTACCCCTCCTCCTTTTTTCCTTCTCTTTCTTTCCTGAATACCTTGTGCCCAGGAATATTAAGCATCCAATCCTCCCCTTTTTTGAGCCAGGTCTCAGTTATCGCCACTACATCTTACTCCCACGTGGCTATTTGCGCCTACAGCTCACCAACCTCATTAACCACACTTTCTGTATTTAGACACATGCACACCAAACCTAACTTAGACCTCTTTGTATTTTCTATGATCCCACCTAATTCTGTATTATTTCTAACTCTAACTGTCTCTCTTAGCCCTCTGTTTTTTTGATATATATTAATGACCTGGACTTGGGTATGCAGGGCATAATTTCAAAGTTTGCGGTTGATACAAAACTGGTGAAATAGGCAGACAATTGGCAGATAAAATTTAATGCCATGAAGTGTAAAGTGATACATTTTGGTTGGAAGAAGGGTCATGGACCTGAAACGTTAACTCTGTTTCTCTCTCTACAGATGCTGCCTGACCTGCTGAGTATTTCCAGCATTTTCTGTTTTGATTTCAGATTTCCAGCATCCACAGTATTTTGCTTTTGTAGAGCGACGTCCTATCCAATTTTAAAGTGGACATAGTAATTTACAGTTTATAATTGAACAGCAAATGTCTGCTTTTTGTAGAGCTATTTGCAACAGTGCACTCTCAGCAAGTACTGGTGAGTGCCTATGTACATCAACATGCAAAGCACAAATACTTCAATACTTTAGTCCTTCCACTGTGAGAAAATGCACTTAATGCGTTGCTCTGAAATTTCTTGTCACCATTTTAGTGGAGATGTTGTTGTTTTAAATAAATGGGTTAATGACGACTAAAATACTGGAGAGAGGAATTTCAGACAATCACATTAAGCAATAGATCACTAGCATCCTAGGGCATAATTTCAAGAATCTTGGATTCACAGTTCTGTAACAGGCACCACAGACTGTGTGTACTCGTCAGCCTGAAGCTGTTTTGTTGCTGCTGTGCCTCCAACATGTGAGCCAATCCACACCCACATGATTTCTGCAAACCATGTCGTGTAACGAATTGATTTCATCCATCTTGAAAATGTCAAGGATTACAAAGTTCAGGCTTGATACGAGAAAAACAAGCACAAAGTATAAAACTAAACAGGGTTTTTTTTTCCCAATAGTTGAAATGAAAAAGCAAGGAAAATAAAATGCAAAAAAATAATCTGCAATTTTCGAAACAAGTTTCCATTCTTTTCCTTCACTTTCCCATTATATTGGGTTAAGATTTGAGGACTTGATGGAATAACGTAACTATTTACAATAAATCAGAAAAACTGCAACGGCTGAAATCGGAAATAAAAAAACAGAAAATGCTGGAAATACACAGAATCAAAATCTGTAAAAAGAAAAAAAAGTACTTGTTTCAGGTGTAGGGGCACACAACCTAAACATCACCACCTTATCTCTTCACCGTTGTTGATTAACCTACTGTGAATATCAAGCATTTACTGTTTTTAACTTGTCTATTTCCATTGTTCAGTCTCCACAGTACTGCGGATTCACCTACAAAGTGCTCCATATTGCAGCTTGAAAGGAACTTATTGGAGGGCTAAAATTTGAAAAAAGTGGAATGAGGAACAACAAAAAACTGCTTCTGGCTGCAAACAGAGGCAGCACAGATTTTAGTGAAGAGTATGGCATTTAATTATGAATGTTAGACAACCATATGTTGCTGGGAGATGATGGCATGTGGTTTTGGTTGTTTGATTATTATTTTTTTATTGTGGTGAAGGTCTTGTGCTGGAAACCAAAACTTTAAAATTCTCCATAAGCAGTGGTGGTTGATGGGTTAGTGGGGTGGAAAAAGCAGTAGCTGCACGGTGGTTTGGTGAATGATCTGCAGATGTTGATGGGGTCCATCCACATCCGCCAAACCATCTCTTTTTCTTTTTCCATTCTCATCTTTCTTGAGATCAACAGCGAGTATCTTTCTCATGCACTCCCCTCCTGCTGGCTGTCCAAGTACAAGTAAGGTCCCGTCAGATGATGAGCGGGGCAATCAGTCAGTTTTTTTTTTAAATCAAATGCACGAAAGGAAGACAGCAGAAGAAGTGACTACCACTGAGTGTAGCTACCACTGGCAGCAAAAAGTTACTGTGATTCGGAGGTGACCAAGAAGATACCTGTGGCAGAACCAAGACAGAGGCAATTGCAGAAAATGCCCTGCTCACACACACCTGTAGAAGGCACCGTGCTGGATCAGAAGCCGGATTTGAGCAAGTCTCCACTCAAAAGCCCACAAAAACTTTGTGGGCAGCTGTTAGCGAGGTGAACGGCGAGAGCCATTCCTTCACCGGTGACCGCAAAATCTGAGCCATTTACTCTAACTCTTTCCTGCCTGTTGTGGTCATTATTTCCCAATTGTTCTCTTACTCTCACATCAGCTATTTGCTCCACTTCATTTCCCAGATCAAAATTTTTTCTATTGGACTAACAATAGATAGGAAGCAATCCTGGATACATTCTAAAAAGCATTTCTCACTTTGACCACATTACCGTTATTTCAGTCCAACTTTGGATAGTTAAAATCACTGAATATTATTGCCTAGTTCTTTCTTAGCTTCCTGAACTGTCTGCAGATCTTCACCCCTATCTCATCGCCGCTGTTTAGTGGCCTGTTATGTGCATCAAGAATTATGCAATTCCCTTCCTATTTCTTAACTCTATCCATATGGATTCTGTCAACACAAAGTACTGTGACAGAATCCTTCACTAACACTGACACCCTCCCACCCGTTTTTCCTCCCTATCGCTCCTGAAAACGTTATATAAGTTCCCAATCTTATAGAAACTTAAGCTATGTCTCCATTACAGCTACGATATCATATTCTTCCATAGTTATTAATACTTCAGCATGTGTCAGCTGTGGCTCAGTTGGTAGCACACTTGCCTCTGAGTCAGAAGGTTGTGGGTTCAAGTCCCACTCCAGAGACTTGTGCACATAAAGCTAGGTTGACATTCTTGCAGTGCTGAGGGAGTGCGGCACTGTCGGAGGTGCCTTCTTTCGGATGAGACGTTAAACCGAGGCCCCGTCTGCTCTCTCAGGTGGACGTAAAAGATTCCATGGCACTATTTCGAAGAGGAGCAGGGGAGTTATCCCCAGTGTCCTGGCCAATACTTATCCCCTCAACCAACATAACAAAAACAGATTATCTGGGCATTTTCACATTGCTGTTTGTGGGAGCTTGCTGTGCGCAAATTGGCTGCAGTGTTTCCCACATTATAACAGTGACTCCACTTCAAAAGTACTTCATTGGCTGTAAAGCGCTTGAGACGTCCGGTGGTCGTGAAAGGTGCTATATAAATGCAAGTCGTCTTCTTCTACCTGCTCAATTTTGTTTTGAATGCTTTATGCATTCTTATTCACACCGCTCAATCTTTACTCCCACTTTTTTGAAACATTGACCCTAGTTCTTTTTCCTGGTTTTCTCATTTCATTTTTAGATATCCCTTTCCCCTTCTACAACTATGTTTTATCTCTCACTACCTTGGTCTGTTTCGCTTCCTTTCTCCTCTGATAGTATTTTCTCTATTTATTTCAGCGAAGCATCCTGCTTCTACTCCAATAGCTTTATTAATCCTGCTCTCCTCTCTATTCTCAAACCTAGACTTTCCTCACCCCCAGCCATATTAGTTGAAATTATTCCAGAAATCACCCCAATGCTTTAAGCATGTAAACTCTTTCCTCCTGCACCAGCCCTGCAGGTACGTGTTAACCTTCCTAATCTTCATCTCCTTAACCTGTCCAGCACATGGCACAAGAAGCAATCCAGAAATTACCATTCTTGAGGTTTTGTTTAAAGCTAACTCCTTAAACATAGAAAAAAAATAGGAGCAGGAGTCGGCCATTTGGCCCTTCGAGCCTGCTCCGCCATTCAATATGATCATGGCTGATCCTCTATCTCAATACCATATTCCCGCTCTCTCCCCATACCCCTTGATGCCTTAAACTCGTTTTACAAGACCTCAAACATACTTCTATTGATGTCATTGGTTCCAACATGGATCAACTTTTGGCTGCTTTCCCTTTACATAAGTATTTCCACCAGTTCCAAGATGTCCTTCACCCTAGCACCAGGGAGGGAACACAACAGTCAGGACTCCCGTTCACAACTGCAAAAAAAGGCTATCTATACCCCTGAATATAGAATCCCCCATTACTATAACTCTGCCGTTCTTTGAACTACCTGTCTCTCACCCCCTTGGTCAGTCCCTTGCTCCATGGCACCGCATTGCTGCTCAAGACCAATCTCCTCTAAAGTGCTGTCACTGTCCATTTCATTGTCCAACACTACCTATATATTGTAACTCAGGGATTCCCTGCACCTGTGAGTCGTGTCTCCCTCTGCTGCCCCTGTGGATTGTCACCTACTTCTCTCTTTCAACATTATTCCGATGGCCTGAACTGTCTAGCAGTGCCTACATTCTGAACAGTATAATCCAGAAACCTCTCATCCTCCCTGATGCTGAGGAGTGTGACCAGTTGCTGCTCGAGCACAGAAATCTTCCGCTTCTGTGACTCAATTTTCCGACACTTAATGTAAATGTGCAGTCACTGGATACACTAAGGATCCATGATGGTCCCCATATCGCACTCCACGTACATCACAAGTGTTCCCCTGCATGGCCATTGCTCAGTGTTTAACCTAAAAAAAAACGTTAGCCTGAACTCCCACTAACACCAAAAGCTCACAAAATTCAAATTCATCTCACTTACTTCACAAAATATTAATTTTAGGAAAAAAAAATCCTGTCCCCACCTCAGGGATGATCTCCTGCTGAGGTTAAACTCCAACACTGTGCTGGCCTTTCACAGCTTGAGATTGAGCTCTCGCTAATTCAAATTTACACAGAGGAAATCTCTCCCCAGCATTCCACCTGGGAGTAAAATATCAAATAAAGAGGAGCCCTCCTAATAGATCAGTTGCCAAAGGCACTGTGCAGTATGAGACAGAGTCATACAATCAGGAATATCCCAGGTTCAATATCGGTCTGTGCTGTGCAAGCAGATCTCAGCAGTCGGGCACTGCAAATGGTGGACTGAAGCTAGGCTGTGTCTGAACAGACTGCCATCACTCATTGCTTAGCTTTACCCATAAAGAATGACCACTTGGACAGGGTACGGGAAGGTAGCCAGTGCCTATAGGCCTATACACAGCAGCATAAATCAGCAGTGTGTAGAGAAAGAGAAAATTGGCAAAGGGGAGGAGAGGAGAAATTAAATCTTTCTAGATGTGTCTTTTGAAAGATCTACAAGTTAACTCAGTATTAAGTGCAGGTTGCTCTGGTTGCCGATACAAACAAAACTTTGAAAATAAAATGTTAGAATTTCATAGTTGCTTTGAATTTTCTACAGGTATTCTGACTCGACTGAAGTGGTGATGAGCCCAGCAACACTGAGCTAGTCGTGTTAGAACAACTGGGTTTGTAATATTTGTTTCAACAATCTTTCCATAGGTTAGTGCATGTAACAAGGATCTGTTCTTGGATTAACCCATTTACACTAAACATCTGATATTTGTTTCAACCTGGAACAATGAAAATATAATCAGTAATGAGGACATCTTGATGAAGCAGTGCATTGCTGCTTTTAAGTTGGTGTCAGTGGGGATTTTGTGCTGCTCGTACCCAAAGCACAGGTCTCATGCGGCTGCTGGTAATCCCAATATAGACTTGCAAGATTCAAACAGCTGCCAGAAAGAAGTACTGAAAAACTGTTACATCACAGAATGGTAGGATACGGTTTCCAGTACGCAGTTTTCCACACACTTGGGTCTGAATCTCAACCATGCAATAAGGAGAATTTGGGAGAAGAACTGAGCAGAGGCAAGTAGGCGGCCAGAGTATCCCCTATGTTGTACACGAACATTATTCAAAGAGTGGGATTAGTAGATACCCGCATGCAACAAGACCTGGACGACGTTCAGGCTTGGGCTGATAAGTGGCAAGTAACATTCGCGCCACACAAGTGCCAGGCAATGACTATTTCTAACAAGCGAGAATCCAACCACCGCCCCTTGACATTCAACGGTATTACCATCGCCGAATCCCCCTCCATCAACATCCTGGGGGGTCACTATTGACAAGAAACTTAACTGGACCAGCCACATAAATACTGTGGCAACAAGAGCAGGTCAGAGGCTAGGTATTCTGCGGCGAGTGTCTCACCTCCTGACTCCCCAAAGCCTTTCCACCATCTACAAGGCACAAGTCAGGAATGTGATGGAATACTCTCCACTTGCCTGGACGAGTGCTCCAACAACAGTCAAAAAGCTCAACACCATCCAGGACAAAGCAGCCCTCTTGATTGGCTCCCCATCCACCACCTTAAACATTCACTCCCTCCACCACCGGCGTATCGTGGCTGCAGTGTGTACCATCTACAAGATGCACTGCAGCAACTCGCCAACGCTTCTTCGGCAGCACCTCCCAAACCCGCGACCTCTTCCACCTAGAAGGACAAGAGCAGCAGGCACATGGGAACACCACCACCTCCAAGTTCCCCTCCAAGTCACACACCATCCTGACTTGGAAGTATATTGCTGATCCTTCATCGTCACTGGGTCAAAATCCTGGTGGTGAAGGTACTCCCTCCCTAACAGCACTGTGGAGTACCTTCACCACATGGACTGCAGCGGTTCAAGGCAGCGACTCACCACCACCTTCTCAAGGGCAATTAGGGATGGGCAATAAATGCTGGCTTTGCCAGCGACGCCCACATCCCATGAACGAATAAAAAAATACCAAGTAATTTGCACACCCTTTCCATCTGGCTAACACTATATATGTTATTTTAATGCAATGCTGTACTGCATTATTTTAAAGACTGGCTGCATGAAGTCATCATTTTTAACATATTACTAGGTCACTTGATAAATAATCTCATCTGACCGCCTCATCAAAATAGCTTTATCTTTCTTGCCAAGTCAAAGCATGCTTCTTAGTCGAAAATGGGCAAAAAAATTAACTTTACAAAGAACAAAAGAAACAGCCTGAGTGCTGGTGCTTTGCAGTACTGTAGGGGGCGATTTTGCCAGCCCTGGGGAGGCGGGTAAGGAGGCAGGACTGCCGGGAAGATGGCAGAATCTGGGGGCAGGTACCCATCCCGCCCCCAACCCGCCTCCGTGCCATCTTCCCAGGAGGCGGGTACCCGACTTGCACTGGGAGCCGCCTCCCCGAGGCGGGAAGGGTATTAGTGCCAATTAGGCAGTTTTTTAGAGAATCCCTATTTTCAGCCCTGAAGTGTGGACTTCCCGACAGCTCCAAACCACGCCAGGGTCAGCGAGGCGGGATGTCAGTCTGCGGGGGTTGGAGGGGTCGAGATGTCCGGTATGCACCTGAGTGATGGGTGCAAGTGTGGAGAGGTGAGTGTGTGAGGTGAGTGTAAAGTGTTTTAATCAGTTTTACTTACCTTTACTTCTTCCTGCAGGCTTCAACCCTTCAGGGCTCAGGAGTCTCTCATCTCACAGGCACAGAAAGCAGAATGGCCGCTGAACTGTCAAAAGCTGCAGCCTTCTGCTTTCTGCTCAGGAGAGATCTCTAAGTGAGCCTGAGTGGACAGATTGTCAGTGTTTGACAGCTTCACAGGGCGGGCTTAACAAGGTCAATCAGGGAAAATAGCGCGGGTTGGCCACAAGTCGATGGAGGCGGGACTAAAACCCGACAAGTGGGAGTCCCGCCTCCAAAAGCTCCCCATTGAGAAAATCCAGCCCGTAGTGTAGCATAAACCTAGGATAGAAGGATGCTTGACTCTGAGTTTGTGTAAGTAAATAAATAAAATACAGCAATGTTTTTATAGGTCTCAGGCATGACAGCTCAAACGTCTTTAAGAACATCCAAGCAAGAATAAAATGAGAAAAGGTCATTTCAGCACATTTCCGACAGACTGTTACAAATTCTCTCCATCTTACTCAATCTCAGGAGGGGGATGAATAATCACAAACAACATTATCAAGAAAACGGTGAACATTCTCCTTGATCCCCATAGGAATCCCCAGCTGATCAATTGGTGCTATTCTCTTTCTGTATTCCAGTTTGTCTCCCTCAGCTTCTATTACTTCCAGTAATTTCTCTGAGACTGCACTGACACCCACCAGCACAGGTTCAGAAAATGTACGCTTTTATCTGCCATGATACAGGGGGGCATGTTAGGATCTCTCTGGATGAATGAATTAAGATGGGCTGAATGGCCTTCCTCATTTGTAATTAGCTTGTGATCTTACCTGGGGCTCGGAGCAAGTTATAATGGAAACAGAGATGCTATGCTTGCCGTCTCCACGAATTACATGGAACAGATACAAGTACAAGCATAAATAGGGTTTGAAAAATGATCACTGCTGTTGAAAATAATCTCTGCATCTGCAATCAGGGTATAAATTGCATCACCATATTAATCACCTGAATTGATTAGCAACTTGTCATAAATTGAATAGGTTGGTCTAGTTCCAAGCAGTTTCACTGTAATTTCACATTATACACTTCCAATGCACACTAGCTATCTGAATTTTTATCCTGAAGCTAGTTGAGCTGACAATATTAGTGGTATTGAGTAAAATACCAACATTATAGCTCCCACAGAAAAACACTCCCAAAATCCAGCACAATCGTATGTACAAAATAATTTACTCAATTATTTGAATGTTTTAGTGGAGCACATACTCAAACAACCAATTTCTACATTTTTGCTTTGGAAAACTAATGTATGACTCTGGGTCTGGCCATTTGCCAACCTTAAATTATCAGCACCAATTACCTAACTCAATCCAACCACAGTCGAGACAGGCATCTAAATATGCAAAGAAATGTTGTACAGATCACAAGGCATTGGAAGGACAGCGATGTCTGTTGCCATCATGAAGCCTTGCTTTGGTAAAGGTTTCATGTACGACTGATCATCTTACAGAACCTGCAGAGCTTGGAATTGTTGGAAAGCCATCTTTCTCACTTATCGATTTCATGGCTAATGATTAAAGAGTGCGTAAGATTGGGCACAAAATAATCATGTCATGTATTACATTTCTAGAGTCATTCATAAATTTTCAACATGCTCCATTTGCTTTTAGAAATTCGAAGCACATTTGAAAAGCTTTCACACAAAATGTACTAAAATAGGAATAGGAGAAATAGTTGGGAAATTAAGGAAGCACATCTCTCAAACCTTATGTTCCATCCAAGTTAACTCTGAGTATTTCGTTTATTTCCAGTTTACAAAAATACTGTTGATCACATGACCCCATCCATTCCTAACATTGAGTGTCATCAGACAGCACGTGGGGTGCAAACATCACAGAGTTCACAGTAACTTTTTCCAAATCGTTGTTACAATCGAGAGCTAACAAGGTCCTAATATTGAAAGTCGTTTTATATCTAAATATACTTTTCACACATTTTGTTTTACATGGAGTAGGTCTGTCCACAGTCTACACCTCGCTCTGGGATGCACTCTTGCCCCAATATTCAGCACAGTTTGGTTCTGCAGTCCTCAAGGGGTTAATGTGATCCGAGCTTCTTGGCATTTCGCAGTTGTCGCTTCTACTGAGCTGCAAGGCAAGGTCAAAAACAAGTGATAGGATCGCCTGAAGTACTCACATCTGCCTCACACTTCACAGCCCTGGCACTGAGGCTTTTCAAAAGACTTTGAAGATAAAATCCAGCTAATTCGGCGCTGAAATCACCTCCGTCTTGTCACCGCATGTTGTCTCTGGTGCGCACAGAAACGCATGCGCACTCGCACACGTTGCTTGGTCCTTGCTCTGCCTTGCGATCCAGGTACTCAAAAGTCCCGAGTGCAATGCTGGGTTTTCAGCCCCCTGATGGTTTGCTCATGGATTGCCAGTTCCAAAAAAAAGTCAGCTGCACTGAGCTTGGCTGAGAAGGCACTGAGCATCAATATGTACGAGGCCCCCTTCTGCCGTCTGAGCATCAGAGTGTATTCATACAATGATCACCATAGCGCTGAAGCCAGCCAATGAGAGGAAGGAGACAGCATTCCCAAGGTTAAGCCTGTGAATCGCCAAGAGTGGCTGAATTCACATAAACTTCATTGGCGGTGCTGCAGGACCTCCTCATCTCCCACCACAATAATCAGTGAAAATAAAACTGACCCATAAAAACTACAGTTTTCAGCAAATTATTTTTCTCTTTCTTGCCAGAATTCACACTTTTTCTTTATACTGTATTATGTTCCTTCCTTTCAATTTCTCATTCTCTCTTTTTAATGTCTGCATCTCTTCCTCTCACAATGTCCAATTTTCTCAGCAAAAGTACGATTTATCTTTGTGATGAAACTAACTGATGAAAAAATTTAAGGAGAATTTAAGAAATGAGGTTAAGAGCAGGATGTTCATGGTTTTTCTTCAACTGGAGCTATTTTCTCTAATTCCATTGCCCTGCTCTTTTCTCACACCCTTTCGTAGTCTTCCTTTTTTTTAAAACTTATCCAATTCTATTTTAAATGATTTTCTAGTCTCTGCCTCTTCTGGCAAAGTATTTCATGTTCTAATTATTCTCCATGTGAAAACATTTCTCTTCATGTTCCCCCTTTGTTCTCCTGGTGAAAATCCTGAATCCCCTGAAAATAAACTTTTACTATTTACTCTCTCAAAACCTTTCATAATTTTGAAAATCTCTTAGATTTCCCCATCACTTTTCTCTGTTTTATAAAAAAATACATTGAGCATTTCTTCATAACTATAATCTCTTATTCTTGGTATAATTCAAGTCAATTTACCATTTGCTCTTTCCAGTGCTCTAATATCCTTTCAGTGATAGATGCCTAAAACTGCACACAACACTCCAACTTTGTCTTATACAAATGCAACATAATTTCCTTGCTTTTATTTTTAATGCCCGAGGAATAAATCCCAGAATCCTATCCGCCTTTTTATGGCTTTTTCTACTTGTACTTCCACTGTTAAAAATAATTGGGAACACATTTTCTTCTTCAGTTATACCAGTACGCCGGTGTAACCTGGTGAGGAAAATTTGGCAGGAAGCTGTTCCACTGGGTCCCTGTTACCTGCCATCCGGCACCACTTCTGGGATTATCCTCTGGAAGTGATGTTAGGCATAGAGTACATCCACCCAAATATAGATGGATGTATTGTAATAAGATGTCGATTATGGGATGATGTCAGAAGAGTATTTTCATAACCCTGCTTACCATCCTCTGGTCTGAATATTGACATTAATACATTCTATAACTATATCCTCTATTTTCTTCACAGCATTGGGTACTTGTGATGTGGGGAGGGTCTATCATTAACTGGGGGAAGGAGGGGAGACATCTTGCCATTTTGGTTTGGAGACACTTTTCCAGAGCACAGGGCTGGTGGGACACTGTGCCATTGATAGAGATTTTCTTTTTCTTTTCTGATGACTGGTGGATCCTTCATGATTTGCTTGCAATTTCTGTTTTAATTCCATATCTGCTGCATTTTCAGTTTTTTTAAGCTTTATTTCCCTACTTACGCTTTTTATATGAACCTTTTCTGTGCTTTCTCCCTCCCACTTGCACATTTTTTGGGCCTTTTTTATATCTGCATTCTTACTGCTGGCCTTTTCTATCATCTAATTGTTTTAGTTTACAGGTCATTTAACGCCCCCCCCCCCCCCCCCCGGTATAGTTGTTGTTCCTCTCGCTCCTCTCCCCCCTTTTTCTCTTCAACTTTCTAAAATACCTACCCTTCAATCTTCAGTTCTAATGAAGGATAAATACCCAAGGTATCATAATCTGTCTTTTCTCTTTACAGATGCTGACTATTCTGAGGGAGAATGCACGACTGGTTAGTCAGAGGAACAGAGAGATCAGGGAGTCTTGTAGGGCTGGAAGAGGTTACAGAGTTAGGGAGGGGTGAGGCCACAAGGAATTTAATCACGAAAATGGGAATATTAAATCTGAGGTGTTCGAGGACCAGAAACCAATATAGGTCAGTGAGGACAGGAGTGATGGGCAAGTTCTAGATGAGCTGAAGTTTCCAGAGCTGAAGAGGGAGACTGGCAAGGAGAGCATTGGAATAGTCATGTCTGCAGATGACAAAAGCATGGATGAGGGTTTCAACGGCAGATGGGCTGAGGTAGGAGTGGAAGCAGGTGGTATTACAAAGGTGGAAGTAGACAGTCTTTGTGATGGAGAGGATAAACATAAGATATAAGAGCAGGAGAAGGCCCCTCAAGCCTGCTCCACCATTCAATAAGATCATAGCTAATCTTCTACCTCAATTCCACTTACCCGCACTATCCCCATATCTCTGATTCCCTTAGTGTCCAAAAATCTATCGATCTCATTCTTGAAAATAGTCATGATATGGAGTCCGAAGCTTATTTCTGGGTTGAATCGGATGGTGAGGTTCTGAAAAGGCTGTTTCAGACAGAGACAGTGGTTGGGAGGGGCAATGGAGTTGTTAGCAAGGGTATGGACTTTGTAGCTGGAGGAAACTGCAGATCATCCCAGACTGGATGTTGGACAAGCAGTCGGACAGCACACAGGCAGTGAAGGAGCCAAGAGAGGTGTTGGAGAGAAAAAGAAACATCTTAATGCAGACAGGAATATCTTTTCCAGCAGCAAATAAAGCTAGTAGATGTGCAAGGGTATCATGAGTGAATTCAACTACTATTTTTCCTTCATTTCTATGAGAGCTTCTCTTTAACATCCTGTTTGAAAGCACAGACTGACATTTTGGGGGTACTGTGATGAATGAGAAACCTATGTCACTGAAGATTAGGCAACTGCCTTTCCCCTCCTCCATTTCCTTGCCATCTCCCCACATTCACTGTTCAATGCCATTTCCTTACAGGATATCAAGACTGAAGGTCATCCAAGGCTGAGGGGAAGAAGGGGGGTAGCTTGAACTGGATGGTTATGGAATTCATCTCTTAAATGTATCATCTTTCAGTCATTCTGTTATAACAATCATATGTGTCAGCCAATGGCTCAGTTGGTAGCACCCTCACCTCTGAATCAGAAGGTTGTGGTTTCAAGTCTCACGCCAGAGACTTGAGCACAAAAATCTAGGCTGACACTCCAATGGAGATGCCATCTTTTGGATGAGACTTTAAACTGAGGCCCTGTCTGCTCTCTCAGGTGGACATAAAAGATCCCATGGCGCTATTTCAAAGAAGAGCAGGGTATTTATCTCCAGTGTCCTAGCCAATATTTATCCCTCAATCAACATACCAAAAACTGCTCATCTGGTCATTATCACATTGCTGTTTGTGGGAGCTTGCTGTGCGCAAATTGGCTGCCACGTTTCCTACATTACAACAGTGACTACACGTCAAAAAGTACTTCATTGGCTGTAAAGCGTTTTGGGATGTCTGGTGGTCGTGAAAGGTGCTATATAAATGCAAGTCTCTTTCGATAGTAACAATGTTTTATTATTTTTTTGTTGAAACTCAGAAGAATGTGGTTTAGAGAATGTAATGAGGATCATTTTGTATACATACAAACAGTAATTCAATCTTATGTAAAGTTGAAATCTGTTCTGTTGGCATAACTTAATGCTGTTTCATAATTCACCTCCACCAATTTTCATAACTCATTTAGTCTCTCTTGTGCCTATACTACTTTTTTCTTTCTTTCAATAGAGATCTTAATAGTTGCAAAATATTTTGATGCCAATCCTTTTTAATTGTAGCAATTCTTAAAATTTAAGCAGATTTTAAAGAAATTTGATATCTTCTCAAAGTCCATTCAGCAAATGATCAGTTGCGTATCATTGCTAAATATACTCGGATTAAATAAAATGTACATGTCTCCTCAAATACCCTCTTCTATTGTGGAAATGACTCCACAGCCAATGCATTATGTCTTAATCTTACCCACAAAACATCAAACATTGATAGGTAACGCAAAACAGAAATTACATTGATTTTTTTTTATTTTTTTTTAAACGTGATGTGGCTGAATGAGCTTTTAAATATTAAATACTGGTGGTCTGTCAATCAGCTGAAAGAGATGGGCAATCCAAGCAATTAAATTTCTCCACAACTTGTGTCAAACCATACGAATAAGCGTTTCAATTTGGATGAAATCTGCAAACTGTGAGTTTTGACTCTCCAACCCAAATCTGTACCTCGATGGGAAGTTTGAATTGTCAAATTAGATCCAAATTATTTCAATTCAGATCACGAAATGACTTTAGAAACTGCCCTGAGATTGTCTGACACAATGTTTACTTGTTGTGGGGCACTCATTATGTATTTGGCGTTGTTCTACACAAAATGACAATGTTTCTGCTTTGCTCAACTCCACAATGAAGGACAAGGACAGCAATCCTACTATCTGACTGCACTATTCTGCAGCACAATTCACTGAAGATTTCAAGTTGGAACGCAAACAAGTTTATAGTAAACAACGATATTGCACATAGGACAGAGGATATTGCTACTATTGAACTACACTATTATTACTAAACATTTCTAATCTCCAGGTCCAAAGACACACTCCACTGTTAAAGAAATTTACATTTTTTACATTAGTACTTGCATTCTGTGTACATTGTAAATTGTGCTCAAGTTATAAAGAATTTTGTTTAAAAATAATGCCGTTCGCCAAATGATTGACCAATAGGAACAGAGCAAATGGATACATGCAGCGAGTAGGGAGCCATATGAAGTAACATGGTAAGCAAGGAGTAATTTAATGATTTGTGGGGGAAATTTCTGCTATAATAGTATTCTTTCATGTTATTTCTACACTGTAAAGCCTATTCATGAGATTAAGCAATTACACCAGTTCTAGACACACAGCCAAGATCAATTCAGTTTTTACAGAATCAGTAGTTTCACGAGAAACTAGATCATATAATGTTACAGCACAGAAACAGGTCATTCAGTTCTTAAATCTGCCCGTCATGTATTTTTGTTTGTAAGCCACCTCGTCTCCTAGTCTAATCCCACTCTCCTGCTTGCTCCCGATACAGTATACCCTTTAATAATCTTCTTTGCCAAGCAATGAATTCCTTTTTATGGACTCTGCTTAAGCAATGGTTTGTGGCAGGAATTTCACATTCTAACCACTCAGTATAAATAAAAAAATCCTAACCTCCCCTTAAATTCCCTAGTTTCAAATTTTATTCACGGCACCCCAACCTTTAATACACTGTGCCGGCTCTTTGAAACAGCTGTCCAATTTAGTCCCCCACCCCAGCTTTTTCCCCCACAACCCTGCAAATTAGTTCTCTTCAAGTACGTGCCCAATTGCCTTTTGAAAGTTCCTATGGAATCTGCTTCCACCACCCTTTCAGGTAGCGCGCCCCAGATCTTAACAAACCTCCGTTAAAAAAAATTTCTTATTGCCCCGCTAGTTCTTTTGCCAATTATTTTAAAACTATGACCTTTGGTTACCAACCCACTGACCAAAGGAAATGATTTGTTCCTACTTGCTCGATCAAAACTTATGAGGGGTTTTGAATACCTCTATTCGGTCTCCCCTTAACCTTCTCTGCTGTAAGGAGAACAATCCCAGTTTCTCCAATCTCTCCACATAACTGAAGTCCCTCATCCCTGGTATCATCCTGGTAAACCTCCTCCGTACCCTCTCCAAGGCTTTGACATCTTTCCTAAAGTGTGGTGCCTAGAATTGTACACAATACTCCAGCTGAGGCCTAACCAGTGATTTGTAAAGGTTTAGCATGACTTCCTTGTTTTTGCATTCAATGCCTCTATTTATAAAGCCAAGCATCCCATATGCTTTCTTAACTGCCTTACCAACTTGCTTTGCCACCTTCAAAGATCCACTGCTCTTGCACCCCTCTCAAAATAGTACCGTTTAGATTATACTGCCGCTCCATGTTGTTCCTTCCAGAGTGCATCACTTCACACTTATCCACATTAAATTGCATCTGCCATGTGCCTGCCCATTTCACTAGTCTGTCTATGTCCTCCTGAAGTCTACCACTATCCTCCTCACTATTTACTTCGTTGCCAAGTTTTGTATAGTCTACAAACTTTGAAATTATACTCCCTATAATTAAGTCTAAATCATTTATATATAACAATAAAAGCAATGGTCCCAATACCAACCCCTCTGGGACCCTTCTCTTCAGTCAAAAAAAATCCATTCACCACTACTCTCTGCCTCCTCTCCCTTCGCCAATTACGTACCCAGGTTATCACTGTCCCTTGAATCCCATTTCTATTTTTGGAATAAGTCTGTTATGTGCTACTTTATCAAATGCCTTTTGAAAATCCATATATATATATATAACATCTGCACTACCTTCATCAACCCTCTCTGTTACTTCATCAAAGAATTCAATCAGGTTAGTCAGACATAATTTGCCTTTAATAAATCCATACTGGCTGTCCCTCATTAACCTATGCTTTTCCAAGTGAGAATTAATTTTGTGCTTGACAATGGTCGCTAGTAGTTTCCAACCACTGATGTTAGACTGACTGGCCTGTAGTTACCAGGTTTATCCCTCTCCCCTTTTTTGAAAATGGGTGTAACATCTGCAACCTCCAGTCCTCTGGCTCCACTCCCATATCCAAGGAGGATTGAAAGATTGTAGTCAGAGCTTCTGCTATCTCCACCCTTGCTTCCCTCAGCAACCAAGCATGCATCCCATCTGGACCGAGTGCCTTGTTAACTTTAAGTGATGCCAACCGAGTTAGCACCTCCTTTCTATCTATTTTATCCTATCCAATATCTCTACTCCCTCCTCCTCTACTGCGACATGAACTCCATCCTCTTCTTTTGTGAAGACAGATGCAAAGTATTCATTAGTCAATTATTCAGGACCTCAATCATGCCCTCTGCAACCACAAGCAGATTTTCTTTTTTGTCCCGAAAGATTTTTGGGTTCCCTTTGCCCTTCTATTATCCTTTTTCAAGTTCCCTCTGCACACTCTGTATTCTGCTTGGTTTTCAACTGTATTCTGTACCAGACGTATCATAAACCTCCCTTTTCTGTTTTATTTTAACCTCTATTTCCCTTGTAATCCAGGGAGTTCTAGCTTTGGATGCCCTACCTTTCCTCCTCAAGGGAGGAAGCATGGTTCGTACCCAAACTATCTCCACTTTGAAGGCCTGCCATTGTTCATTCACTGTTTTCTTGGCCAATCTATGTTTCCAATCCACCTGTCTCAAATCACTGAAATTGGCTTTCTTCCAGTTATCAACTATTCTGTTACCAGTTGACCTCTTGTTGCATTGCTGAGAATCAATTGATTCACTACTTCATAATAGGGGTATTTATGGCATTAGTGTCACTGATTTACAGTGACCAATTAAGTTAAATTCTATTTTTACCAAATGGTCTTCTGAGATTTGCCCTGTTGCTTTGAGGGTTGAATTCCACAACTCCCATTAATTCTGTTTAAACTGTAAATGAGAGGCCTTTTTCCACATACGTAGACAATATATGTACATATAGCTGTACCTATGTAATTAAGTTTTATCCCTAGCAATGTGATATGCCAGATGCACCAATTGGAGGTAGGTAGCAGCAGTGGGAAGGTGGAATGGTTTTCAGCTACATTTGGAGGCAGCTCTGATAGCGATAGGAGATGGTTCCAGGCTTTGGTAGCAATGAGGAATGGTTCTGGACTTTGGTAGAACTGGGGTAGGGGTCCTAGATTTGATGCTACTGGAGTGGGGCTGTTAGAATTTAACAACATGGGCAGACATGGTGGCATAGTGGTTAGCACTGTTGCCTCACAGCGCCAGGGACGCGGGTTCGAATCCGGCCACGGGTGACTGTCTGTGTGGAGTTTGCACATTCTCCCCGTGTCTGCGTGGGTTTCCTCCCACAGTCCAAAGATGTGCGGGTTAGGTTAATTTGGCTATGATAAATTGACCCTTAGTGTTAGGGGCATTAAATACATGGGGTTACGGGGATAGGGTGGGATATGTGTCGGTGCAGGCTCGATGGGCCGAAATGGCCTCTATCTGCACTGTGGGGATTCTGTGATTCTGTGAACATGGGTGTCCTTTGATCTGGCATCACTGTAGAAAGGGAAGTTGGAGTTTGGTAGAACTGTGGAACGCAAACCTGAGGTTTGCCACACTGGGGTTGGAATGTGAGGTTTGGCTGGCTGGTGGATTCCTGGTGTCCAACAGCAGTGAGCATGACTACAAAATCAAAATACTGCGGATGCCGGAAATCTGAAATAAAAACGGAAAATGCTGGAAATACTCAGCAGGTCAAGCACCTGTGGAGAGAGAAACAGAGTTAATGTTTCAGGTCGATGACCTTTCATCAGTTCCTTCATCAGAAGTGCTTCATTTGGGGAGAAAAAAAATCCAAGAAGTGACTATTACTTAAATGGAAAGAAAATAATGGCCCGGATTTTGCGGTTGGCGGCGTAATTAAGGATCCAAACTGAATGCACACTTACCTGTTGTTGTGAGGCCCCAAATGAAAAGTTGCTCAGATGCTGCGGAATAGAGGGCAGCGCAGTGGCCCACGGATCCCAGGGGCGCACTGTGTGCAGAAGCTTACCTCGGATCACATGGGTCAGTGCTCCAATCAGATTGTACACCTTCCGGTGTCTCTAATGGAGGGGCTTTGGAGAAAGGCCAGGGAGCAGGTCACTTGTCTACCCTCTTGGCTGCAGATGGTGCATGGCCAGCTGGTTCCAGTTTGGAAAAAGGCAGAAAGTTAGATTGCTGTGGAGACCTCACAATAAAACAATTCATATAACGCAATAATATTCATTGCTGAACTGATGTTTTTTTCTAAATCTTGTTTAAGTGTCAAAGTCTGCAGACAGCTAATAACCCATTAAAGGAAAGGACTTTCACCAAAATGAAGATTTTATTTTTTATTGGTGGGTATCCCCTCACGCCTGTTTGCACTAGCCATAAAATTTTCAGGCATAATTACTGGGCACTTGGTGGGCAATTACCCCAACTTTGTGCCAGCAATTAGGATTTCCCCATCGGTGCAGCTCATCTGTCAAGTCGGAACTTGACAGATTGCAAGTTCAGGATTTCGCGCACTCCAAAAGGGACGGTTTATAGAGTAGACCACTTCTCAATTAAAATCCTTACACTCTATTGCTTGATATTGTTTCTAATTAATACTGCTGTCTCTCCTTCCTTTATTCTCTCTCTATCCCCTTTTCAAGGCACTGACTTTTACTAGGGTGTTGTTCTGCAGGTGGCAACGGTGCTCCAGAACCCAGACCAAATGTCCATTCTTTATGTGTGAGCTCAGACAGTGACCATCAATCACAGGAGCACCCAATCCATTCTCTTACTCATTTTTCAGCAGAAGGCACTAAACAATAATCAGAAGCAGAAGCCCTGCCTAATATTTGTTTCCTCTAACCCGGGGAGGCCAAGACCAATTGTAGCACCTGAACTGCTGCCCCTGCAGAGATCAAAGACCTCCCCAAATGAAACTTGTAACCTTCTAGGCTAAGTACTAAACTGTACAGTCCATTGGAGAGCTCTCCTCCTGAAATTCTAAACAGAAGAAGTCAGCAAGAATCCACACAATATCAAAAAAAGGAATTCCTCGTTAGTCACAGAGCATTATCTGAAAGAGATCTCTGTTGTTGAGCAGCACTGGGAGTTCTCGGATGTCGAATGGAAGATTGTGCAGCGCTTCTGGTTACTTTCACAAATAAATTAAGGATTGGATTATTGGGGACGACTATTTTGGTTTCTCTGCTAAGGTTTTAAATTCACTATTAGTAATGTGGGCTGATTTTCAGGCTTACTTAAACTGGCATCAGTGGATTATTATTATTTTTTTTTTTAAAAGAGAGTAATTACTTAACATTTTCCACAAAAGGATTAAACACAATAGTCATGGATCACTGCATATTGTGTAGAAATATCACTTATGCCATTATTCGATAGCAGAGCCTATCTGAATAAACTGGACTGCCATTTGCAAAATCATTTTTGGGCATCTGCAAGTCTTTTTACTCAAATACATTCTCAGATAGATCATGACCGAGGACTTCAACAGCACTATCAATTTAAACTATTTGTGTCAAGATGAAATAAAAACCTAAAGACAGCACAGTACATGAGAACTGAAATTTACTGTACCACTTTCTAGCAGGATCACGCTCTAATTTCCCCAGAGTTCCCATATTGCTTTCTGGCAATGCTTGGGCCACTCGGGCACCTCCGAACAGCCAAAGAAAAAAGAATGGAATGGGTGGAAGGCTGCTGGCTTATGCACAGCTCAACTTCTCACCTGGGATAGAATGTGTAGGAAAACCATAGGAAGGAAGAAGATGACAGAAACTAAGAAAAGCAAGAAAAAACCTGAATTAAATAGGGTTGTAAAAGATCCCATGGCAGTATTCAAAAGCAGGGATTTCTCCTGCTATCTTGGCCAACATTCCTCCCTCAACCATCACCACCAAAAAATAGATGATCTGACCATTCAGGACATTTGCCATTTGTGAGACATTGATGTGTGCAAGCTGGTTGCTGTGTTTGCTCAGATCACAAGTGACTTCACTTCAAAAAATAATCTATTGGTTGAGAAGTGCTTTGGGATGACCGGAGGACATTAGGTGCTATGTAAATGCAAGTTTATTTCTTTAACTGTGGGAATCTGCAGGGCTGTTCTTCAGGCGTGGATTCTATTACTGTATAAAGAATTCAGAACAAATGTAATTAACACCCTGCTACTCCACTTGCAGCATTGTACATTAAGCACTTGGCACCAATTCGTAGTCACAATGTGCCCTAAATATGCATATCATTTGCTGAATAATATATTAACATGCAATCTTCAAAACACAAGACCCTAGCATTTTAAAAGAAACTAGATTCACTTTAATCAGCTGGTCTGTATTCCTGCTGTTACTTGGCTCCCTCTAGTGTTCGGCAGTGTTTGGATACAACATGGCAATATGTTTTTGGGTGCATCAAGTGCCAGCACAACCAACTCTTACTAGAGAGACCAAAAAATGTTAATATGAAGATGGTTCACAGTGACAGGCCCATAAGCATATACTGCCCTGCTAAATAAATTAAAAAACACAAGATGCATGTGTTGGGAAAGCATTTGAAAACCAAAGACAACGAATAGGAAACCCACATGCAGAAATATCACTGCAGAAAGTGCATTGCTTTGTAAAAGTGTTACTATTTATCTTGCCCCTCCTTCAATAGTCTCCTGCAACATTCAGAATTTCTGGCCTCGAGATTGCGTAGACAGAAAGGAAAGAAAGGAAAGGTTAATGGACAGAAAACAAAGTAGGAATAAACGGGTTATTTTCGGGTTGGCAGGCTGTAACTAATGGGGTACCGCAAGGATCACTGCTTGGGCCTCAGCTATTCACAATCTTTATTAATGACTTAGATGAGGAGGCCGAGTGTAATGTATCCAAGTTTGCTGACGATACAAAGCTAGGTGGGAAAGTAGGTTGTGAGGAGGATGCAAACAGGCTGCAAAGGAATACAGACAGGCTAAGTGAGTGAGCAAGAACATGGCAGATGGAATATAATGTGGAGAAATGTGAAGTTAGGAAAAATAGAAAAGCAGAATATTTTTTTAAATGGTGAGAGACTGGGAAATGTTTAGAGGGATCTGGGTGTCCTTGTACACGAATCATTAAAGTTAACATGCAGGTACTGCAAGCAATTAGGGAAGCAAACAATATGTTAGCCTTTATTACAAAAGGATTGGAGTACAAGAGTAAAGAAGTCTTACTGCAATTATTTAAGGCCTTGGTGTGACCACATCTGGAGTACTGTGTGCAATCTTAGTCTCCATACCCAAGGAAGGACATACTCGCCTTAGAGGGAGTGCAACAAAGGTTCACCAGACTGATTCCTGGGATTGAGGAGAGATTGAGGAGACCAGGCCGAAATGCCCTAGAATTTAGAAGAATGAGGGGTGATCTCGTTAAAACATAAAATTCTTAAGGGATAGACAGGATAGATGCTGGGAGGATGTTTCCACTGGCTGGGGAGTCTAGAACTAGGAGTTACAGTCTCAGAATAAGGGGGTCGCCATTTAGGACAGAGATGAGGAGAGATTTCTTCACTCGAGGGTTGTGAATCTTTGAATTCACTACCCCGGAGGGCTGTGGATGCTGAGTCGTTGAGTATATTCAAGACAGAGATCGATAGATTTTTGGATATTGAGGGAGTCAAGGGATATGGGGATAGTGCAAGAAGGTGGAGTTGAGGTAGAAAATCAGCCATGATCTTGTTGAATGGCAGAGCAGGCTCGAAGGGCCGAGTGGCCTACTCCTGCTCCTACTCCTACTCCTGTTCTTAATTCTTATATAGGAAGAATGGACCATTCAGCCCCCGAGTGAGGGAAAAGTTAAAAGCCTGAGAATGGCAAGTTAATAGATTATAAACAAAGCACTCATTGTTTTCAATCCTGTAATAATCCCTTTGCTCCTTGCATTTCCAGCACAGCCATTTCACTAAAATGGATATACAGACTTCAGTCTGAAGCTCTTGCTTAAATGAAAAAAAAAATCACTATTAACAAATAAAGGTTTAAACAAAATACCAGATGGTAGTGGCTAATGCATGCCATCCTTGTGCTTACCCTTGAAGTGAAAATACTTAAAGCTTTGTATTACTGGAGTGGCTCTTAGTCAGAGGGGTTCCTGAATCAGACAGTTTGAGTGTTGGAAGTGCTATTTTGAAAGTGAAAATAATGACTCTCCAGGACACAAAACAAGATTTCCTTTCAATACTAAGGATAAAAAGGAAGACATTTACAGCACTACTGATGAGCATTGCCAGCAATGGATCCCAGGATGAGGATTCCAATAAAGCTGAGCCACAAAAACATTTTAAAAAATTGTTCCTAGGAATGTACTCATGCTTCTCTTGATGCATACTAAATTGGAGGCTGGGTGGGGAACAGTAGAGCATCAGTTCAAAGACAGTTCTGGGCAGTACTCTGCTAAACTACATCTTTCCTCACAAAAAGATCAAAAGCAGTTCATGAAGGTGCACATAAAAAGGAAAAAAAATATTGCAAAACATTAACAAAAAGGCATCCGAATAAAAAGTTTCCGCTGTCAATTAGACCTCCCATGGGTGATGGGTTCATTTGGTTTCCTATTATTTATCAATAAATAGTACTTCACAAAGCACATTCCCATTCAAAGAGGTACATGAGCTACACATCAGAATGCCCACTCCTTCCACTCACCCTTTGCCACATACACTTTGCACTTTGTTTTGTCTTTGGAGGGTCAGAGGATATCTATTGAAGGCAATCAATTGCAGTTCACTCAAATTATTTATTTGGAAGGACATTGGAGGTTGAATGTGCCTGCTCCACATGACCAGCTCCTTCATCAACCCTGGGTGGAATTGGTGAATCAGTTTTCTCGTCACAAACTCATGGTGTATAACTGAAGGATAATCTACACACTTTCAATAATACTCATGGCAAGTGGTTATGGTTTCCTTGCTGGACATTTTTTCTCCCCAAAATGTTTGTTATACATTTCAGTTTTGACAATTGATTCACCAGCCCTGTGACTCACTTTACAAATAGTGGTCATCTGGAAAGTATGGATGGTAGTAAGCAAGCAGATACTCCTACTAGGATCATTTATATAGCACCTTTACTATAGAAAAACACCCCAAGGCACCTCAGGTACATAAGGAAAACCAGGCACAATAATGCCCCCTCATACACAGTAGGGTTAGCTTGTGGTTTTCCATTTGTTTGTGTTTTCAGCAGGGAATGAGACATGTTTATTTACTTCTGGATAGTTCAGCTTAGAAGAGGGCAGGGAGTTGCAGTATCAATCATTATAAATAACATCCTTGTTGTCAGAATCCTCTGCCAACAAACAATGAATAAGGTTGTCCATTACACCAGGGGTCTCAACTTGCTCAATTTCACATACTAGCAAAACCAAGAAAGCGAAGACTAGCTCACAATGCTTTGGGAGCTATGAGAGAAGCAGGCTCAATTCTGTAGTTCCATACTCAGTAACTAAACAGTGTACAATTAATAATGTTAGAGGAGCAGAGTTTGCCTCAATTGATACCAGGTTTAATCTGTACCCGATCCCTTAATTGCTTGACAGAACAGCAGGGAGGTAGTTTTAAGTCTCCTACTCAATCTATGCCAGGAATGAAAGAAAGAAGACTTGCATTTATATAGCACCTTTCACAACCACCGGACATCTCAAAGTGCTTTACAGCCAATGTACTTTTTGAAGTGTAGTCACTGTTGTAATGTAGGAAATATGGCAGCCAATTTGCGCACAGCAAGCTCCTACAAACAGCAATGTGATAATGACCAGATCATCTGTTTTTGTTGATTGAGGGATAAATATTGGCCAGGACACCGGCGAGAACTCCCCTGCTCTTTTGAAATAGTGCCACGGGATCTTTTACATCCACCTGAGAGCAGATGGGGCCTCGGTTTAATGTCTCATCTGAAAGACAGCACCTCCGACAGTGCAGCACTCCCTCAGTACTGCACTGGAGTGTCAGCCTAGATTTTGTGCCGACTTCACCAGATGGCTCAGCCTTGATTCAATGGGAATCATGTTAATCGGGCACCCCTCTTCCTGCCCCCCAATAAATCATCTGGCACAACACCACAGTTTGTCTCATTCGTTGTTTGTATGGACATACTATTGTCCATGTGCAGTTGTCTTACTACATAAAACAGCAACTGTATTTCCAAAGTAATTCATCAGATATGAAACACTTTGGGATGTCTCAAGGATGGGATAAGTGCCTATAAAAAAAAGTTTGTTCTTTCTTAGATTCAGGTTAGTAAAGAGTGGCAGTTAAGCAAATCGACATCTTCTCCCTGACCGACAAGATAATGTTGTCAGAGAAGAATCTATCCAGGACATGGGATATTTGCTAATAACGAAGTTGCTGGCTATTTCACAAGACATGAAAGAAGCTGCTATGGAATTCTTTCAGCAGTAATTTCCTTAGATCCCTCAAACTCAATTCTAGCTTCTGGTCTTGCATTTCCACAAAGGGGCCAACCATTGGAAAGTAAGGCTGCTGGTGTGCTTGTGTCAGAAGATGCAGTCTCTGTTGTACAATTCATTGAAAGAGTCTTTTTCTCTCTTCCTCTTCCCCCTCCCTAGCAGGAAAATTACACATTCTAACTCCCCTAATGTTGTCATGATTCTTGAAAGAACAGAAAGAAAGCAAAAAAGCAGTCAAACCTCTGCTTTTTAGTGCCATTGGAAAGTTCTGTTATAGGAGTGGCATTTCACCACCTTAAGGCCTTTAGAGATTTATGCTAATTGGAAGAAGCAGAATCAAAGACAAAAAAGACATTTATTGACTGTAATAAATCATTTCAATGTGTCTTATTTTCCTAAACAATCACAGCAAGCCATTTAAACTTCATGTTTGCTTGAACTAATACAGTCATTTTCATAGATCAATACAATCAATTACTGTACAGACTCCTGAGGTGGTTGTAGTGTAGACTGTAGGTCTATTCGGTTAGACACAATGGTTCAAAGAACTGTTCAATTATTGGAGTGGGGGTGAGAAACAGTCCCATGGGAGGTTTTAGATGGATTTTTTTTTCCCTGGGGAGATGCAATACATAACCAGACTAGTGGAATAGTATTTTTAATTTAAAAAGCCAATTGTGCATATATTCCAAAAATATGCTGAAGAGCTGTTAAATTGGACTTGAGAAATTGTTATTTATCCCCCCCCACCACAAACAACTTTTATAGTTGTTGCATTAGGTCTCTTCACATAGTTGCAGCACCATCAAGTTCTAGGGATGTGCTACTCTTTCACTATCACTGAAGGAAGAATCATTAAGAGGATGGTGATCATTTATAAAGCTGGGGTGGAAGAATAAAAACAGCTGAAGTGAGAAATATACAAGCCAATGTAGAACGTTTTTCTTGTCTCCAAATTAACTTAAGACAACAAGGCTCAGTAACATCACTGACTCATGGACTGCATACTCGGAACTTGCAACACAAAAGACAGCATTCTGGCAATAATCTAGAATTTACCTTAAACATTGTCAACTCTCATTTATTCTGAACTATAAAAGAAAGTCTCAAGGTGATTAAGTAATTTCACGGGGAGGGGGGGTGGAGAGAAGATGCATTGAGATAGGTCTTTAAAAATATATAATGAAAGATGTATTGGAGATTGAAGTAAACAAGCCATTTAACTTAGACAGTGAGCATAGGACTGGGAGGACACACTTATGAAGCTCATGAGAATCAAGACAGGTTAGAGATTAGATTTTTCCATATAAGGTAGTGGATGTTTAGAACAGACTTCCAGAGAAAGTGGCTGTTTTGGGGTCAACTGACACCTTTAAAAAGGGGCTAATCAATAAGTTATTAAGGAGGATTTAAGGTTAAGATATCAACCCTGCTCCCTACCCTCCACCCCAAGGAGATAAAGGAACTTAATGTCCCTAAAGTAGAGGATTAACAGGTGGTACGAGAGGGAAGTCTACAATGGAGTAAATTGTACAAGGGCTTTGGATGCAGAGGTCTTGATGGGCTTTTCACTCTGGCAGTTGACCAAGCCCTGAAAACAAGGCGTAACCAAGAAAGTTCAATTTCTCAGGTGAGAAACTATTGCAAATAAACTTTCTTAACTATCAAAAAAATCTTACCATCCACTGCCATTTTGAGAAAGGTCCAATTGCATTAGAGACATCAAGTTTTATCAGATGTAATTACTTTTTCCAGTCTGGACCAACACTGAATAGATGGCTCAGTAGTAATGCCATCTATAGGCCGTCAGAAGAAATTGAAGTTTGGGTAGCAGCAAATTTGCTCAATTTAAAACTAAAAAGTCAAGCTTGCATTAATGCAAATGATAAATTTAGTTTAGTGGATTTTCAGGACCAAATTTCAAACAAGATGGTCCAATTAAACAGAGTGGAACCAGAATGGAACCAAGGTACATCAAACATGGTGATACAACGGTCACTATGGTAACCGTGGGTGGCACTCTGCCAATGGGACATTCAACATGGCCGCAGGCAATGGAGCAGCAACTCTTAAACACAGACTGTGTCATCCATTTATAATGTGAAATTCACCAAGACAAAACATTTAGAACACATGCAGAAACAGCTCACGACACAATGGAAAACATTAAAGCTGTAACCCCATTGAAACCCGGATTTAAAACAAGATTCCCAAACTGGTTGAGTGAACAGGAACAAGAAACCGTGGTGCCTCTTGTGAAGACAACCTACATAACGTGAATGACTGTGACTTTAGAGCATCTTCAGAAATAGTATACACGGGGCAACTCCCTCCGGTTAGACGGGAAACTCGACATTCTTGGAGGGAGGGAGGGAAAAAATTATTGTTCTAAACTGAGAAATCAAGGTGAAGGGTCAAAACCACGAACAGGACACTAATAGAATAATAAAGAAACAAGGTAAATTAAAGTAGTTTAGAAGGCTTTTTAGTTTATTGTTCTCTGGGAAGGGAAAGGGGAATATCTGATTTATACCTGCTAACTACTTTATACAGCTATAATCACCATTGCAGTTACTTTTCCCAAGTCAATTAAATTTAGATGCAAATATAGACATTTCCCTGTTGTTCAGAGACTCAAAAGGGTTTTGAAAGGGACTTCTAATTCTCTTTAAAAAGAAAGGGAGTGGCTTAGATTCCTGTTGCTGCACTCTCTTCAGTCAGGGAGGCAACAAGACTGTTTCAAAATACATACATCAATATAATGCTGTCACTGAGCAAATGTGTTTTTTTGTAGTTCTTTCCATCTTGCTCTTAAATTCACCACCTGCTTTTTATCAAACTATTCAGTTCTATCGTTCCTCCAACCTATCTCAACCGCAGCAGATGGCACTAGTATAACCCAATAAATATCCAGAACAAGGCAACTCCCAAATCTTCTATTGCAGCTAGACCCAGTTCGTTGGTTCAACTTTTGAATACAACTTTGCATTATGCAATTGATCTTGCCCAGATTAAAAGTCTACCAAGGTTTCAACCTAAATTAGTAATCTTTTGTGGTGTGTGTTGTCCAACGTCAGTTTCTACAGTCTACACCAAACCAATAAAACAATTGAACATTTACACTGCAATTAAGTTTATGAATACTGCAATAAAATTAATAATTCATTGAATAAACAAATATAATTTGTGGCACAGGTTAAACGGCACAGAAGTCCAGTACACGAGAGGTTCGCACAAGATGAGCACGCCTTTGGAAGGGCGTGATGGGGGGATGGGACCAGTTTGATTTTCTTTTCAAATATACATTTGGCCAGCAATAAATTGTGTGCTACTTCATCACCAATACTTTTCCATTCAAGGACTCAATTTTCTATTTACTTCCATTGTGAACACTGAATGAACTGCTACATTTAGGGGGGGGGGGGGACTTTTTAAAAACCTTGTGTCTAATCACATGAGCCAACCTATAGTCTTCGACTTCCTCTATAAATACAGATAAGAGTTTTAACTCCAAGCACCGGTGATGCCCCTGGTTTTGGGCTAATGACTGAATATAGTGAAAACACATTCACATTTTTCAGAACTCTTCACAGCCTGTATACAGAGGGTCCTATGGTGAAACAGCCATGCGTCAATCAATCTTACTGTACAATAAGTTAGTACATGTGTACCACAGACCAGGTATGCAATAGGTTTCATTTGATAGTCTAATGCGGATGTTAACGAAATTCAGCAATAATGACCGGCAATATTAAAATGTAAATGCATTTCTCATTCTGACCATGGATGTTAGTGTTGAAATCTAACCCAAAGACATTTTTTTGCAATCCTATTCCTAGCCCACTGAAGACTCCATTAAAGGCATTCCTTGATCCAAATTAGTCTGCAGTGTAAAATGCAGCAGGAGTCCGAAACAAGACCAAAGAATGCTCGAAAACAGCTTTGTTGAAATCCCAAGATATTCGATATTTAAGTTCCATGGAAGTGTTCTTAATGAAGTACCCTTGGTGATGAAGAGTAGTTTTGTTGCCAGAGGGATTAGAACTCAGCTGCATCTCAACTGCTTTCACGTATCTACAATACAACCATATATGAAAACCAATCTGTCCCAATGGTTTTCATAGTTGAAGTTCTGAACAGTTTCTGAAATGACCGTCATTTATTCCATAATTGCACGGTACAGAGATGGCTCAACATAGTCCCCGCGATACCTGGAGTTCAAAACTCGCTGTCGCTTTGACACATGGGCGACCTCCTCTTCTGCAAAAATCCCAGTGAAGCGCATGTCTGACGCAATTGACTGCAAAACAAACAAGAAATGTTTAAAACTTTAAAAAGTAAAGGGCTTTATGAACACGCAAGACATTTGATCTATATCGATTTTCAATATTTATGAACAAAATAAACTTTGAAATGGTAAAACCCAAATTGCTTCCTGTTTGCAGAACTACAATTAGCAGACTCAGGACAATAAGAATGACAGAAGCTGTGAAATTCTCAATTTGAGTAAGAAGACAAAGAGCTTTAATCTGGCAAGTTTATATTGTGACCACACAAACAAGAGTTTTAAAGTTTTAAATGCAAGTTTTAAAATATACAGGTTTAAACTTTTCCATATGTTCATACTAGAGTCTTAATTCTATGTAAAAAAGTGGCGAGCGCGACCCACATTCATATAGCGCCTTTCACGACCGTAGGATGTCCTAAAGTGCTTTACAGCCAATTAAGCACTTTTTTTTAAAGTGTACTCACTGTTGTAATGTTGTAAGCGCGGCAGCCAATTTGCGCACAGCAAGGTCCCACAAACAGCAATGCGATCATGACCAGATAATCTGTTTTTTTTAGTAGTGTTGGTACTATTCGAAGAGCAAGGAACTTCTCTGTATCTGGCCAGCACCAAAGACAGATTATCTGGTCACTTATTTCATTACTATTTGTGGGATCTTGCTGTACGCAAATTAGCTGTTCTATTTCCTACATTACAACATTATTTCCATATCTTTTACCTCCTTCGGCATTCTTGGAAGTTTGACATCCAACTCAAATGGCTGTTATTTGTCTCAAGTTGAAAACAAAAAAGGGGATCCCAAAGGTTGAGTGAAATCCATATTAAGAGCCAGCCAGGCTGAAGCAAAACTAGATACGAACAAATTCCTCCCTAAAATATTGGATATTTGGAATAGATTCAAATCAGCTATTTTCTGCATCGCTACCCATTTAATCAATCTAAATAAACAGAAAACAAAACAAAACAAAAATGAAGTTACTTGATTGAAGGTTATAAAGTACAGACATGTATTTTCTATAAACAATACATGTAGACATTTCTTATGGAAAATATTGAATGTGGTTATTCACTTCCTGCAAGGGACTAAATAAAGGGATCCCATAATAGTGTAGACTGTACTTTGGTGGCTGGCATGGAAGGGATCTCTTAACAAACCAAGCTCGGGTCTTGAAACAATCCAATCTCTGATCTCTCTAAATTCATACAAACTTCACAGAATAGCTCCTGAAATTGCACACTGCAGCACTAACTAAATGATAACATACTAACCAGCCTGGACTTGACTTTTTTGGGGAGTTCTTCATTAAGAGTGTACACATCCTCTCTCTTCACCATCAATTGAGAACCATCTTCAAACTCCACCTGAATGGATAAGCAAAGCAGAGTCAGATATGCCATGGATAAGGAAGAAAGGACAACTTAGTTAAAACTTTAGCCTCAGGAGTGACCAGATAGATTAGAGATAGAAAGACACATGCATTTAACATATGTTGACTTTTGAAAGCTTGCTTTATAGGACATGCATTTGTGCATGTGTGTGTGTGTTAGTTTTCTGTACCAAGGGCAGAGATTTTTTTTTTTTTTTTTTTAAACGATAGAAAACTTGTGTTTTAAAGAGATCTCATTCACTTTGGTCACGATTTTGAATTAACTAGTCAATTACTCCAAATTCAGCACAAAGTACAAACCTTATATAAAATGGGTTTGGCATTACTAAACCATTGCCTGTAGATGTGTGCAGCGCAGGAGGAAGCTTTGACATACTAGATTGGCAATTATTTAACATTGACCAGCAACCAAGGAGAAAAAATATTTTCTATGACTGTCACCTATCTAAACACATGCAGACAATATCCAGGTCGCACATCAACTACTTCAAATGATTACCCATAATGCAGGTTTGCAATTTAAGCCAAATAGTTTAAAGTGTAATTCTGATCCAAATGACTAATTTGGATTAGAAACATCAAGTATCCCACAGTAACCATGCTAAGTCCCAAAAGTTCTACAGACAGCTATATCAAGACTACTGGCTTAAAAAAATATCCACAATACGTTAAGGTGATTTGTTTCTTACCTGGTAGAGCTGTATAACATGTGATGCTACAAATTGTGCTCCATATACTAGTCCATCAGTCCATCTGACCTGTACCACCTCTCCCCCTGCAGGGGGTCCCAAACGAAGGCAGTCACGACTCTGAAAATTATCAGTAAATACAAGAATCAGAAATTTCTACTCACATGTGTGCTGAGCAAGAACAGTTCATCTTTAGAAGAATGGTAATATACTGACAACAGGTAAAGGATTCCAATTGCCTGGAACACGATAATGAGGCAGAAATTCCGATCCCTACAGGTGTGTACGCGCTGTGTACTCACCCGTAGGGCCAACGGAAATGCCGGTTTCAGGCATGCACTGCGCATGCGCTGGAAACCGGCATTTCCGATCTGTCAAGAAAGCTCTTGACAGATCCTCCGGCTGCCCTGGAGAAGGGCCTCTGCGGGTGGAGAGTTCTGTTTTTTGGAGACCCTCCACCCGCAGAAAACACTTACAATTCTCGCGCCTGGTAAAAGCAGGCGTAAGGCCTGCTTTTACCAGGATAAGAGATCAAAAAAGTAAAAAAAAAAAAAATTTCCACTGATTTATCATTTAAAAATACTTTAAAGAAAGGTAAGTTTATTTTTAGCCCCATTAAAAACTTTAATTATTTTTTTCACAAAATAAAATTTTTGTTTAAAATACTTAATTTATTGTAATTTAAAGTCATTTTAAAAATGTGATTTAAAAAAAAATAATTATTTAAAGTTTTACTATGTTTTGGGGGTGATCTCTATTCATATATTTGACAGGTCTTCCTGTCAAATGTATGAAGGGACATTCCCTTCTCTGATTGGCTCCCCATGGCCCACGTGATCCCACGGACGCTGCGAACCGCCTGCGTCTCTGGGATACGTGGGCCCTGCGCACCGGCAGTTTGGAGAGGCCCAGCAACGGAACTCTGCGCCTCCCAGGAGCCCTCCGGTCCAGGCACAGATTTTTCCAGATCGCAGCCCTCCGCCCGCGGGAGGCCTGCGAACAGAATTTCTGGGCCAATGTAACATTCAATACAAGACATTCTTCAGTGGGAAAACCATTCTAAAATTTTCATTCTAATGGCATCACCACAAAAAAGACAGTTAAGAGCTTGGAAAAACAGACAAGTGTATTTAATCACAAATGTTGTGTTCATTATTGGCTAACAGAAGCACCCACATCCACCTTAGTCTGCTCTTTAGTGCAGTAGACTTATGACCATAACAAAAATAGGATGGAAGAACCATACAAATTGTTGAACAGAACCAAGTTCAAAAAATCCCAACATTCATCTGTGACATCAGGCAAGTTTTCAGTAGCCAGTTCTAGATCCAGATTTACTATAGTGAAGATCTGAGAATTGTGCTGAGGATTGCTTGAAAACTTTATCTGCATTGGATGTAAGACAGCACTATTATTTCAATCACAAGTTGTTTTTTGTAAGGAAACAAAATCTCCACCTACCACAATGTCCTCTGGATACAAGTTGTCACTGAAGGAACCATCATCAAAATTCACTTCATAGAATGTTTCTTTACTCAATCCAACCACCTCACACTGATAAAAGCGTCCATTCTTGTGCTTGGAGATGACCTTCTGCCCAATTTCAATATCATTCAAAGCTGATTTGGCACGCTGTGAAAAGTTAATCATCAGAATCTTTTACAAGAACACCATTAATAGTAACTGTTCAGAAAAAGAACACACCCAAAATCAGATAAAGCTGCTTTGCATACCACATTAATAATTGGGACAAGACAATCATGGGCCAGAATTTGCTGTCGCAGGGCATTTAATGGCATCTGCCAGTAGTTAGGCTTGCTCACAAAGTTGCTGAAAGAGCAAGCTGATAACGGTGCAGCAAGGCAAACAGGGCATCCGAGACCTGAGTGAGCAGGACAACTAACAGCGGATCTCCTAAACCAATGAGATTCAAGGATTGGGAAATAAACACAGGAAGGACTGAGGAGGGTGAATTAAAGGGGCTGAATTCAATGTCAAATCAGGTACTGAAAGATCGGGGGTGATTTTGCCAATGGGGAGCTTTTGGAGGCGGGACTCCCACTTGTCGGGTTTCAGTCCCGCCTCCATCAACTTCTGGCCAACTCACGCTATTTTCCCTTGATTGACCTTGTTAAGCCCGCCCAGCGGGCTTAGCAGGCCAATTAAGGGAAAGCCGGTTGCAGAGAACGACAACATATGAATCGTCATCGTTTGACAGCTCTGTGAAGCTGTCAAACAGTGACATTCTCTGTAGTTTGATGAGGTCTTGAATTCAAGACCTCATCAAACATCCTTCTTTTGTAGAAATGAGATGGTTGTTGCATTGGAGAATGCAACGGCCACATGTAATTTCAAACGAGGAGGTCCGAGACTCTCCGCCTACCCACCGATTGAAGCCTGCAGGAAGAAACAAAGACAAGTACACTTTTACTAACACTTTGCACTTCCCTCAGATACTCACCTCTCCACTCTTGCACCCATCACTTACCCTCACAGTACACTTTTGCACCCCCCGACGACCCAGTACTCGCCTCGCTGACCGGGCGGGTTTCGGAGCCTTTGGGAAGCCCGCACTTGAGGGCAAAAAGGGGATAATCCTATTTTCTACCTGTTAACAGGCAGTTAATAGGCTTTAATCCCTTCCCGCCTCCAAGGAGACAGGACCCGGTGCGGGACAGCTACCTGCCTCCTGGGAAGATGGCATGGAGGCGGGTTGGGCACCCGCCCCCAAATTCTGCCATTTTCCCGGCAGTTCCGCCTCCATACCCAGCTCCCCAGGGCTGGCAAGATCTTGCCCATAAATAAAGAGAAGGAAAGAAAGATTGAATTAAGAGGGGGGACAAAAAAGAGCCAGAAAGGAAAAGAAATAATTTTTTTTTTTGGACATTTTATAAATCTCAAAAAAATTCAAAACCGGAAGGAATGAGACTCCACACTTGAGTAGTTAATTTTCAGTGTCAGAGGTTGGTTGGCAGTCATCAACACTTATCAGGTCATTAAAAGGGTACTTGTGCTTTTAATGACAAGACTTAACTTGCTGTGGCAAGTTGAATGGGCAATACAGCAAGTTCCTAAAAAAAATGGGGAGGGCAAGGGAGAGATGTCGTTTTCACAAAACTAACGGCAGAACAGCTCATTCAGGACAGCAACTTTTGGATATTCACATTTAACTCCGCGTCTACTCTTCAGATGAAGTTGCTGCACCATTTACCCATAAATAACGGCTGCACCATTAGCCTTGCGGATATTTTGACACCATTTCTGGACCAATATTTTACTGTGGAGTCAATATCTACCCTACTAAATTACAAAAAGGACTGAACTGTATTGGAACTGTACTTAAAAATGATTGATTTCTTGCACTAAGAATGATGTCCCTTCCTTCAATACCGGTGAAAGAGTAATTGGGGGAATACAAGAATATATTCTATTGAATGTACACAATATGAAAAAATCCATTATAATTATGCTGCAAAACACTCTTATTGAGAAGCAAAGCTGAACATGTTTAGTGACCAAAGTGTGAAAATCAGCACTGGATGTTCTGTGCTTGACTGTTTGATCAGGGGACTGTGGAAGACTAGTTGTACAGGAAGCGCCAGAAGACAAATCTAGAAATTGAATTAGAAAGACAACAGACAAGTCACACAAAAATGAAAGTGCACAAAAAAATTTATGGAGTCCCAGCATTTTACTAACCATGATTGGCAGCGTCATTACTAAACACTAGAATTTTCAATGGAAATATAGACCACATTACTGAGTGTTTTGTCTTCTCACTCAGAGCAGCCTTGGTTTTCCATTATTTAAGCAGTTATCCAGATGAACAACAAGTATTTATATAGCGCCTTTAACGTAGTAAAACGTCCCAAGGCACTACACAGGAGTATTATAAGACAAAAAATTTGACACCGAGCCACATAAGGATAAATTAGAGCAGGTGACCAAAAGCTTGGTCAAAGAGGTAGGTTTTCAGGACCGTCTTAAAGGAGGAAAGAGAGGTAGCGAGGCAGAGAGGTTTAGGCAGGGAATTCCAGAGCTTAGAGCCTTGGGCTTAGGATGAAGTCTGCAATACTCAAGCCCACTGCCAGTTGTATGGCTTTGAAGCTGCAGTGCCCCATTACAGGAAACTCTCTTTTAACCGGCACCCAAATAACTGGAAATCTCTCTTAACCGGCAAAATTCTTGAGTAGGTAACCGGGGTTTTCCTTCATCTCTCCTTTAAAAATAACTTTTAAAAAAACCCCGAGGCGTTTGCCTTGTATCGGAGCATGTAGATTGGGAGGGGAATGTGCAGCCCGGGTAGGCAGCGGACACGACAGATGGTCAGCTGGCGGACCCCGGGGAGACGGAGCTCCGAATGCAGGCGCATATCAGTGTGTACGGGGCTCTCGTACGTTGGGAGATATAACTCTCCATTATCCGGACTTTTTGATTAACCGGCACCACGCCGGTGCCGGTTAATAAAGAGTTTCCTGTATTAGGTTTTACTATCGACAGAGTAGTGGTAAAGGAGATTACTTGCAGCTTTGGGCAAGGAGAAGTATTAAGAACATAGCATTCCAGATGCAGCAAGACGATCTGTGCACTTTAACATCAAAGAAGGAACAAGTTGTGTAAAAGTCAGATAGCCAGGTGTTGAAGGATAGAATACTGGAGCTTAGTCTTCAATCGCTTATATAATATACACACACACCCCAACACACGAGCGTCCCCAATTAATACCCACCACCTGAATACAATTAACAACCAATTGATAGACACCACCTGAATACAATTAACAAGTTGTGGATACTGAAAACAATGTTTTCCATTCAACCCCACCAATTTCTGCTAATTTTAAGAATCAAGGATTAAGGGTTGAGAGCAAGGGTTTAAACCAAACAGGTTTCTAATGAGCAATCACCACTACTAAAACATGATCATCTTCAAAACTAAAAATATCAGCAAGATACCCATGCCACAAGAAGACACTTTGCCTTTAACTGCAGTTCGAAAAAATAGTGAATTCACTTGAAGTGGGTGTAGGGCAATCAATTTGGCAGCAATCATTTGTTGCTACTCTTAAACATAGCCTACCTCTGCTTGGCTGGGTGTCTTGTGCCTGCAGCAGGTGATGAAGACCACAAATGGCCAGTCATCAGGTTGCATGACCACTCCAGCGGCTTGGGCGCACGTCACATGAAAGGAAGTGGGACAACGGCCGTGGGAGCACTGCACACAGCAACCACCAGTCTTCTTCATTCGTTTCTTACAGTAGAAACATTTCTGTAATGGTTAAAAAGTTACATCAGTGACAAAGGACACGCAATTGTAAGAATAATCCTGTGATTGCGATATTTGGGCAACACTGCTGATTTGTTTTAATGCACTAAGGAGGTATTCTACCACATATTTGAAATTTACATACTTGCACAGCTTCTATTTTGGTCTATGGAACAAATTCATACCTGCATCACACTCTATTAAACAGGTCAACTTATGGAAACTGAAATTAATTGACAAATCAATCAGCTGCCAAAAGATGGATACTTTTACTTGCAACTTTCTCATTGATTTTTTTTTCAAATCCGTTCTCAGCACTAATTTTATTTTGTTCTAGGATCTCTCTTTCGGCATAGGGAAGAGAATGAGAAATTGTTCTTTTTATATTTCCGTTTTTGTTTCACATTTGTGGCTTCTGAAATCTCCCATCACATTCCTAACAACTGAAGTCTGCTCCCCTCCTTTCCTGTAAAGGAACATCTAAAACAGGTGGAAAAAACCTGAAATTGAACTAGCTTATGATGCTGTAGCACACTTTACGTTTATATAACCCAAAGCTATTTCTAACATAAGTAACAAAAAGGTAGGTTGGGGAAGAAAAAAAATGTAACCCACAGAATATTCTTTAAGTGGAAAGCATGCTCTCTGTTTACATGATGCTGAGAGGGAATTAAAAATAAATAAAAAGAAAAATGTTTTCTGGAAAGGACAGATAGACCTGCTGGATACTTGAGGTATCCAGATAATGAGTTTTCATTTAATGAGTGAAAGTGCCCCAAAAAGATAGGGAACCTATTTCTTTCTCTTCATCCATATCTGCCAAGTACAGTATATTCATTTTATGTCGGCAAACATTGCAGCCAAACTGCACACAGTAATGTCCCACAAACAGCAACATGATAAACGATCCATTAGTCTGGTTTGGTGGTGTTGGTTGAGGGATAAATGTTGTTCTGGACACCAGAAGATGTTATGGATACTTAAAACAATGGTTTCCATTCAACCCCAATTTCTGCTGAAGTTCAAGGGTATTCTTTTCATTAAATAGTGCTATGAGATTTTTTTTTACATCTGAAAAGGCAAACAAGGCCTCAGTTTAACATCTCAATCAGGACTGCACTAGAGTGTCAGCCTAGAACTTGTGCTCAAGTTTCGGAGAGGGGCTTGGACGCAAGACCTTCTGACTCAAGGGAGGTGAGAATGGCACCACTGAACCAAGCTAACACTGCAATAAAAAAAAACAGAAAAAAGTTAAAAACTCCATGTTGCACCACTTTTGTAGGCAGGGTCTTTAAAACTGACCCTTGAGTACTGTGTGCAGTTTTGGTTGCCTTATCTGAGGAAGGATGTTCTTGCCATGGAAGGAGTTCAGCGAAGATTCACAAGGCTGACACCTGGGATGGCAGGAATGACGTATGAAGAGAGATTGGGTCGATTGGGCTTATACTCGCTGGAGTTTAGAAGAATGAGAGGGGATCTCATTGAAACTTATAAAATTCTGACAGGACAGGACAGGACAGGACAAACTAGATGCCGGAAGGATGTTCCCGATGGTCGGGGAGTCCAGAACCAGGGGTCACAGTCTAAGGATAAGGGGTAAGCCATTTAGGACTGAGATGAGGAGGAATTTCTTCACCCAGAGAGTGGTGAACCTGTGGAATTCTCTGCCACAGAAGGCAGTAGAGGCCAATTCATTAAATAGATTCAAGAAGGAGTTAGATATATTTCTTAAGGCTAAGGGGATCAAGGGATATGGGGAGAAAGCAGGGACAGGGTACTGAATTTGGATGATCAGCCATGATCGCATTGAATGGCGGAGCAGGCTAGAGGGGCTGAATGGCCTACTCCTGCTCCTATCTTCTATGATTCTATGAAAAAGGCAGCAGTTAAATATTTGAATATAAGCTTGCCTCTGTAGTTTTCTCACTTCTGACAACACTGCTGGCAAGTGTGGTGAAAAACATTTATGATTTGTCATTTACCGTTGTGTATTTTTGTTCTTTTAAAATAATCTGATACTAACATATAACCGGTTTTTTGGTGCACCTCAAACAATAATTTCCACCAAAAAATTATTTTAGTGGGGATAGCATAACTTTTAACTGATTGATTAATTGGAGAGAGAATATCCCCAAAGTCTAAAATGCATGTCACCAGCCAATTTGCATGTCAGTTTAGTGATGGGCAAACCAAATGCATACATTGCAAAAGAAAATACACGAAGTCCTCAATTTAAAAAAAAATCCAACACCACATCTAGTCAGTGGGGCAAAACAATGGAATAACTTATCCCTCAAGATACACATGGAAAATTATTTGAGGAATTCAGGCTAGGGCCTCAATCACATTCTGTCCTCATGCCATGAAATAGGGTTGCTGCTCGGAGGGCCATTTCCTACAACAGAAATTGTTTGCTATGGACCCATACCCAATGGAGAGGACAAGCTTTCCTCCCATTTGTCTGGGCTGGATTTGACCGAGGAATAGGGTCTAACCAGCACCACCATCCAGTCCCCAACAAAATTGAAGGTGCATTTAAACAGTAGAGTGTGGAGTTAGACAGCTAGGAATGACCCATTATTTCACTTATGGTGGTGCAGATTAGATGCAATTTGTCTGGGGCAGGTGACCAAAGTCGACTATACAGTACAGGAAGCTTGGTGGCTCGCGCATTCATTACATGTGCCAATGGCAATGTGACATTTGCCAGTGGCATTTACATTTTATTAAGTCACTTTAACTACATGATTGCATACCAGTTTCCAGCGTAGTGGTGGTATTGGGCTGACATCCACAGGGCTGCGTTCTGCAACATTCACAAACCGTACCTCCTGCACTGCAACAGCGCACATTAGATGAACCCACCTGTACAAGATTAAAAAATTATTGAAATGGATAGATCCAGTGACTAAATGAATGGAAGGACGGTTTTTATTCGAACAAGTTCCTTAACACACACTTTAGTTTTAATACTCTTTAGAATACTTTAAGAATTTTGCTATAAGAAATACAAGTCACAGCACTGTTACATAATATATTACTTTCATTCTCCAATAAGGACTAATATGGAAAGACGGTATACTATAAATGGCTCGATTTTGAAGTGTAGATGAGCATATAAACAAATCCTTAAAAGTGGCAGGGCAAGTTGATAAGGTGGTTAAAAAAGCCCATGGGTTACTTGGGTTTATAAATAGAGGAATTGAATATAAAAGCAAAGAGATCATGCTAGAACTTTATAAATTACTGGTTAGACCTCAGCTGGAGTATTGTGGACAATTCTGGGCACCACTCTACAGGAAAGATGTAAAGTCCTAAGAAAGGGTGCAGAGGAGGTTTACCAGGATGTTCCCAGGAATGGGGGACTTCAGTTATGAAGCGAGGTTGGAAAAGTTAGGACTGTTCTTGGAACAGAGAAAGTTAAGAGGTGACCTAATCAATGTTCCCCCTAATTTTAAATTTGGGTGCGCGGCCCCTTTAACAGGCTGCACAGCCCATTCAAAGTTCCACGCATGTGCAAAATTTTACACTGGAAAAGCCGGTCCTGGGCCGTGCGGGACCGGCAGACTGCTTCAAGATGATGAGAGGTTTTGATAGAGTTGATAAGAGAAAACTATTCCCTCTGGCAAGTGGGTCAATATCCATAGGTCATAGATTTAAAATCATTGGCAAAAGATCTAGAAGGGGAGATGGGAAGAAATGTTTTCACTCAGAGTTGTCGGATCTGGAACGCTCTACCCGAAAAGGTGGTGGAAGCGGATTCCATAAATGAATTTTAAAAGGGAGTTAGATAGTTACTTGAGGATGAGGAACTTTGCTGTAAGTTTCTAAGATTCTATGATTTATTCTACTTCCCATTCTGGCTACAGACCTCTCAAAGATTGTTGACCTCTAACAATACTTTCTAAATAGCTCTTCACTCAGGTCACAAAAGACATCCCACCATGGCACAAGATAGGCCTCCTTTCCCAACAATGGTTTCACAAGCTGGGAAAAGTTACAGAATCAGACTTAGTGAGGAATTGGAATGAAAATACACAGCTGAAATTACAAGATCATCAAAGTACACAGCTCAAAATTATTGATGTCGATTTGGTCTTTTTACAATGTCAGTGGTTAGCAGCTACTCCCAAGTCACATTCCGTGATTTGGTCAGTACTTAATTTAAATAAGTCCATGGCAAGGAAGTTATGCTGAACCTTTATAAATCACTGGTTCGGCTTCAGTTTGAGTATTGCATTCAATTCTAAGCACCATACTTCAGGAAAGATGTCAAGGCCTGGAGAGGGTACAGAGGAAATTTATTAGAATGATACAAGGGAGAGGGTCTTCAGTTATGTGGAGAGACTAGAGAAGCTGGGATTGTTCTCCTTGGAGCAGAGAAGGTCAAGGGGAGATTTAATAGGTGTTCAAAATTATAAAAGGGTTTTGATAAAAGTAAATAAGGAAAAAATGTTTCCACTGGCAAGGTGGTCAGCAACCAGAGGACACAGATTTAAGATAACTGGCAAAATAATCAGCAGGAAGGAGAAGAGAATTTTTTTTAAATGCAGAGAGTTATGATGATCTGAAATGCACGATCTGAATGAGTGATAGAAGCATATTCAAGAGTAACTTTAAAAAGGGAGTTGGATATATACTTGAAAAGGAAAAATTTGCAGGACTATGGGGTACAAACAGGGGAGTGGGACTAATTGGATAGCTCTTTCATAGAGCCGGCACAGACATGATGGCCCAGATGGACTCATGTGCTGTATCATTGTATGAAATATTGAGCAAGAAAATCAGTTTTTAAAAAACCCATAATATTTCTAACATTCTACAACTCTTTCTTTAAGCAGTCCTGGACTTGTATTATCAACTAAGGGGGTAATTTTAACCTCACAACAGGTGGGTTTGGGCCAGGTGAGATGCAAAAATGTTAAAAATCTTAAACCCGACCACAACTCCCCTCCAGCCTGCCCACTTTCGGGTTTAACGGAGGCGGGACAGGGGGCGGGTGACCACTTAAATATTATAATGAGGCCGCGTGCCTCAGAGGTAACCTGTCTTCCAGGTTTAACCTTGGCCGGCTGGGTTTCCCAGGCCTTGGGAAACTCAGCAGATAAAGAGTTGCGAGGAGTGCGTCGTGGAAAAGGTAAGGGCCTTTACAGCACGGATTGTGGGCCAAGGAGTGGGAGTGCTTTGTCCTGGCCCCCCCCAAGCTTACCTTCTTCCCTCCCCCCACAACACTGTAGCAGGCTCCCCAGCAGGCAGAGATCCTGTTTAAAAAAAAGGCGCAAACTGTGGAGTTAAAAAACCCCACAGCATGCAGGCCCGACCCTACCAAACCCCCACCCCCCGTTTACGCAACTCGCCCCAGTCAATATCGGGGCCGAAGATTCCAGGTTAATAAAACAAAGCAACACCAGAGTGCAAAGGCCAATTAGTCTTAAAAGTTAGCATGCAATTATGTACCATATCCTAGATAAATAAAAATTGTTTCATATCAGTACACTTAGTAGTCAAGACAATATGCCCCAAGGTGGGTATGGTACGGCAGCATGGCAGAAAGTCCTTCATTGATGAGGGAGTGGGTTGCCAAGAAATTAGTTTTAGAGGCAACTTTTGTCACTCCCATAGACCTATGACCCAGCTGAAAGGAACTGTTTGAGGCCTGGACAGAAGTTGCAAACAAACAGTGCAGCTCTTTTCAGAACAGCCTCTGGTGTATCACCCAACATACACTGGTCCCATTAACCCTTCCATTTAAAATAAAAGTGCTACTTCTCTAACTTAAGAATAAGAGACATTTTTGCTCAGATTAAGATTGCTAGAGAACATTGCATTGCAACTAAGTTATGCATTAGGATTTACAGGAAACTCTTGATTAACCGGCATCGACGGGACCGGTGTGGTGCCGGTTAATCAAAAAGTCCGGATAACGGAGAGTTATATCTCCCAACGTACGAGAGCCCCGTACACACTGACATGCACCTGCATTCGGAGCTCCATCTCCCGGGGACCGCCAGCTGACCATCTATCGTGTCCGCTGCCGACCCGGGCTGCACATTCCCCTCCCAATCTACATGCTCCGATATAAGGCAAACGCCTCGGGTTTTTTTTAAAGTTATTTTTAAAGGAGAGATGAAGGAAAACCCCGGTTACCTACTCAAGAATTTTGCCGGTTAAGAGATATTTCCGGTTATTTGGGTGCCGGTTAAAAGAGAGTTTCCTGTAGTACCATTTACAAAATTTAAAAAGCACAATGTGCTGGGCTATTGGTTATTCTGACCTGCTGTCGGTGGTTTTCTGAAGTGCTCCTCCCCGAAGGGTACACAAACAACAATCCTGTACAGATGCAAGGGAAAAGTATTATATACAGGCCAAAAATTGTGGGACATAAGTATTTAAAAGAATTGAGTTCAATTAGCACAGAAGTCTTAGAAAGCCACTGCTGTATGTAGAAATCCAGGATTCATCAAGGAAAACCCAAAGATGTTTTATAAATACATAAAGAGCAAGAGGATAACTAAAGAAAGAATAGGGCACATTAGAGACCAAAAAGGAAGCTTGTGTGTGGAGGCAGAAGACGTGGGTATGGTTCTTAATGAATACTTTGCATATGTCTTCACAAAAGAGAGGGACGATGCAGACATTGTAGTTAAAGAGGAGTGTGAAATATTAGAGGAGATAAACATAGTGAGAGAGGAAGTATTAAGGGGTTTAGCATCTTTGAAAGTAGATAAATTGCCAGGTTCAGATGAAATGTATCCCAGGCTGTTAAGAGAAGCAAGGGAGGAAATAGCGGAGGCTCTGACAATCATTTTTTAATCCTCTCTGGCTACAGGTGTGGTGCTGAAGGACTGCTAACATTGTACTGTTGTTTAAAAGGGAAAAAGGGATAGACCGAGTAATTACATGCCAGTCAGCCTAACCTCGGTGATGGGTAAATTGTTGGAAAAAATTCTGAGGGACAGTATTAATCGTTATTTAGAAAGGCATGGATTAATCAAGTCAGCATGGATTTGTTAAGGGAAGGTCGTGTCTGACTAACATGATTGAATTTTTTGAGGAAGTAACAAGGAAGGTTGAGGAGGGTAGCACATTTGATATAGTCTACATGGATTTTAGCAAGGCCTTTGACAAGGTCCCACATGGCAGACTGGTCAGAAAAGTAAAAGCCCATGAGATCCAAGGGAAAGTGGCAAGTTGGTTCCAAAATTGGCTCAGTGGCAGGAAGCAAAGGATAATGGTCGACGGATGTTTGTGTGACTGGAAAGCTGTTTCCAGTGGGGTTCCGCAGGGCTCAGTACTAGGTCCCTTACTATTTGTGGCATATATCAATGATTTAGACTTCAATGTAGGGGGCATGATTAAGAAGTTTGCAGATAATACAAAAATTGGCCATGTGGTTGATAGTGAAGAAGAAAGCTGTAGACTGCAGGAAGATATCAAATGGACTGGTCAGGTAGGCAGAAAAGTGGCAAATGGAATTCAATCCAGAGAAGTGTGAGGTAATGTATTTGGGGTGGACTAACACGGCAAGGGAATACACAATAAATGGTGGGATATTGAGAAGTGTAGAGGAACAGAGGGACCTTGGAGTGCATGTCCACAGCTCCCTGATGGTAGCAGGACAGGTAGATAAGATGGTTAAGAAGGCATACGGGATACTTTCCTTTATTAGCTGAGGCATAAAATACAAGAGCATGGAGGTTATGCTTGAACTGTAAAAAATACTAGTTAGACCACAGCTAGAGTACTGCATACAGTTCTGGTCACCACACTACAGGAAAGATGTGATTGCATTAGAGAGGGTACAGAGGAGATTTACGAGGATGTTGCCTGAACTGGAGAATTTTAGCTACGAGGAAAGATTGGCTAGGCTGGAACAGAGGAGGCTGAGGGGAGACTTGATTGAGGTGTATAAAATTATGAGGGGCCTAGATAGAGAGTGGATAGGAACGACCTATTTCCCCGAGCAGAGAGGTCAATAACCAGGGGGCATAGATTTAAAGTAATTGGTAGAAGGATTAGAGGGGAATTGAAGAGAACTTTTTTCACCCAGAGGGTGGTGGGGGTCTGGAACTCACTGCCTGAAAGGGTGAGAGGCAGAAATCCTAATCATATTTAAAAAGTACTTGGATATGCACTTGAACCTACAAGGCTACGGACCAAGAGCTGGAAAGCGGGATTAGGCTAGATAGCTCTTTATCGGCCGGCACAGACACAGTGGGTCGAATGGCCTCCTTCTGTGCCGTAAATTTCAATTTCTAGGATTCTATGAGATCCCATGACAAGTTAAACCAAATCAAAATTCTGTTTTGGCAGGTTCACTAAAATACAAACCATAGCATGTATGATACAAATAATATTACAGTATACTTTATATAAATCTTAGCACAAGAAAGTCAAACAGGCCGGTACTGCAATTTTCTGACAAATTTTTAAATATTTGGATCAGACACGATAAACAGAAGAGCAAATTTCAATTCCATGTATTGTATGCATGGCAGATAAAAAGGTAAACTCGTACAAGCATGGTTAAAAGAAAGTTTAAAAGCCAAGGACTCCATAATTGTCCTGTGCTACTTTTACATTGCTCATTTTGCATTCTGAGAGTCTGCTGTCTGTGCATTTTCACGATTAAATCCAGCTTCCTTATCCTGACAACTGGATCATAGACTCAAAAAAAAGCGAGTCTACAATTCTGCCACCAGAATAACTGAGCTAGATTTAGGAGTGTAGCTCAGGGGCTTACAGTGGCTTACAGCTATTAGTGTCCCGAAATCTGACGATACGAGCTCCAGTGCAAAAAAGGTTTTACTGTTAGAATTCACAACTTAAAATAATAGGAGCATTTCCCTTTGGTCCCTGCTCAATTGTCCAAGAACATGGAACAACGGAAATTAGATAATTAAGTTATGAGTATGGACTATTGTACAATTTTTTTTTTTTTTTAAAAAGGAACGCAACATCACTTCACATAGGACTCAAGCCTCAGGTCTCCTTGTAAAAAGGGGTAATGTCTTGCCTTATAGCGACTAGGCCAATTATGAAAATACTTACTTCTGCTAAAGCATTAGCTGAACACCTTGCACAGATCCAATCATCAGCTACTTTCTCGGGAGCCACACCATAACAGCCTATAGAAGACACACAAGAAAATTCAAGAATTCTTTTGTTTATGACATAGAACAAGCTTTTCAATTCATGCAGCTTTTTGAAATTGTATTCCCCTTTTAAAAAAAGGTAAATGTTTAATTGAGTATAAAACTAATTAAATTTTTTAAATCATCCCTCGAAAGACCGTAAGGGTGGGGGAGAGGAAAAGAGATGGATGCTCGGATTTAGCACCTAATTAAGCATTTTATGAACTAAATACTTCACGGTAATTCAATTCTTCAGCAGATTAGTTTCATGATCCCATCCGTGTCGACAAGTTTTTGAGGATGAGCTCTGGCTCAGTGGTAGCACTCTCGCTGAAGGTTGTGAGTTCAAGCCTCACTCCAGCAACTTGAGCACAATCTAGGCTGGCAGCGAGGGCATGCTGCACTGTTAGAAGGGCCGACTTTCAGATGAGACATTAAACCAAGCTCTCCGGTGGATGTAAAATATCCCATGGCACTGCTCAAAAGAGAGCAGGTGAGTTTTCCCAGTGATCTGGTCAAGATTTACCCCTCAACCAACACCTCAAGCAAATGATCTGGTCATTTATTTCATTCAGCATGTATGTGGGACCTTGCTGTGCGCAAATTGGCTTCCATGTTTCTTACATTACAACACAACACTGATTATACTTCAAAAAAAAAAGCTGTAAAGCGCTTTGGGACATCCTAAGGTCGGAAAGATGCTATATAAATGCAATTTCTTTCTTTCATTCAAAATGTACCATGTCTTGACCAACCTGAAACACACAACGTAATTCCATTAACTGAAGTTATTCTCCCACTCAGACATGCCAATTGCTCACTTTTAGGGAAGCTAACTTTCTGCCATAAGGTGCAAAAATCAAGGATTTCCTTCCCCTACCAATGTTGAAACCAGTGGCTGCCTCTGTTTACTACCTCCCCACACAGTCTGGATGAGAACAGGAACTAATGATATACAGAAACCATAGGTACAACCTTATAGCTCGAGTTGTTCGGAAGCTTCAGCTTGAAAATGTTACCTTGATCCTGTGAACTCAAGACTGGATAAATGCCAAGAGTGCCTTGGAAATGTAAGTTTGTGTGTGGCATTCTACACATTCGATTAATTATTCATTAACTCTAAAGTAACCAAAAATTGAGTACCACAAGTTCTATCCTTCAGTACTGAAGCCACTCCCAGCTTTAAAATATATACAATATATATATAAACCTGGATAATTACCAGGTCTATACAAATACCATATATGTTCACATACAAACTAACCACTCCCCTAACAAGTTTCTAATCCAAAAAACCAAGAAAATACCTACAATTGTGTAAGTCAGCGGTTCTCAACCAGGGGTCTGCGAGAAGATTTCAAGAGGTCCACGCCATGGGAGATCGACTAGTTTTAAGCAGGTGGCTTTGGGTGGACTCGCCTCACTGCTGCTGTGCAGGTGGCGCTCTGTGTGGAGGTCGGCGGCCGGGCTTGGGCTCCCCGGGCCTTCGGTGGCGGAAGAGGTGCGCGCTGCCTGTGGGCACTCTGTGAGAGCGGCAGGTGGAGGAGGAGAATGGGCCGGAGCTTCTGTGGGAAAGCAAAGACTTGAGGCCTGCCACACTCTGCCAAGCCAGCCCGTGGCCTCGGTCTCTGTTTTAAATCGGCACAGGTGGGCCTGAGGGGGGGGGGGGGGGGGGGGGAGGAGAAGGGGAACACACAAAATTACCCTATAGAAGCCATGGCGAAGGTGCAGGTGAACAACGTGGCGGTGATGGACAACCCAACACTGTTTTTCAACTCTTTACAGTTAGAGATCACCTTCAAGTGCATCGAAGATCTGTCAGAGGGTGAGTGAGGCCTGGGGCATCCAGGCATCGTAAAGTGGGTGCAAAGTTATCCCAGTTTGTATTGCAGATCAGAATCCTGGTGAACTTTGACAGTTGCTAATGGCAACCATGTGAGGTGAACCCCCATCCCTGCCCCTCGTACATCTTCTCTCACCCCCCACACAGAAGCAAAAAGTTTGAGAATCCCTGGTATAGGTGATCCGGTTCCAAGCTGTGGCCCCTACATCTAGCAGTCCCATCACATAGGACATACAGTACAGAAACAGGTAATTTGGCCCAACCAGTCCATGCCGACGTTTATGCTCCACTCGAATCTCCTCCCGTCTTTCCTCATCTAACTCTGTCAGCATAACCCTCTATTCCCTTCTCCCTCATAAGCTTATCTAACCGCCCCTTAAATACATCTATACTATTCGCTTCAACCACTCCCTGTGGTAGCGAGTTCCACATTCTCACCACTCTCTGGGTAAAGAAGTTTCTTCTGAATTCCCCATTTGATTTCTTGGTGACTATCTTATATTGATGGCCTCTAGTTTTGCTCTGCCTCTAGTTTTGCTCTTCCCCACAAGTGGAAACACACTCTGTATCTACTCTATCAAAACCTTTCATGATTTTTAAGACCTCTATTAGGTCACCCCTCAGCCTTCTCTTTTCAAGAGAAAAAAAGAGACCCAGCCTGTTCATCCTTTCCCGATAGGTGTACCCTCGCATTTCTGGCATCATCCTTGCAAATCTTCTCCGCACCCTCTCCATTTTATAATATGGCGACCAGAATTGTACGCAGTACTCCAAGTGTGGTTTAACCAAGGTTCGATACAAGTTTAGCATAACTTCACTACTTTTCAATTCTATCCCTCTAGAAAGAAACCAGTGTGCTTGGTTTGCTTTTTTTTTTTAAATGGCCTTGTTAACCTGTGTCGATACTTTGTGACTGTGTATTTGTACTCAGAGACCCCTTTGCTCCTCTACCCAATTTAGATTCTTATTTTCCCAATTCCTATTTTTCTTACCAAAATGTAATACCTCGCATTTATCTGTGTTGAATTTCATTTGCCAATTATATGCCCATTCTGTAAGTTTATTAATATCGTCTTGTAATTTGTTGCAGTCCTCCTCAGTATTGACTATCCCCCCCAATTTGGTGTCGTCCGCAAATTTAGAAATTGTGTTTTTGATTCCAAAGTCTAAATCGTTAATATAAATTGTGAACAACAGTATTCCCAGCACGGATCCTTGTGGAACACCACTTCCCACCTTCTGCCACTCTGAATAGCTACCCTTTACCCCTACTCTCTGCTTTATGTCTTGAAGCCAGCCAGCTATCCATTCTGCTACTTGTCCCCTGACTCCACATTACCTGACCTTATTCATTAGTCTATTATGTGGTACCTTATCAAAGGCCTTTTGAAAATCTAGATAAATTACATCTACTGCATTACCCTTGTCTACGCTGTTACCTCTTCAAAAAATTCAATTAGGTTGGTTAAGCAAGACTTTCCCTTTTGAAAATCATACATCAGATGACAGAATGTAAAATAGTTGACTAATTTTGAGATTTTACGGCACCAAATAAAATTTGCCTCTTCATAGGTCAAATGCAAATTGCTTGATCAAAACTTCATGATGTTAACACCTTAGGTTGCTACTACAGGCTCCTGGTCTCCCACACCTCCTTCTCATGACATTTTTAAACTGCTATAGGTCTTTGCATCACTATTCTTATAAGTGGCTTTGCTGAAAGAATCGATTCGCCAAAATATTTCCTGGTCTCCCACTCGCAGATTGTGTTGGTACACAGCACCACACATGAACAGTCAGCATGAAAGAAAACTAAAATTCCCTGTGTCTAGGAAGTCTCACCCATAAGTCACTGCAGTTCCACAGAGCAAAGAACCAACACCCTTAAATGCAAAAGAAAGACTTACATTTATATAGCGCCTTTCACGACCACCGGACGTCTCAAAGCGCTTTACAGCCAATAAAGTACTTTTGGAGTGTAATCACTGTTGTAATGTGGGAAACGCGGCAGCCAATTTGCACACAGCAAGGTCCCACAAACAGCAATGTGATAATGACCAGATAATCTGTTTTTGTTATGTTGGTTGAAGGATAAATATTGGCCAGGACACAAGGGATAACTCCCCTGCTCTTCTTCAAAACAGTGCCATGGGATGTTTTACGTCCACCTGAGCGCAGATGGGGCCTCGGTTTAACGTCTCATCTGAAAGACGGCACCTCCGACAGTGCAGCACTCCCTCAGCACTGCACTGGAGTGTCAGCCTAGATTTATGTGCTCAAGTCTCTGGAGTGGGACTTGAGCCCACAACCTTCTGGCTCAGAGAGCAAAGAACCAACAACCTTAAATGCAAGGTCCAGAGACTTCAATTATAGGGGAACAGAAGCTTTGTTCAATTGTGAAGATTAAGATTTTAAATACGCAGGAGTTCCAAGTTCAATGCACAGGACAACCAGCCACCAATTGACAAGAACAAAGAAATAACTTGCATTAATATAGCACCTTACATGTCCTCAGGATGTGCCAAACACTTTACAGACAATGAAGTACTTGGAACTGTTGTAACGTAGGAAACATGGCAGCCAATTTGCACACAGCAAGGTCCCACAAACAGCAATGAGAAAATAACCATTTTGGTGATGTTGGTTGAGGTATAAGTATCAGCCAGAACACTGGGGAGGACTCCCCTGCTCTTCTACTAACGGAGCTTCCTCCACCTTCTACCACAAAAAAGCCCATATAACACTTACTTGCATGAACACATACGCAGCACTTTGCACATGTGACAAAGGTGCTTGTTCCATCTTCTTCCATATAAGAGGTGGGAAGACTCAGATCTACATGGTCACTTCCAGATGTGAAGCACATCTCTGGGACCAATGGCTTGCTTTTCATTTGGTTTCTGGGTTTGCCTGCATCCAAAGGTTGGCTTTTGTTTCTGGAACCATGACCCTCCTGACAATCTAACTATAAAAATAGAAGGGGGAGGGGGTGAAGAAGGGAAGAAAAGCACATTGCTTAATATAAATGATCTGATGTAATTAACAGAGTCCAAAGCAGATTTTTACTGGGCATGGTAGACAAGGATACAGCAAACCACCCAGAGCCTTTCAGAAGCAGAGGACACATTTCTGGCAAGTGTTTTTATTTTCAGTTATGTTCTTGGAACCAGAGATAGCCTATTAAGAAAAACAGTGAGATCACTGCAGCTCTGGTTAAAACTCCAAAAATAAAACTGGTAGCAACACTGCCCTTTAGAAATACTGGCAGAGCAGATAAACATGAAGCAATTGTGGATGGTTTGCAGCAGCTTCAGAAAAGGCAGCAAAGATCCATCCACAGGCTAGAACAGCCTGACTCATCAACAATAGTGTGGCTGGAGGAGCAGAAATTATTAAATAGGAAATGATTGTGTGAACCTGAGAGATTTGGTTTTAGTATCCCACTGCACCATAAATGATCAAAACGAATGCATGCACCTCAAAGTCGCTGAACCTCAATCCACAAACATTTTAGAAAGTCACTTACTGCACATGTGCACGGTACAGCTTTAAGGAAACCCAAGCAGAGTACCAGTCTAAAGATCTCACAAAACATAATTCAAGGTCTCACTACTAGGATATCCTCCATATGAGACTCCTTAGAATGGAAACATTCCAAAAATAAGAAAATACAGGTGCCCCATCAAAATGTTTTGATACTGATGATATTGTCCACATTACCCATCCCACCAGCAGAATACCAGATCCCTTTGATCCAATTCCAGAGAAAGAAAAATAACCACATAATGTCAACCAAAGCAGGGTGAGAGTTTGGTTTGTGAAGTACCTACATTTGCAAAATGCTTGGCACGTTCACGAAAGAATAAAGTAGATACAACTTGTACTCAAGGGACTACTAAAATCAACTTGCAGCATCCAAAGCATACTCTTCCCTGGGTACTAAAAGTTTTAGGCAGCTGCACGGAAGGGAAAGGAGAGACCTGGAGGAAGATTCCTCATTGTTCAGCCACTAGGAAAATAACCAATAATCTGTTTTTGATGGTGTTGTTTGAAGGTTAACTGCTGGCCAGGACACCAGGAGAAATCCCCTGTTCTTCATCAAAAAGTGCTACGGGTTTTTTTTACATTCACTCAAGAGCGCAGATGTAGCTGCAGTCTAATGTCCCACCCGAAAAGATGGCATCTCCAACAGTGCAGCACTCTTCTTCCTATGATGTTTGAACCCAGTAGGGTAGGAAAGTATTACTCAGTGCCTGTTGGTACTAATCAGTGTTGCAACCGTTGAAGGTACTGACAAAGAGAGATCAGAAACTTTAAAAAAAAAAGGGTTGCTAAAAACTATGAAAACTGAACCTTAGTCTGAAAGTGATTTACCTCAAAAAGAATGAAGCATAAAAAGAACTTTTCTACCATTTAGAAAAAAAAATGAACTGGTGGTCTGGATGAGGCACACTCTCCTGCCATTGAGGAAAAAAAGGGTTACACATGCAACTCGCAACATCTTAAAATGAATACTTTGCGTCTGTTTTCACAAAGGAGAGGGGTGAAGCAGACATTGCTATCGGGGGGGGGGGGGGGGGGGAAGAGGAGTGTGAAATATTAGATGAAATAAACATAGTGAGAGAGGAAGTATTAAGGGGTTTAGCAGCTTTAAAAGTGGATAAATCCCCAGGCCCGGATGAAATGTATCCCAGGCTGTTAAGCGAAGCAAAAGAGGAAATAGCAGAGGCCCTGACCATCATTTTTCAATCCTCTCTGGCTTCTGGTGTAGTGCCAGAGGACTGCTAATGTGGTACCCTTGTTTAAAAAGGGAGTAAAGGATAGACCAAGTAATTACAGGCCAATCAGCCTAACCTCGGTGGTGGGAAAATTATTGGAAAGAATTCTGAAGGACAGGATAAATCTTCATTTAGAGACACACGGATTAATCAAGGATAGTCAGCACGGATTTGTTAAGGGAAGGTCGTGTCTGACAAACTTGATTGAATTTTTTTGAGGAGGTAACAAGGAGGGTAGATGAGGGTAGTGCGTTTGATGTAGTGTATATGAACTTTAGCAAGGCTTTTGACAAGGTCCCACATGGCAGACTGGTCACGAAGTTAAAAGCCCATGGGATCCAGGGCAAAGTGTCAAGTTGGATTCAAAACTGGCTCGGAGGCAGGAAGCAGAGGGTAATGGTTGATGGGGGTTTTTGTGACTGGAAGGCTGTTTCCAGTGGGGTTCCGCAGGGCTCATTTCTAGGTCCCTTACTTTTTGTGGTATATATCAACGATCTTGACTTGAATATAGGGGGCATGATTAAGAAGTTTGCAGATGATACTAAAATCGGCTGTGTGGTTGATACTGAAGAAGGAAGCTGTACACTGCAGGAAGATATCAATAAATTAGTCAGGTGGGCAGAACAGTGGCAAATGGAATTCAATCCGGAGAAGTGTGAGGTAATGCATTTGGGGTGGGCTAACAAGGAAAGGGAATACACATTAAATGGTAGGACACTGAGTAGTGTAGAGGAACAAAGGGACCTTGGAGTGCATGTCCACAGATCCCTGAAGGTAGCAGGCCAAGTAGATAAGGTGGTTAAGAAGGCATACGGAATGCTTGCCTTTATTAGCCGTGGCATAGAATACAAGAGCAGGGGGGGTTATGCTTCAACTGTATAAAACCCTAGTTAGGCCTCAGCTAGAGTACTGCGTGCAGTTCTGGGCACCACATTACAGGAAAGATGTGATTGCACTAGAGAGGGTACAGAGGAGATTTACAAGGATGTTGCCGGGAGTAGAGAATCTTAGCTATGAGGAAAGACTGGATAGGCTGGGTCTGTTTTCCTTGGAACAGAGGAGACGGAGGGGAGACCTTATTGAGGTGTATAAAATTATGAGGGGCATAGATAAAGTGGATAGAAAGGACCTATTTCCCTTAGCAGAGGGGTCAAAAACCGGGGGGCACAGATTTAAAGTAATTGGGGGAAGGTTTAGTGGGGATTTGAGGGGAAATTTCTTCACCCAGAGGGTTGTGGGGGTCTGGAACTCACTGCCTGAAAGGGTGGTAGAGGCAGGAACCCTAACCACATTTAAAAAGTAATTGGATGTGCACTTGGGATGCTCTAACCTGCAGGGCTACGGACCAAGAGCTGGGAAGTGGGATTAGGCTGGATAGCTCTTTGTTGGCCGGCGCGGACACGATGGGCCCAAATGGCCTCCTTCCGTGCTGTAACTTTCGATGATTCTAAAAACTACTAAACCAATTGATGTATGGAGGACGTTAAATGAAGAAATACCCTCCAAGAAACTTTCACTTCAGAGTATCCTGTATTCATTATATTCCACAATAAATATGCAATATGGAATATTACTGTAAACAGAATGTCAATGACAGCAACTGCTGAAGACCGATTGCACTCTACAATTAGGTATTGTGTTTACAAAGTGGATTGCAATGACAACTTACAAACGCACCAAAACATCTTCACAAATTAATTTAGAATTAAAAAATTGTTGTTTCATTTTGCACAATCTATTGTCACTACAAAAATTCTTTTAAATTTGAAGAATTCTGCTTGCATTTTTCTAAGCTGTACAATTTGCGATCTACTGCTATCTGGAAGAAAGCTTTAGTCCAAGTTCAAACACTGGAGAGGAAACCGAAAAATATTCTAACCTGGTATGACTGGAAGAGTGCACAAATGGAGCAGTAAGGTGTCAGTTGTGCCATTGTGCTGTTGTATTCTCGTTCTGCAAGAAAGTTCTGGGGCCGGTTTTGCCACAGATGAGCAAGTGGTTTTGCCCATGGTTCTGACTCCATTGGGTCATCTTCTACTGACAACAAGTCTGGCATTTCTGTCACAAAAAGTTCAGATTTAATAAGAATCAAGTACATTACAGTGAAGAGCCACTGAATGGATTATTAAATGAAAGTAAATGGTACAGTCAGATACACTTTTCTCATGACTTCTGATTGGCGATGGTCTTGCCATCATGTCTTGGGAGTTTACTTGCTGCTTCCAGCAGACCTATTTGCCTTCTTCCTCACATTCCTTCCCCAAACAGCAATCAATGACACACCTACTGCAATAGTACTCAAGCTAGCTACCAACAAGTGTGCCACAGCAGGACCCTCCTTCTCTCTCCCAAATGCTATAGAACTCTCTTAACAACCCTACACACTGCATACTGACAGGCCGTATCACTGTAAATGTTACTCTTTTTAACAAATAAATTAGAGATTCGCATTGCCTGCTTGAAGCCTTAGTCTTTCTCATCATACCACAGACAACAGGTATTGCACAATACAAGCTCGGCAACATGAACTGAAATGAGCTCAAGTCTCTAACCAAGAGTCTCAGAACAGCCAAGACATGGAAAAGTTTCATTTGTAGGGTATAAATCTTTAGGACACACCTAAAACTGGCGAAACAAGAAAAGCTTTTCAGCTTTTACAATTTTGTTTTTCTACAATAAAGACACACATTTTACCTACTATATATATATATATATATAAAAAAAAACACAAATAGAGGTAATATTGGAGAAGAACAACTGCAAAAAAACACATTTGTTGCCTGCAAATTGTGGTACTCGAGATTTAAAAAAAAAGGTTTATCTGCTACATACTTGACCCCAGAACATGAACTAGTCTAATGTAGAATCCAGTCCCCAAAAAGGCTTGCTTCTGCAGTAAAGCCTCTTTAATATGGTAAGTCCTTCTGTGGTTACAAACCTTCATCACTAACGCAGTCCTTTACCACAGAAAGAGGATGGTGCCGTGGAGGTTTACTCAGAGGCTGACGCCGACTCTTTGCTTTCTTCTTGGATTTCATCTCCTTCATGTATTGCTCAGCCATCTGTGAAATACAAAACAGTAGAACTGTAACACTCTCTCACAGGGTGACATTTTAGCATGAGGGAAACTTGTACTTGGCGACAGCAGTCCTTTTTGCAAGTCTCCTGTCGGCAAATAATTCATCCAAAATAATGCTAGCATAATTACTACAAAAAAAGTTGATGATGATCCCCATCAATCCAGGATAATTTCTCAATCAACTACAAAATATGTTCCTAAAGACACTGGAACACATTTGGGGTTGGGAGGTAAATGGGTTAAAATTTGTAACTATGCTTTCCTGCAGGTTGCTTGCGGAAATCAGAGGAATTTTCTGAAATTGGCCGGTCAGGACTTTTAACGATTGGGGAGGTGATGCGTGAGTTTCCGCCATCTAACAGATCAGGTGAGTTTAATGGCCTTTTCTCACTCTTCCTTGCCTAGATTTGTAACTGAACACAACCCTTTACTTCAGGTGATCATGTCCCACTCTGTTGTGCACAAAGTCTAGCATTAAACCCACCCTTATGTCTTTAACCAAAAGCAGCAAAGGCTTGTTAGTAAGACCTACACCAATATAAATGTATACAAGCAAAAACAACTTCAAGTAGCACCAGGTCAGAGAGAGAAGTGAGGGGAAAGCAGTGAGTTTTATATGTTGAGGTTGCATTTCTTTCAAAAGAACGAGGAAGACTATACCCATAAAATTGTTCTGATGAAAGGTCATCGACCTGAAACGTTAACTCTGTTTCTCTCTCCACAGATGCTGCCTGACCTGCCGAGTGTTTCCAGCATTTTCTGTTTGTATTTCAGATTTCCAGCATCCGCAGTATATTGCTTTTGTAAGACCGTACCCATAGTAGATAATCTAATGCCCCTGCTGGAAATATAACTGCAGCAATGCCAATAGGCAGCTCCAGTTATACCGTCTAGTTGTGGGTGGGGGTGGAGAACTGCACTCAGTCACCAGTGAGCTCAGGGCAGTGTGCAGACAAATGGCCTGAAGGATGTGGCTGCACACTTCAGAAATAAAACCCCTACACTGCACTAATACACGTACACAGGACAAAGACCACTAGCCTCTAACCACTGCTGAGCTGTGTAGTGACCAAGAAGAACGAGTGAGTCAGCCATTCTCAATCATTAGAAACTGAATGGCTGCTGTATTGCCGACTGTTTAATTTTTTTTAATGGGCTTCTGATGCTCATTGCTAATAGTGCAATATTGACTATATTCACCACCACTTTCCCTAAGACCACTGGCAAGTGTACTAGCACCAAAGCTAGTTTTTTTTTGTGTGAACTACTTCTGGTGAGTCTGGTAAGGCATTATCTTTGTCTGTGGAATACACCGTGTGTACAGTTTCCTTCACACAGGTATTAAATCATTTAGTTTCTTCCCAGGGACTGCAGCTTTGCCTTGTTTATGCAACTTTCTTACTTAATTTCCACATAGAACACACTGAAGAATTGGCAATAGGTTAAGTTGGTAACGAGAGTCCTGGAAGTGCTGTCCAGCTAAAGTTCTCCCAAACTGTAGTAGCTTGTGAGTGTCTGTACTGCAGATGCAGTCACGAGAACTAGAATACTTATCAGCAGGACCAACCCTCGTTCAATGAGGAGTGCAGAAGAGCATGCCGTGGAGCAGCACCAAGCGTATCTAAAAAAAAGAGGTGCCAACCTGGGGAAGCTGCAACATAGGACTATATGCAAGCTAAACAGCAGCAGAAACATAGAAACATAGAATCTAGGAGCAGGAGTAGGCCATTCGGCCCGTCGAGCCTGCTCCACCATTCAATACGATCATGGCTGATCATCCAAATCCAGTACCCTGTCCCTGCTTTAATCCCCACAGTACACATATCCCACCCTACCCCTGTAACCCCACGTATTTAATTCCCCCTAACATATCCCATCCTATCCCCATAACCCCACATATTTAATCCCCCCCTAACACTAAGGGTCAATTTATCATAGCCAAATCAACCTAACCCGCACATTTTTGGACTGTGGGAGGAAACCGGAGCACCCAGAGGAAACCCACGCAGACACGGGGAGAATGTGCAAACTCCACACAGACAGTCACCCGAGGTCAGATTTGAACCCGGGTCTCTGGCGCTGTGAGGCACCAGTGCTAACCACTATGCCACCGTGTTGCCCCTATACACAGAGCTAAGCGATTCCACAATCAACGGATTAGATCAAAGCTCTGCAGTCCTGCCACATCCAGTCATGAATGGTGGTGAACAATTAAACAACTAACGGGAGGAGGCGGCTCTATGAACATCCCCATCCTCAATGATGGTGGAGCCCAGCACGTGAGTGCAAAAGACAAGGCTGAAGTGTTTGCAACCATCTTCAGCCAGAAGTGCCAAGTGGACGATCCATATCAGCCTCCTCCCGAGGTCCCCTCCATCACAGAAGCCAGTCTTCAGCCAATTCGATTCATGCCACGTGATATCAAGAAATGGCTGAGCGCACTGGATACTGCAAAGACTATGGTCCCTGACAACATCCCGGCTGTAGTGCTAAAGACTTGTGCTCCAGAAATCGTGTTCAACAAATTTCTTAGAGTTTTGTGAGGATGTAACTAGCAGGGTAGATAAAGGGGAACCAGTGGATGTAGTGGCCCAAAAATTTGTGTTGATACGCGAGAGTACGCACTGTGTACTCTCGCGTATTCTGTCTCCAATTGCCGGTTTTCTGCATGCACTGCGCATGCGCTGAAAACCGGCACTTGGTGAATGGAAAAGGGGGCGGTTCCTAGGTGAACCGCGTGCGCGCTACAGGCTGCGCGCATGCAGTGCACTTAGTGGTTTCAACGCGCAGGTAAGTATGGAAGATTTTACACATAAAAAAAGGAGTAAGACCCACTTTTAACAAGGTAAGTAGTGAATTAAGTATTATTTTGAATTTTTTTTAACAAGTATATCTTTTTTAGAGACTTTAAAGACAGGTAAGTTTATTTTTATAACTTTTTAAAAGATTTTAAATTTTTTCAAAAATTTAATTTTTTATTTAAAATGGTTAATTTATTTAACTATACTTATTTTATTAATGTGATGGTTTTTTTTTAAATTTAATTGAGGTTTAGCTGTTCTTTTGGGGGGCTATAGTATTCATAGCTTTCACAGCACTTATGTGAAAGTTATGAATGGAAGATGGTGTGCTGCCATTGGCTCTAACTGAGTCACGTGATTCCACAGCTCGCACGAATTAACTGCGCCGGTGGGATACGCAAGCCCAGCACAGCAGCTGTCCAGAACATCAAGTTCGTGCGAGCTGGAACTGAAAAAGCCAACGCGCAGTGAGAGATCGCGGGGAAGCCTTACCCTCGCACGAAGGCTTCCTCACGAATTTTTGGGCCAGTATATTTGGATTTCCAAAAGCCATTCGATAAGGTGCCACATAAAAGGTTGCTACGCAAGATAAGGGCTCATGAGGTTGGGGTAATATATTAGCATGGTTAGAGGATTGGTTAACGGACATTTGGTTATTTTCCAGTTGGCAGGCTGTAACTTGCAGGGTGCCGCAAGAATCAGTGCTTGGGCCTCAGCTATTTACAATCGAAATTAATGACTTAGATGAAGGGACAGAGTACAATGTAACGATACAAAGCTAGGTCGGAAAGTAAGCTGTGAGTAGGACACAAAGAGCCTGCAAAGGGATAAAGACAGGTTAAGTGAGTGGGCAATAAGATGGAGTTTAATGTGGGGAAATGAGGTTATTCACTTTGGTAGGAAGAATAGAAAATCAGAATTTTTTTTTTTTAAATGGTGAGAAACTATTAAATGTTGGTATTCAGAGAGATTTGGGTGTCCTCGTACAGGAAACAGAGTTAGCATATAGGTACAGCAAGCAATTAGGAAAGCAAATGGGCATGTTGGTCTTTATTGCAAGGGGGTTGGAGTACAAGAGTAAGGAAGTCTTACTGCAATTGTATATGGCTTTGGCGAGACCACACCTGGAGTACTGTGCACAGTTTTGGTCTCCTTATCTGAGGAAGGACATAGTGGCCTTAGAGGCGGTGCAACGAAGGTTCACTGGATTGATTCCTGGGATGAGAGGGTTGTCCTATGAGGAGAGATTTAGTAGATTGGGCCTATACTCTCTGGAGTTTAGAAGAATGAGAGGTGATCTTATTGAAACATACAAGATTATGAGGGGTATTGACAGGGTAGACGCTGAGGTTGTTTCCCTGGCTGGAGAGTCTAGAACTAGGGGGCATAGTCTCAGGATAAGGGGTAGGCCATTTAAGACTGAAATGAGGCGGAATTTCTTCACTCAGAGGGTTGTGACTCTTTGGAATTCTCTACCTGAAAGGGATGTGGATGCTGAGTCGTGGAGTATATTCGAAGCTGAGATAGATAGATTTCTGGACTTTAGGGGAATTGGGCGGGAAAGTGGAGTTGAGGGTGAAGATCAGTCATGATCTTATTGAATGGCGGAGCATGCTCGAAGGGCCGTATGGCCTACTCCTGCTCCCAATTCTTATGTTCTTATCAAACAATTTGCCACCAAGCTACATAAGGAGATATTAGAACAGGTGACCAAAAGCTTGGTCAAAGAGGTAGGTTTTAAAGAGCGTCTTAAAGGAGGAGAGAGAGGTAGAGAGGCGGAGAGGTTTAGGGATGGGATTCCAGAGTTTAGAAGCTAGGCATCTGAAAGCACAGCCACCAATGATAGAACGAATAAAATCTGGGATGCGCAAGAAGCCAGTATTGGAGGAGTGCAGAGATCTCAGTGGGTTATAGGCTGTTGGAGTTTACAGAGATAGGGAGGGCAAGGCCATGGAGGGATTTGAAAACAAGGGTGAGAATTTTAAAATTGAGCTGTTGCCGGACCGGGAGCCAATGTAGGTCAGAGAACACAGGGGTGACGGGTGAACGGGACTTGGTGCGAGTTAGGACACGGGCAGCAGAATTTTGGATGAGCTCAAGTTTATGGAAGGTGGAAGATGAGAGTACGGCCAGGAGAGCATTGGAATAGTAGAGTCTCGAGGTAACAAAGATGAAAATGGCAGTACTGGCCAATTACATAACCCTAGGATTGATGATGCTTTGAACTGTTGCAAGGTAGACCATTAAAGTGAATGGTCAGAAAATCATGGGCGAGCGAGTGCAGAAACAAATAACCCTTCCATTTTAAAATGTTGACCATCTGTTTGACAATAGCTTATACAGTAAACTCTTGTTTAAACGGCACTTAATCATCCGGAATACTTTAATAACAGGCAAAATAGATAACCAGTAATCTTGCCAAATCCATCCAGCACTCGTTTTGCCGAGTCAGAGTCTCCCGTGGTGGCCGAGTTAGTCAGTGGTTTTTATTTTTGTTTGTGTTAAAAATTGCCTTGGTAGGTATACCTCTCTGTTATCCAGAATTTATCAACCGGCACCATCCTGGTCCCATAGGTGACGGATAAGAAAGAGTTTACTGTATATGGATAAAAAGTCACAGGTCTCTTGCATATGAAGAAGAATACCCCAGAAATACTCCCAAAATATGAATTACTCAAAAGGAAAAAAAGAATAATTTAAAAAGGTAGCGAAAGATCTACGAAGTATTACATAATATTTACAGCACAGAAACAGACCATTCAGCTCAACAGGTCCATGCCAATGTTTTATGCGCCACGAGCCTCCTCCCACCCCTCTTCATCCAACCTCATCAACATAACCTTCTATTCCTGTCCCCCTCATGTGTTTATCTAGCTTCCCTTTAAATGCATCTATGCTATTCACCTCAACTACTCCTTGTGGTAGTAAGTTCCACATTTTAACCACTCTCTGGGGAAAGAATTTTCTCGTAAATTCCCTATTGGATTTATTCATGACTATCTTATATTTATGGCCCCCAGTTCTGGTCTCCCCCGCAAGTGGAAACATCTTCTCTGCGCCTACCCTATCAACCCCTTTCATAATCTTGAAGACCTTTTTCAGGTCTTCTCTTTTCTAGAGAAAAGAGCCTCAGCCTGTTCAATCTGATAGGAAGGTACCAGGCGGAAAGGTTATACCTAGTAAATCTTTTTTGCACATTCACCAGTGCCTTCATATCCTTTTTATAATATGGATACCAGAACTGTTCACAGTACTCCTGTGGTCGAGCCAAGGTTCTATACAAGTTTAACCTAATTTCTCTGCTTTTCAATTCTATCGGTAGAGAAATGAACTCGTGCTTTGTTTTTTTTTTTAATGGCCTTATTAACCTGCGTCACTACTTTATGATTTGTGTATCTGTAACCCCAGATTCCTCAGCTCCTCTACCCCATTTAGACATTTATTTTCCAAGGAGCGTGTGGCCTCCTTATGCTACATACCAAAATGTACCATTTACTCATTCGTTTATTCATTTGCTAATTACACACCCATTCTGCAAGTTTATTAATGTCCTCCTGCATTTTGTTGCAGTTCTCCTCTGTATTAACGATACCCCCGCAATTTGATGTCGCCTGCAAATTTTGAAATTAAACGATTCTGGAATCGGAAGTACATGTATATGGTGAATAACAGAACCGATCCTTGTGGAACACCACTTCCCACCTTTTGCCAATCTGAGTAACTACCTTTAACCCCTACTACTGTTTTCTAGCCAGCTGGCTACCCATTCCGCTCCTTGTCCCCTGACTCCACATGTTCTGACCTCAGTCACGAGTCTATTATGTGGTACCTTATCAAAGGCCTTGCAGATAGCTTTTTGAAAGAGCCAGCACAGTAATAATGGGTTGAATGGCCTTCTGTGCTGTAAAAATGTAATGATTCCAGGTGTACTCTTGTGGATATGAATATACGACCAGCAAAAAAACATCAATACATTAGAATGCATCCCCTAGAGAGGCCAGTGTCGGGAGCGGAGAGAGCAGCAGCACAGTGAATATTTAAACTCACTTTCGCGGGCTTTTTTCCTCAGAAGCCAGTGTCGGGAGCAGAGAGAGCAGCAGCACAGTGAGTATTTAAACTCACTTTCGCGGGCTTTTTTCCTCAGAGGCTTACCAATCTCACAGACCGGCGTCACAATTCAAAAAGTGACGCGGACAAGAGGAAGCAGCTGATTGGGTGAGTACGGCCAGGTGAGTATTTATACTACTCTGTAGTTTGACAGTTAAGGTTAATAGTTTATAAAGTTTAGAAGGTCCTAATTTTTGTGGTTATACTTTCTAAGGTCTCTGTTGTGTAGCAGGGAGAGCTAGTATACAAGGGCCCTTGAGTATATCATTTAGTGTAATTTGTGGTATTGATTTGAGTTAATTTAAATTAATTAAAGGGTAAGTCATGGCAGCACAGCTCAGCCCCATGGCATGCTCCTCCTGCACTATGTGGGAAATCAGGGACACTTCCTGTGTCCCTGTTGACCATGTGTGCAGGAAGTGTATCCAGCTGCAGCTACTGGCAGACCGCATTGCGGCGCTGGAGCTGCGAATGGATGCATACTGGAGCATTCGCAATGCTGAGCACATCGTGGATAACACGTTTAGGGAGTTGGTCACACCGCAGGTAAAGGCTGCACAGGCAGGAAGGGAATGGGTGACCACCAGGCAGAGTAGTAGGCGCAGGCAGGTAGTGCAGGGGTCCCCTGTGGACATCCCCCTCTCAAACAGATATACCACTTTGGATATTGTTGAGGGAGATGGCTTATCGGGGGAAGGCAGCAGCAGCCAACTTCCTGGCACCATGGGTGGTTCTGCTGCACAGGACGGGAGGAAAAAGAGCGGGAGAGCTATAGTGATAGGGGATTCTATTGTAAGGGGAATAGATAGGCGTTTCTGCGGCCGCAAACGAGACTCCAGGTTGGTACGTTGCCTCCCTGGTGCAAGGGTCAAGGATGTCTCGGAGCGGCTGCAGGGCATTCTGGAGGGGGAGGGTGAACAGCCAGTTGTCGTGGTGCACATAGGTACCAACGATATAGGTAAAAAACAGGATGAGGTCCTAAAAGCTGAATATAGAGAGTTAGGAGGTAAATTAAAAAATAGGACCTCAAAGGTAGTAATCTCAGGATTGCTACCGGTGCCACGTGCTAGTCAGAGTAGAAATAGAAGGATATTTCAGATGAATACGTGGCTAGAGGAATGGTGCAAGGGGGAGGGATTCAAATTCCTGGGACATTGGAACCGGTTCTGGGGGAGGTGGGACCAGTACAAACTGGACGGTTTGCACCTGGGCAGGACCGGGACCGATGTCCTAGGGGGGAGTGTTTGCTAGTGCTGTTGGGGAGGGTTTAAACTAAAATGGCAGGGGGTTGGGAACCTGTGCAGGGAAACAGAGGAAAGGGAAGCAAAGATAGAAGCAAAAGACAGGAAAGAGAAAAGCAAAAGTGGAAGGCAGAGAAATCAAGGGTGTAAATCAAACAGGGCTACAGTAAATAATAATTCTAAAAGGTCTAAGAGTGTTAAAAAAACAAGCCTGAAGGCTTTGCGTCTTAATGCGAGGAGCATTCGCAATAAGGTGGATGAATTAGCTGCGCAAATAGATGTAAACGGATATGATATAATTGGGATTACGGAGACATGGCTCCAGGGTGACCAAGGCTGGGAATTCAACATCCAGGGGTATTCAGTATTCAGGAAGGACAGACAAAAAGGAAAAGGAGGTGGGGTAGCATTGCTGGTTAAAGAGGAGATTAACACAATAGTAAGGAAGGATATTAGCTCTGATGATGTAGAATCTGTATGGGCAGAGCTGAGAAATACCAAGGGGCAGAAAACATTAGTGGGAGTTGTATACAGACCCCCAAACAGTAATGTTGAGGTTGGGGATGGCATTAAACGGGAAATTAGAGAAGCGCGCAATAAGGGCACAGCAGTTATCATGGGTGACTTTAATCTACATATAGATTGGGATAACCAAATTAGTAACAATACTGTGGAGAAGGAATTCCTAGAGTGTATACGGGATGGTTTCCTGGACCAATATGTCAAGGAACCAACTAGAGATCAGGCCATCTTAGACTGGGTATTATGTAATGAGAAAGGATTAATTAGCAATCTTGTTGTGCGAGGCCCCTTGGGTCGGAGCGATCATAATATGATCGAATTCTTCATTAAGATGGAGAGTGAAGTAGTTGACTCAGAGACTAGGGTCCTGAATTTAAATAAAGGAAACTACGATGGTATGAGGCGCGAGTTGGCTAGGGTGGATTGGGGAGCGTTACTTAAAGGGTTGATGGTGGATAGGCAATGGCAAACATTTAAAGATCGCATGGATGAACTACAGAATCTGTTCATCCCTGTTTGGCATAAAAATAAAACAAAAAAAGGTGACTCGACTGTGGCTAACAAGGGAAATTAGGGATAGCATAAGATCCAAGGAGAGGACATATAAATTGGCCAGAAAAAGCAGCAAACCTGAGGATTGGGAGCAGTTTCGGATTCAGCAAAGGAGGACAAAGGGATTAATTAAGAGGGGGGAAAATAGAGTATGAGAGTAAGCTTGCAGGGAACATAAAAACTGACTGTAAAAGCTTCTATAGATATGTGAAGAGAAAAAGATTGGTGAAGTCAAGCGTAGGTCCCCTGCAGTCAGAATCAGGGGAATTTATAATGGGGAACAAAGAAATGGCAGACCAATTGAATACATACTTTGGTTCTGTCTTCACAAAGGAGGACACAAATAAACTCCCAGAGATGTCGGGGAACATAGGGTCTAATGAGAGGGAGGAACTGAATGAAATCAATATTTGTAGGGAAATGGTGTTCGGGAAATTGACGGGATTGAAGGCCGATAAATCCCCAGGGCCTGATAATCTACATCCTAGGGTACTTAAAGAAGTGGCCCTAGAAATAGTAGATGCATTGCTGGTCATCTTCAAAATTCTATAGACTCGAACAGTTCCCATGGATTGGAGGGTAGCTAATGTAACCCCACTATTTAAAAAAGGTGGTAGAGAAAAAACGGGGAATTATAGACCGGTAAGCCTGACATCAGTAGTGGGCAAAATGCTAGAGTCCATTATAAAAGATGTAATAGCAGAGCACTTGGAAAACAGTGACAGGATCGGACAAAGTCAACATGGATTTACAAAAAGGTAAATCATGCTTAACTAATCTACTGGAATTTTTTGAGGATGTAACTGGTAGAATAGATAAGGGAGAACCAGTGGATGTGGTGTATTTGGACTTTCAGAAGGCTTTTGATAAGGTCCCGCCGAAGAGATTAGCGTGCAAAGTTAAAGCACATGGGATTGGGGGTAAGGTACTGATTTGGATAGAGAACTGGTTGGCAGACAGAAAGCAAAGAGTTGGAATAAACGGGTCTTTTTCTGAGTGGCAGGCAGTGACTAGTGGGGTACCGCAGGGATCGGTGCTAGGACCCCAGCTATTCACACGATATATTAATGATCTAGACGAGGGAACTAGATGTAATATCTCCAAGTTTGCAGACGACACAAAGCTGGGTGGGCGTGTGTGCTGTGAGGAGGATGCAGAGAAACTCCAGTATGATTTGGACAGGTTGGGTGATTGGCCAGATGCATGGCAGATGCAGTATAATGTGGATAAATGCGAGGTTATCCACTTTGGTGGCAAAAACAGGAAGGCAGATTATTATCGGAACGGCAATAGATTGGGAAAAGGGGAAGTGCAACGAGATCTGGGAGTCCTTGTGCACCAGTCACTGAAGGTAAGCATGCAGGTGCAGCAGGTGGTTAAGAAGGCAAATGGTATGTTGGCCTTCATAGCGAGAGGATTCGAGTACAGGAGCAAGGATGTCTTGCTGCAGTTGTACAAGGCCTTGGTGAGACCACACCTTGAGTATTGTGCGCAGTTTTGGTCGCCTTATCTGAGGAAGGATGTTCTTGCCATGGAGGGAGTACAGCGAAGATTCACCAGACTGATACCTGGGATGGCAGGAATGACGTATGAAGAGAGATTGGGTCGATTAGGCTTATATTTGCTAGAGGGGATCTCATTGAAACTTATAAAATTCTAACAGGACTAGACAGACTAGATGCAGGAAGGATGTTCCCGATGGCGGGGGAGTCCAGAACCAGATCACAGTCTAAGGATAAGGGGTGAGCCATTTAGGACTGAGATGAGGAGGAATTTCTTCACCCAGAGAGTGGTGAACCTGTGGAATTCTCTACCACAGAAGGCAGTTGAGGCCAATTCATTAAATATATTCAAGAAGGAGATAGATATATTTCTTAAGGCTAAAGGGATCAAGGGATATGGGGAGAAAGTAGGGACGGGGTACTGAATTTGGATGATCAGCCATGATCTCATTAAATGGCGGAGCAGGCTAGAGGGGCCGAATGGCCTACTCCTGCTCCTATCTTCTATGCTTCTAATGAAAATGCTGTGAATAACACACTACTCTGTCAGCTGGAACAAGTATTCACAAAAGGGACGCAAATTTATCCACCTTTTAAAACTTGCTGACTTTCAAAAGACTCCTTCAACCTGTAGATCAGTGCTTGGGCCCCAGCTATTCACAATATATATCAATGATTTGGATGAGGGAACCAAATGTAATAGTTCCAAGTTTGCTGACGACACGAAACTAGGTGGGATTGTGAGTTGTGAGGAGGATGCAAAGAGGCTTTAAGGCGATTTGGACAAGTTGAGTGAGTGGGCAAATACATGGCAGATGCAGTATAACGTGGATAAATGTGAAGTTATCCACTTCGATAAGAAAAACAGAAAGGTAGAGTATTATTTAAATGGTGATAGATTGGGAAATGTTGATGTACAAAGGGACCTGGGTGTCCTTGTACACCAGTCACTGAAAACAAACATGCAGGTGCAGCAAGCAGTTAGGAAGGCAAATGGTATGTTGGTCTTCATTGCAAGAGGATTTGAGTACAGAGCAAGGATGTCTTACTACAGTTGTACAGGGCCTTGGTGATACCACACCTGGTGTACTGTGTGCAGTTTTGGTCTCCTTACCTAAGAAAGGATATACTTGCCATCGAGGGAGTGCAGCGAAGGTTCACCAGACTGATTCCTGGGATGGCAGGACTGTCGTATGAGGAGAGATTGGGTCGACTAGGCCCTGTATTCACTGGAGTTTAGAAGAATGAGAGGGGATCTCATTGAAACGTATAAAATTCTGACAGGGCTAGACAGACTGGATGCAGGGAGGATGTTTCCCCTGGCTGGAGGGTCTCAAACAAGGGGTCACAGTCTCCGGATACGGGGTAGGACATTTAGGACTGAGATGAGGAGAAATTTCTTCACTCAGAGGGTGGTGAACCTGTGGAATTCTCTACCACAGAAGGCTGAGGAGGCCAAGTCACTGAATATATTTAAGCAGGAGATCAATAGATTTCTTGACACAAAAGGCATCAAGGACTATGGGGAGAGAGCGGGAATATGGTATTGAGATAGAGGATCAGCCATGATCATATTGAATGGCGGAGCAGGGTCGAAAGGTCAAATGGCCTACTCCTGCTCCTATTTTTCTATGTTTACAGTTAACAAGATGACATGGTGATTAGTTTGAGGTACTTTCCCTCGTTTACTTAGTGTGATTTCTTGACGATGTTCCCCCTCTGCTCCCATACTGATGTACATTGTTTCGGGTAGAGTGGGAGACTGCTCGAGACATCACATAGAAAAAGGAAAGCGCATCCAAGCAATATGAAATGACTTGATCTATAAATACCTCTGCAAGGTCCTGTTCATTGAGGCTAGTTCCAACATTTGTTTTAATTGTTTCACTCCAATCTGGACTATTATCAGAGTCTTCTGAAGCACTCTCTTGGCTTGAACTTTGAGTGCTTGAAGTCTCTGAATCAGACGAGCTGGAATCAGACGATTTCACGGATGGGATGGGAGTATTTTGGGAAGGAGTGGCCACAGAGAAGTTTAACACAGTAACAGCTGTGTCCGCTGAGCTGGACATGGTTGGCTTCAACGTAAGCTTCTCTTCCAGTGGAGCATTTTCAGAGTGTGTCTCCACCTTTACTGGAGCAGGTTCTGCAAAAAAAAAATGCATTAGAAACAGCAAAAAAAAAATTTTTACTTCACTAAACAGTTTCCTGTATCTTATAAAAAAGCATAAGCAGAATTTGTACACTTGCATTCGACTGCAAAAGCAAACCTTCTGTACCTCAAAGATGTCAGCAGAATTTCACAACATTTTTGTTGTTTCAAAAATCTTATACAAGGGCTTTACAATAGCTCAGTGAGTATATCCATGATAGGACATGGGACTGAACCAAGGCTCCAACCTCCCCAGTAAAGCAGCTGCATGTAGCTCCCTAAGTTCACACATAAAAACGGCCACTTCAGCAAGATACTGAACAACAGCCAGCAACAATACCACCGTAAAAGTCACAGCATTCAGGAAAGAAAGCAAGAAAAAAAAATGATTGAGATTGTTGACTACAGTAACTGGAACAAATTCACAGAGTCCTACCTGGAAAGATCAGATCAGCACTGTCAGCTGCCACTTTACAGCATCCCTGCTCTTCCTTTTTCAGCTTTCCCTTAGAGTCTTCACACTCAGTTGGTGGAACAGGATTACTCTCATCACCCTCTTTCAGGATCGCAGTATTTTCACTCACCTCCTGTGGCAGCTCCAGACAAACCTTGTGTCTCTTTGTTCCTATTCGATGTGTTATTGGACTGGGTAATGAAAAAAAAAAGTGCTCATTAGCAAATTATAAAAACACAATTGTGGACGTGCAATCTGTTGACGTCCACAAATGCAAAAGTCAGTTCCCCCAATTTTCTCCCCTACTTTCCACAAGCTGCTCACTCTTTCTGGAGTCTGGTGGCCTGTCTTTGTGTGTTGCCAGGCCCTTCCTCTGTAGAGGGAAACGCAGCATAGAGCCAGAGACTTTCTGGTCTGTATGGTTTAGTGCTGTACAAATCAGTGACTTTACCTACCAGGGAGCCAAACGCCAAAAATTCTGCATTGACAATTTATGGTTATTGCCAAGTCTACATTTCCTCGTCTGCACTAACAGATCCAATGGAGTGGACAGGTAATTTGAAGACTATCATTGAGATTTTCCCTATGATAGATAGTTCATTAAAAGCAGTACCATATTTAAATACATTTTTAACATGCATTACTTTTAAGAAAACAATATACAACCTTGGAGGAAGTATCACTTAGCAGCTGTCCAAGCAGCCACATGAAATCACTCCAAATTAAGTTTTTAAATACATAAAATGTTGACGTACTTCAAATATTCAGGCATCTAAATGAAAATAAAATTTCTTGCTTGGTACACTACAATATTTCTACAATGGTTCTGAGCTGCAGTGATAAAACGTTTCCAAGCTTGCACCAAATATTTTCGCTGCAGAGGTCTCATACGTACATCCTGCTACCTTCCTTACAAACGTCATGGGCATAAAGTTACAAACTAACAGTTACCATTGTGTGAAAATACACCCACTGTCTCTGTGCTACGTACCAACTCTCATCTAACTTTTCTCCCTTCAAGAACGGGCAGGAACATACAGTTACTGCCCCAATCTGTTGTTACTTATTTTGTAAAAAAAACACATTTCCCTTCATAATACTGGATTTAACCAGTTCAGCATTTAAAAAGGTATATGCAGTGGAAGAATTCTACCTTTTTATTTCACCAGTGTCTCCCTGTTCCGTGGACACTTTTTTCTCAGCTTTGTTGTCTAATTCCATTTCAACTGCATCAGTATCCTGGTCCTCCAAACGCTTTGCAGTTACAGAGTTTAATTCTCCACCAAGAAATTCAACTGCTTCTGGAGTGGCTCGTGAGTGGTCAATAAGATTTGTATCTTTTCCTACTTTCCACAACTTGTAACGTTCAGGCTGGAACTTGCGCACAAAAACATCCATTGAAATTTTTACCATATCCTTCCTGCAAGAGCACTGGATAGAAGAGAAAAGATATGGTGAATAAACAGATAGCTGGAGTAGTGCAGCAATATCAAAACTTTCAGCAGGGTTCTTAATGTTTCAGTACAATGTACTGCATTATGGATTAAGAATACACACTTGCATATATTGTATATGTCTGGAACTGAACTTATTAATGGTGGTTTCACTAAAGTTGTAATGATTACCATAATGCAGTAAAAAAAAATCACTTTTGTAGATAACAAAAATTGGCAAGTAAATAAAAGTCCACAAATTTTAGTCTTGTATTCAATACACAGCAATACACTGGAAATGGGAACAAAGGCATGTACAATACAAAAAAAAAATCAGAACTTCAGGCAGATAGAGGTGCAGATAATGGAGGTTCCACTGTAATTAGTTCTATACCAAAACTGGTAATATTGTAATTTTTCTTGTTAAATGCAGCAGGAAAATCTTGCACTGTCCACAAGTCAGCAGACAGATTTGTGAATGGCTGAATTACTGGGATCAAAAATACAGATCAAAATTTGCAACATGAACGGAAGCCTTCCGGTCTCTGGAAAACTTGTGCACTTTCATCAAATTTCCCCACAAGTAACATCACTAGCTTTGAAGAGTTTTATATTGTAAGCCCATTTTTGTAAATGTAATATTTAGCAACAGTACAAAAGCAGACAAATAGTGAAAAAAACCATAGAATTCATTTCCACAGTCAACTTGTTCAAATTAACTTCCCATCAATGCTGCTCCGTGTAAACCAATCGTCCAGATACTGTAATCAATCTTTTGCCTTTTTTTCTTGCTCCTATTTTCTTTGATACTTTGTCACTGTGGCCACAAACAGTACACTTTCTATATCGGTTGGTTACACAACAGACTAACACCTCCTCTTATGCCTTTGCAAAGGATATTTTTTTCTAAACCTGTATTTATGCACATGTCTGTTTCACACCAACAGTCACCTAGGAAATTTACAAGCAGTTACAACTCCTCTCTTACTTCAGCAGTTTATAATTAGTTGCGTTACCAGGATTTTGATAGTTGCGGCCTTAAAGGCATAGGCCAGCTAAACGTCACAACAGTGCTCCAAATAAGAGACTACCCATGAGCAATAACACTGGCAATGTTATGTCAATTCAAAATTATAGGGGAGTTTTTCTTTCCAATTCAAATGCAAAATGAAATACTGCTCTTGTATGAAAAAATGTTTAACCCACCAGATAAAAGTGACTACTTTCAAACCCTGCTACAGATTTTAAAATTAAATGTGGAAGACTGTGCATAATCGTAATTCTAAACCAGTCATGACATGTAATTTTAATCTGTGCCAATGGACTAACCTAAGTCAATAGGTATCATAAAAACCTTTGATGGTGACCGCCAGAGGTCAATAATAAAATACAAGAAACAGTACATACCAGAACAGCATGCTTCCCATACTCTATCCATCTCAGTGTGGCAAAGTTTGTTGATTCAGCACAATTAAAGCCATGGTTAAAGCCAGCATGATAACCATAGGGGAATGTGATCATAAACTCCCCTGCCTCCTGGGTTACCTAGGAATTAATAAAAGGCTGGGTAAAAGGTGAATATTTTCTTAGAATTAATACATCTCTAATACAAATAACTACGAGACAAAGTCCATCAACTAATTGATAGCAAAAACAAAGTTAAAATATTAAGCAATCAATTGGACATAAATGGATAGGGTTGAGAATTAACTGCTGGGGAAATTCTCTTTGTCTACTCCTCTCCCCCTATCAAAGCATAGAGATTTATAATGATTAATGTTTGACCAGTCTGTAGTGCATGGCACACAATCTTAACACACAGTTTCTGGTAACAGAGTACCCGGTAAAAAGAATTAAAACAATAGATCAACAGGCATTTCAGAAATACTCCTAAATTGAATGGTCACTTGAGCTGCAGTGGAGACCAGTTGTTGTGTCAAGACTAGTTTAAGTTGTTCAGCGGGTCTGTCGGACTTTGAGCACTTTGTAAAACTTAAGCAGAGTTTTTGTTTTGCAAGGTGTTCTGATAAAATGGACACTCCCGCTCTCAAAACATTTACAATGCACTGAAAAGAGCAGTACCTTGCACAAGCATGTAACCATGCAGAGCTCTTTCCTATCCTGAAGAGTGCAGCAACAACTGGGCAGCATAAATTAGGTACAGGGATCCCTCTCCAACCGCGGGTTTGCCATACGCGGATTTCAGGTATTCGCGGTTTCCACTCTGCGACAATTTTTGTCAACCGTGGCCGTGAAATTCGCATATCCACGGTTTTTCCATTTAGGAATAAGGTAAAAAACATGATTTTAATGCTATTTTTATGCTTTTTATATGTGTTTTTGGTGAATTTGCCAACTGCGGTTTTACTAACCACGGGGGTTTTCAGGGACGTATCCCCGCGGCGGGCGAGGGATTCCTGTACTGCCAAACGGCTGGGTCATTTCTGCAGCTACCATCCTCAGATTACTAACAGTATAAATACATCTTAAGTCACTGCAAGCAGAAACATTAAATATTCCTGATTATTGTCCACAAGTAGAATATGAGATCGACAAGCACTTCACTGCTCTGCTGGTGAGGCAGGCAAGTAAAATACAAGTGACCAATAAACACTTCAGGCAAAATTGAAGAATTAAAGGAGAAAACTACATCAGCAATTTAGTATGGAGTTTATTAGAAGAATTTTTTTTTTTTTTTTAAAGTGGAATCTAGACAACAGAGCACCGAGAGGGTAATAAATGCATCTCCCCAATATCAGCTTCTTGTTCAAAAACAGAAGACCAGCTTATTTTAAGAACAATTCTTTCCTTATTCAAAATAATACAGAAATTGTTACAATTGCTGGTGGCCTGAGAAAAGCGGTTTTGAAATGAACATTTTTATGAGCAAAATTATTCTGTCATTAAGTTTCACTATCCAACAACTGGAATGAGTAGACAACATACCTAGGGAAAAAATCTTATAATATTAGTTTCAGTTGAGCTACTCTGAAGTTGTCAAGCCTCGACTGTTTGACAGTTAGATCACAGCCTTGCAACTCTCCCAGGTGCCGGTTTGTACAGACTCATGTTTAATTTGAACATTTTGCTGCACCTGGCACAGCTGTTTGTTCTACACATTCAAGAGTTTTTAATGCCTTAAGAAATCAATAAAATGCAGATTTATGGCATAGTAAATTCTAGCCATCATATTTAGCATTGGTTTTAAACATACTTCACTCGTGTATTTTGATCAACAAGCTCCAACAGCAAACTAGTTGAAATAAAGTCAGCCATGAAATAGAATGCAACAGTAGCACAGACACGTTAGCCCCCCCATCGTAACAAAAGCAAACCTATCGCCCAATGAATCATTTAGTCGAGAATACTCAACTCTCATTACTGCAGTATAATGTACAACATCCCAATAGCGTCATGTACATACCCTGTCAAACGGGATTCCATATTTCTTGAGAATAGAAGGTGATATCAGAGTCATCTTATGGCGCAGAAAAGCTTCACAGCTCTGAGCGCTACCTGGGAAAAAGCCTATTTAAAAAAATCAGTGGAGAAAAAAAATTACAAACTAATCCACAAAACAAGACAAAGTCAAGGACAAGGAAAGGCTATTTGGCTCATCTCTCCAATTTTTCTCAGCCTACTATCCAACTGTACCTTGAACTCCCCATCACCTGATTCTAATATTTCACCTGATAAATCATTCCAAAACACTCATCATCCTCTAAAGAAACATTTTCTACTGTCAAAATTGCTTTTCACTAATTTTAAACTCTAATGCTCATATGAACAGTGAGGGTGGGAAAATTGTCATGCAAGAATATATTATTGTTTAATGTGGCACTTATAATTATTGTTGTTTTCTACTTACTCAAGGAAATAATTATGTTTAAACATGACTAGAAATCAGATACTGTGGCATTGCTGCTGTTCACATTTTAAATAAAAAACTGTTTAATAAATCGGCTCTGGCTGTTAAAAGTCCAAATCACTGTGATGATATAAAAAAAAGCGCCTAGGAAAGGAATCTGAACCCCAGCATATAGGAAAACTCATTGCCGAAGGTCTTTGAGAGGCTCAGACCTCCAAGTAGTAATGGCCCTGAAATTGCGGTGTATATGACAGCGTACTCCGAGCACACCGTCATATTCCCTTTGAAATGCACCGCAAGTTTGGGATTTCCGCACGCGCTTGGTATGCCTCCGACCGCAATTTCTATCCCAATGTTTATAATGGCACACAAAGCAAATTTTATAGGCAAATTTAATTGTTATTATGTAGCACATAATTTGATATTTTAAATGTTGGATATTTGAAGTTGTGGAGGAAAAAATGAACTAAAGGTTCTCATTTTTGATTTGTAGCTATTCTTTGGTGGCTTGCTACTTGATGACTGGTACAGCATCTGTGGGTTCAGTTGAGATTTGTCACCGTTTTATATGAATGCAGTTTTTCAAACAATGAAGCAGTAAAATTTTAATGAGTTACAGAGTAACAATTTGTTTTAAGCTATATTTTTTCATGGGACATGGGTGATGTTGGCAATGTTGCATTTATTGTGCACTCTACTTGACCCGAGGTGCTGGTGTTGTGCTTTCTTCATGAGCTGCTCCTGTCTTGTGGTGATAGTGCTCCCACAATGGTATTGGGTAGTAAAGTGTGCAATCATAATTTAAAATTGTTCTGCAGTGACATTGCTCAAGGATATAATTGTTTAAAACACACGATAAATAGTGCCTACCATTGTTGGTAGTTAAATAACTGTATTTTCACATAATGCAGTTATATAAATAAAGTGTTTTTGTTGCACTTCTGTGAACAAGAATTAAAAATTACTTAGATGAGCATCAGTAAACGTAATGAAATTAAATTGATTTTTTCACATATTGAAAGTCTGAGTTGTTTGTATTTCCTATTATGTAACACAGCCTGCCACTTTTTGTAGTCAATCACACGTTTGTGTCTCAAAGTAAAACAGTAGAAAATAAGAACTGAAGATGTAAGGAATGGGTGAACCAAAATTAAGAAAAACTGCCATAAAACTACTCATCAGAATCTATCAAGGACTTGAGGAAACAATTAATCCTGAATGACTGGTGAGAAGAACATACGATAAGCAAAATACTTTGTGAAAAAATGTTTCCACACCCTTCTTTTCCTCAGTAACGGAAATTTATAATGTTCAAAATAAGGTTTGAATTACATATTTCACAACAGCATGATTAAGAATTTTTATGTTTTTAACACCTTCATCAAAGTTTATAATTCAATCACATTTCAAAAGTCTGGGCTTTAATGCTCTTCCACCCCCCAAAAAAAAAGACATTGGGCAACTGGCCAGTAGGAAGCACCAACTCACACTGGAACCACTCCAGAACATGTCACGATAGCTTTTGCCACCAGAGATACTCATCCAGAAATACAAGAGCTCCAAATGGCAGGTTTCTACACACCTGAAAATACTTTTTTTGGCTTGGTCCCAAAAAGTTGTCCCTTCAAGGAGAAGGAAAATCAGGGCTGGGGGACCGGGAGGGGTAAAGAAAGAGTGCAAGTGTTTTTTTTAAATTTAATGTAGCACCACCACCCGCCCTCCATTTTATATACTGAAGAGAGAGAAAATTTGATTTGACTTCTAAAAAAAACCACAAGCCTTTCCCATGAGATCACCAACAGGAAGGATTCTGGAGTGACTGCATGAGACAACAATGATGGGGTGGGGGGTGGTTGGGGAAAGGTGAGTAGTTGGAGAAAGGTGAGTGAGAAAGACAACTCCAATCTGGAGCCATAATCCAAACAAGTGGTTTCCTGGGGCCATGCAGCTTGATTGGATCTCAGACTTGTTGCAGGTCACAACCGCTATTGTATCCAAGGAGGACATTCCAGAGTGATGTCACAAAGTGGCCACCAAGGACGGAAATGTTATCTTGCTGATATTCCTAACAATGAGAAAGTTGATAGTTCCTTAAAAAGTCAAACAAAATCTGTGTAATATTTTCACCCTTCACCACCCTCCCTACAAATTATAAAATGGGGGCATACATTCAATAGAAAATTCTCTCCTAGACTTAACCTTCCAAATTAAGTTATTTCAAGGCAGAAATTCAGACCAAGATAAAACAGATTGCAGTACACATTTTTACCTTTAGCCAGGCGTTCCAGTCGCTTTCCATGCTCTGGAGGAACAGTGTACCTGCAAGAATATAATATACAGTTAGATATATAAAATTTGCTATACATGTTGCAAACTCCTTATTCTGGCACCACCATTCTGTGACACGCAGCCTGCAGCTGCACAATTCTACCACACTCGGAGCTTCAAGTTCAAGAAGTTGCAGATCCCCATACCAAGACCATCATTAAAACACTGAGGAAAATTCTCTTTGTCCTGACTTTCCCAGGAACAAGCCATAGCACAGGTTGTCTATAATATAGATCACCATCAAATTATGCTGCCTTATTTCAGGTGGAAGAGCAATAAAACATGCCTATAAATAATGATTGATTAATAATACATTTTACATTGCCAAACCAGATATATTCTACTGGAATAAGTGATTTTTTTAAATTTATTATTTGTACAGCTATGTTTTTGTATTAAGTCAGCACAACACAAGTGATGTCAGTGCTCGGGAACGAAAACGTTTCACCTTGGGTATCCCATGTAAGTATCAAGTACTCACAGGTGAGTTATAGTACAGCCAATACGGAGTAAAAACCCCTTCAATTTGCTTTAACCCCCAACCATCATGGTGCACTCTGCATTGGGCAGAGCATACACACCTAACCGGTGACTGCTTTGCCGAAAATCTCTGTTCTATCTACAACGGTGACCCTGGGCTCCTTGAATTTCACTTCTCATTTCCACTCTACCATTGAACTTTGTGCACTTCTCAAACCAGGCTCAACACAAACTTCAGGAACAGAGAGGTAAACTATTCATGGTCTGGACGGGGTGTGGAGCTTTGCAGGGCATGGGAAATCAGGCCCGTGGTTGCCAAATTTCCCAGCAGGTGATTTTGGTGCTGAAAAGGAGCCCATGTTACCAGTATGCGTAGACCTCACGTTAACTATATAGATCCGTCACCTGAACTTCAACAGTCACCAAGGGCGTGCCCAGTGTGCTGCTCACCCACTTGAAATGGGGGCAATGGGGATAATGGGGCCTGTCCTGCTCATGTAGACCTCTTAAAATGGTATGTAGATGTTGGGATCATCTACAGAAATGCTCGCCCTGCCACCACATAGAATCATAAAAATAGTACAGCACAGAAGGAGGCCATTCGGCCCACCGAGTCTGCGCCAGCTCTTTCGAAGAACAATCCAGTAAGTCCCACTCTTTCCCAATATCCCTGCAATTTTTCAGTAAACATTGCTGCATTTCCCCTGCGTATTATTTTTGCTGGGAACTCTGATTTATGCATTTTGCTGCTTAAAAAAAAATGCTTTTCTTCAATAATCTTGGTTGCTGTGGGCACATAAATGGTACTGTACAAGTGGTGTGTATGGGCATTCCATGCCCATTTCCAAATAGGCTGGATGCTTTATATGAAGATCAATTTAGGCTAGGCCAAATGCAAAGTATTCTATCCAAATTTCAAGACCCATGGGGCCCTCCACGCGCAAGTGAACACGTCAGAGGGGACATGTCTTTACTACTCCATTTCACAAGGCAGGCTGCAGACAACATCTGGATCAGGGACAGTTTTTCCAGTAGAAGTGGTCCCAGTGTCCTGGCCAACATTTATCCCTTAAGCAACACCACCAAAAACAGATTACCTGGTTATTTAGTTCATTGCTGCACACAATTTGACTGCTGCATTTGGCTACGTAACAGCGATGACGCTTCAAATGTAGTTAACTGACTGTGAAGCACTTTGGGACAATCTGATGATGTGAAAGGCACTAAAAAGCGCAAGTTTTTTTCTTTTAATAGTGCTGCAAGCCCAAATAGTACTTAGTCTAATCACAATTTTTTCCACATCTGTAGGAACATCGTATAATTAATCAGCAAGAAACACAAGTCAACAATGACTGTGTATCAGTCAATTCCTTCTCCCTCCTCCCCTTCCCCAAAATAGATCACCTCACTTCTACTTGGAGCTCCATATTAGGATTTGACCTGGAGCTCCACAGGAACATAGGGAGTTGCTCGACAATAAAAGACCAAGGTTCATCTAGTTCGCCTGCCACCATCCTGTTGTAGCATGCTACAACAATAATGGAGTTGTTGACTAATCATTTTAGTGTTTGAAGTAAAGCATTAAACTGCCTGAGCTATGTCAGTATGATAGCACATTTTAAATCCAAGATATAGACCCTGAAATTGCGGGGTCTGCGCCGGCATCCTCTGAGTCAGAGGACGCCGTCGTATTCCCTCTGAAATGCCCCGCAAGTTCCGGATTTGTGCACACGCAAAATATTGGCCCAGATTACAGTCTTAATGATGTGTGAAATTATCAAAAAATGGAACTTTTATTGAATTTGGTGGAATGAAGGAATTTATGATTAAAATTTAAATTCTGTTAATTATATAATTTTTATATTTCGGGATTCCATTGCATATTAGGGGATTCCCTTTGTAAATGATTGCAATGGAATTCGCCTGTGTCATTGGAGGACCGGGCCCATGTGATCCCAGAGACGCTTCTGAACCGCCTGCATCCCTGGGATCCGTGGGCCATTACGCTGCCCTCTGCCTCGAGGCTGGAGACCGCAACTCTTCGCAGCCTGGGCGCAAGGAAGTAATTTCGTAAATGTTTCACGGATTGGAGGCGCACTCCGGAGGTACACCTCCGACCGCAATTTCTCGGCCATAGTGTTTAGAAACAAATATGAAGAGTGCAAGCTAAATCTGAGCTTGTTACCAGGACTTGGGTTCGCCAAAGTGCAGGTAGTTAATGCTGTAGAGATCCATGTCCTCGGTGTGCCAAGCAAAGGTAGTTTTCCACATTCCAAAATAGAGGTACGGAGTATTGACACCTTCAATTGTGATGCCACTCTCTTTTTCTACCACATCCAGGATGGTGTTCAAGTGCCCAATGTTCCATTCAGTCACACCCTAAACAAACAGGAAATTATACCTTTAAGCAAAATATTTTGTTTAAAAAAAAAATCTAAATTTGGAAAATGCGCAAAATTAAAACGGTTTTAACTACAAAGAAATTAACTAAAGGTGCACACTGTATGAATCCTGTGTGAATATGAAGGAGTCCAGAGACAATCCAACCTTTCCTTTCTATACAAAAGAGATTATTACACCCCATTCACTCCGCACGACCACAAAATGTCCTGGAAAATTAGGTCCACCATGAGAAAAAAAACTACAGTTAAATAGTAACTTTTTGTCAAAGGACAGAATCCCAAGCAGTGTTTTGATTTACAATAACCCTCACAAATGCTCCACTGAGTAACGAGACACAATTCTACATTTGCAATTCCTTAATCAGCATGTATCTGATCTCAATTGGAAGTTGCCGAGTGAAGGCCAGGCACAGTGGAGGGAACAGAGACACACCTGGGCAATCAGCCATGCAACTCGGGCACAACCAGCCACTAGGATGCGTGAAACAGCACTGTCAAAGAGATTTGGAAGCAGCTGTCTGACCCATTAACTCAGACAACGATAATGAGGCAAGGAGAAAAAGGAAAAGAAAAGTCTGCTTCTTCAGGACTTCTACTCTACGAGCCAGGCACTTATGCTAATTCACACTGAGATCGCACCCACACCCCTTGTTCGCTCTGGAGAGAGAATATTACTGAAACTAGGCACCAGCAACACCCTACACATACAGAGAGCTTCAGATCTCAATTAGCAGGGGAACAAAGGAGAGAATAAAGGCATTGAACATAGATAGCTGATGAATGACATGGTCAATTTGAACTTATGTGCAAGCTCTCCTTGAAGAATTAAAAAAGTGGGAATATTCAAAAACCACAACCCGTCTATAGCATTTTTATGCTGATCTAACTTGAGTTGTGAAAACACATTCTGCAATTTGCTCAAGTAGATTTGTAAAATAACAAGACAGGGCTCAGCAGTGAAAATGTCTCCCACTAGATTTACTAGAATGGTACCAGGAATCAAACTGTCTCCCACTAGATTTACTAGACTGGTACCAGGGATGAGGGATTTCAGTTATCTGAAGAGATCAGAGCAGCTGCAATTGTTCTCCTTAGAGCAGATACGGTTAATGGGAGATTTAATAGAGGTGTTCAAAATTATATGGGGTTTTTGATAGAGTAGATAGGGAGAAGCTGTTTCCAGTGGCAGAAGGGTCGGTAACCAGAGGATACTCATTTAAAATAATTGGCAAAAAAGCCAGGGGGGAGATAAGGAGAATTTATTTTACTCAGCAAGCTGTTATAATCTAGAATGCATTGCCTGAAAGGGTGGTCAAATGTGAGAAGTCGCACAACAACAGGTTATAGTCCAACAGCTTTATTTGAAATCACAAGCTTTTGGAGCGCTGCTCCTTCGTCAGGTGAAGGAGCAGCGCTCCGAAAGCTTGTGATTTCAAATAAAGCTGTTGGACTATAACCTGGTGTTGTGCGACTTCTCACATTTGTCCACCCCAGTCAACACCGGCATCTCCACATCATGAAAGGGTGGTGGAAGTAGATCCAGTAGTAACTTTCAAAAGGGAATTTAATGAGGGATTTCAGTTGGAACTTTACTGAAAAAGGAAACATTTGCAGGGCTATGGGGAAAGAACAGTGGAGTGGGACTAATTAGTAGCTCTTTTAGAGAGCTGGCACAGGCACAATGAGCCAAATGGCCTCCTTCTGTGCTGTATGATTCCTCTTAACTAAAACTCAATGCCCCTCATCCTCAATCACTAAGGCCGCGATTTTATCGATCGATGCGGCTTGGGAGCGGGTCTGCTGGTTTACGGGTTCCAGTTCCGCCCCCAACTTCACCCGGCCCACGGATGTGATTTTAAATCAATTGGCCTCGTTAAGCCCGCCCTGTGGGCTTGCCGGCCAATTAAGAAGCCAGTCAGATGATGTCATTTGATGATGCGTCATCTGCCGGTTTTCTTGAAGGGACCACGCACATTTTTTCTTTGACAGCTCATTTCTCAGTGTTTGACAGCATTAAGGTGCTGCAAACACTGACAATGACTGTTCACAGGTGAGTTCTTGCACCCAGGCTCTCCAGTGACTCCCTCCCTAGGCTAGAACAGATGGCAGCTGCAGGTGAGGTTACAGAAGCAATCGGTCACTGGTGAGAGAGGTTCTCCCAATGAGGTGGGATTAGACATACAATTCAAAACTTGTTACCTACAGAAAAATCTAAAATGCATTAAAAATGAATTTCCCAATATTTCCTTATCTCAAACTCACCAGTGCACCATTGGATCCTTTACACCACTTCTGCAGCTGTCATCAATGCAGCAACATTACAGCAGACTCACAACACACCAAACTTACCTGGCGTGGTGTCCGGACGTCGGGAAGCCCGAAGCAGAAGTGTCAAAATTGCAAAAGAGCCTGTTAACAACCTTTAACAGGCTGTTAAGGGCCTATAATCCTCTTCCCGCCGCTAGGTGTCGGGTCCATGCGCAAATCAAGGACCCGACACTTGGGAAGATTGATTGGAGGCGGGTTGACAGCGGGTTTCCTGCCCGGTCAATCTTTGCGATTTTACCGGATGTCCCGCCTCCAAACCCGCTCCCTGAGCGCCGGCAAAATTCCGGCCTAAGTCTGACTTAGGAGACGACAGTTCTCATCAGCTCTGGTTATATTACAAAAAATACACAGCAGGATGTGTAGTGTTCAGAATCCATTCAGTTTAAAGAACATTTTCAGGAGCAGGAGAGGAAAAAAAACTGGGGCAAACTGAAGTGAGACTGCTACATTAAATATATCTGGGAACCACAATGGTAATCAAAAACTTGGGACTTATTTATGCCTCACCTGATTATACAATGTACCATTGACATCTGCACCATAGATTGGTGCGTTGAATGTGAGATTTTTCCAATACTTGCGCTCCAGATCATCAAAGTCTGTATAGCGAGGGGTGCAGTATCTGAAAAAGGCACATAAACATTTAACAGCCCAAAAAAGTGAATAATTCAATTTAGATCGGACATGAGCTAAGCTTGACTTAGAGTTCATCAGCTAGATTGTAGAGCAGGAATAGCACATTTCAAATACTTAGTTTTAACCCGTACTGTGCTGGTGGGTCCAGATAAATTCTCCCCTCCCTCCTATGTTTTCAGCTCACATACCGACATTAAAAAAAAACTAGCATTAGGAGTAATAAAACCATAGAATGTCAGTAATCGCTTTATTAGTAACCTAATATAACTACATTTAAAAAATTAAAGTAAAATTGAAACACTTCTGTTTGCCATCTTTGATTCCCAATTCTCCTTTTCCTTTTTGTTTTTAAACTTCACTTTTACATTATTAGGTAAAATAATGCACTATACATCTTTCATCCTTTCCCCAAAACACTTCACAAACAGGACTGCCCCGGTAGACCCATCGTTTCAGCCTGTTCTTGCCCCACGGAACTTATCTCTTCCTATCTCGACTCTATTTTTTCTCCCCTTGTCCAGTCTCTTCCCACCTACATCCGCGACTCTTCCGATGCCCTCCGCCATTTTAACAGTTTCCAGTTTCCCGGCCCCAACCGTCTCCTCTTCACTATGGACGTACAATCCCTCTACACCTCCATTCCCCACCAGGATGGCCTGAGGGCGCTCCGCTTCTTCCTTGAACAGAGGCCCAACCAGTCCCCATCCACCACCACCCTCCTCCGCCTGGCTGAACTTGTTCTCACATTGAACAACTTCTCCTTTGACTCTACCCATTTCCTCCAAATTAAAGGTGTTGCTATGGGTACCCGCATGGGTCCTAGCTATGCCTGCCTTTTCGTGGGATATGTGGAACACTCTTTGTTCCAGTCCTACTCGGGTCCCCTACCTCACCTCTTTTTCCGGTACATTGATGACTGTATCGGTGCCGTCTCCTGCTCTCGCCCTGAACTAGAACATTTCATTCACTATGCTTCCAATTTCCACCCTTCCCTCACCTTCACATGGTCCATCTCCGACTCTTCCCTTCCCTTCCTCGACTTCTCCATCTCCATCTCTGGGGATAGGTTATTGACTAACATTCACTACAAGCCCACCGACTCCCACAGCTACCTGGACTACACTTCCTCCCACCCCACCTCCTGTAAGGACTCTATTCCATTCTCCCAGTTTCTCCGTCTCCGCCGCATCTGCTCTGATGATGCCACCTTCCATACCAGTACTTCCGACATGTCTTCCTTTTTCCTCAACCGAGGATTCCCCTCTACCGTGGTCGACACGGCCCTCGACCGTGTCCGTTCTATCTCCCGCACATCTGCCCTCACCCCTGCCCCTCCCTCCCGGAACCACGATAGGGTTCCCCTTGTCCTCACCTTTCACCCCACCAGCCTCCACATTCAACGGATCATCCTCCGCCATTTCCGCCACCTCCAGCGTGATCCCACCACCAAACACATCTTCCCCTCACCTCCCCTTTCAGCATTCCGTAGGGACCGCTCCGTCCGCGACACCCTAGTCCACTCCTCTACCACCCCCAGCACCCCTTCCCCTTCGCCCGGCACCTTCCCGTGCACGCGCAGGAGATGCAACACATGCCCTTATACCTCCCCTCTTCCCACTGTCCAGGGCCCCAAACACCCCTTCCAGGTGAAACAGCGATTTACTTGTACTTCCTGCAATTTAGTATACTGTATTCGCTGCTCACGATGTGGACTCCTCTACATTGGGGAGACCAAACGCAGATTGGGGGACCGCTTTGCGGAACACCTCCGTTCAGTCCGTAAGGGGGACCCCAAGCTCCCGGTGGCCTGTCACTTTAATTCACCGCTTCACTCCCACTCTGACCTCACCGTCCTCGGCCTATTACACTGTTCCACGGAAGCTCAGCGTAAGCTCGAGGAACAGCACCTCATCTTTCGTTTAGGCACGCTACAGCCCTCTGGACTCAATATCGAGTTCAACAATTTTCGATCATAACCTCAGCTCCAATCACATTTATATTTTATTTTATCCACCCTTTTATTTGTCCCCCCCCACCTTTTTTTTCCTCCTAGAAGCTGGCAGCTGTCCTTCATTCTGCCAGTGGATTTCACACTTCATTCAGCCTTAATCTGTCACATTAACACCACCTCTAGCCTTGCATATCTCTTAATGTCTCTTAATGTCTCTTCATCTTCCCCTTTGTTCCTTTATCCCCTCCCCCTTTTCCCAGCTTTACCCTGGCCTTAAATCTATTTGATTTCCGGCTCTTCCCAGTTCTGATGAAAGGTCATCGACCTGAAACGTTAACTCTCTTTCTCTCTCCACGGATGCTGCCTGGCCTGCTGAGTTTTTCCAGCGTTTTCTGTTGTTACTTCACATACCTGTTCTCCCTTTGCCTCTGCCTCCTGCTCCCACTGGCCATGTTAAGAGTTGGGACCAACATCTTAAAAAGCCTGACTGCCTAAACGCAAGCTCCAGACTGGGTGATGAGGCAATTAAAGTCCAAAGGGCCAGGACACAACTAGATTGATTTGAGCATCAAACCACAAAGCGCTATCACAGGACAAGTTATCTCATACTGTGCAAGCAGCTTGACTGCATTTAGTTGATATTAACCTCAACACTTTGACCTTTAAATTCAATTGATGTTGTTTTAACTCTCTTCTTCAAGGAAGTTTACAGGAGTAGCAAGTTCAAGTACTCGTTGAATTTGAGATCTTTGAACAAATCCTTTAATCTAGTCTTAACTCCTCTACAGCATTTCTTTGTGGCACTCTATTTTCAAGCATATTAAGTCTTCAAGCTTTATGAAGAGATGCCACTAAAATTTCCCATTTCATCTCTTCAGAGATTATCACAGTTCTGTTAGTTAGGAAACCACATGCATTTTTACATGGTCACATTACACCTCACAATATGGCCTCTGAGAATTCTTTTAAAAATCAAATTCTCCAGCGGTTATACTTACTCTTATCAATATATGCTGTATGTTTATTATATAGCTATACATTATATAATGTATGCTTAATGGAACATCGACATTTTATAATCCACTTAAAGAAATACTGCAGGGAAGGATTATGGAAACTATTTATGAACCTGCTCCCCAATATCTGCTAATTCTTTAGGTTACTTTATAGTCAGAGCACGTGGAGTCAGGGGACAAGTAGCAGAATGGATAGCTAGCTTGCTCCAAAATGGAAAACAGAGCACAGGGGTTAAAGGTAGTTACTCGGTGTGGTGGAAGGTGGGAAGTGGTGTTCCACAAGGATCGGTGCTGGGACCACTGCTGTTCACCATTTACATAAATGATTTGGACTCGGGAATCGGAAATACAATGTCAAAATTGTGGACGACACCAAATTAGTGGGGTATATTTATTACTTAAAAAGACAGAGAAAATACAAGACGTTAATAAACTTGCAGAATGGGTGTGTAAATGGCAAATTAATTTTAATAGAGAAGTATGAGGTGGTGCATTTTGGTAGGTGGAATAAGGAGGCCACATACTCCTTGGAAAAAGTCTAATTGCGTAGAGGAGCCAAGGGATCTAGGGGTACACATTCACAAATCATTAAAAGTAGCAACGCAAGCTAACTGAAAAATGCAAAGAAGGCACTGGGGTTCATTTTGAGAGGAATAGCATTCAAAAGCAGGGAACTTATGTTAAACTTGTACAGAACAATGATTAGACCATACTTAGAGTACTGTGAACAGTTTTGGTCTCTACATTATAAAAAGCACTGGAGAAGGTGCAAAAAAGATTCACAAGGATGATACCAGAACTGAGAGGTTATAACAATCAGAAAAGACTGAATAGGCTGGGGTTCTTTTCTCCAGAAAAGAGAAGGCTGAGGGGTGACCTAATAGAGGTCCTTAAAATTATGAAGGGGTTTGATTGGGTAGACGTAGAGAAGATGTTGCCACTTGCAGTGAAGTCCAAAACTCAGGCCATAAATATTAAATAGTCACTAATAAATCGAATAACGAATTTAGGAGAAACTTTTTTACCCAGAGAGTGGCTAGAATGTGGAACTTGCTAACACATGGGGGGAGTTGAGACGAATAGCATAGATGTCTTTAAGGGGAAGCTAGATAAGTACGTTGGAGAAAGGAATAGAAGGATATGCAGATAGGGTTAGATGAAGTGCAGTGGGAGGAGGCTCGTGTGCAGCATAAACACCAGGACAGACCAGTTGGGCCAAATGGCTTGTTTCAGTGCTGTAAAATCTATGTAATAGTCATCTGTGTTTGATATCTTGTCACAGATGTAAATCACTAAAACTATTGACTGTGTTCTCCTGTTCATTACTGAAATGCTAGAGCACTCAAATATTAAGCAAACACTATGGGCTGGATTTTCTCAATGGGAAGCTTTTGGAGACGGGACTGCTGCTTGCCGGCTTTCAATCCCGCCTCCATCAGCTTCTGGCCAACCAGCGGGATTTTCCCGACTGACCTTGTTAAGCCCGCCCAGCGGGCTCAGCAGGCCAATTAGGGGGAAGTCAGTGACAGAGCACGTCAACGTCTGACGTGTCATCTGTCAAGAACTTTTGAAAGAAGAAATGTCATCGTTTGACAGCTCTGTGAAGCTGTCAAACACTGACATTCTGTGTAGTTTGATGAGTCCTTGTGTTCAGGACTCATCAAACCTTTCAACTTTGCAGAAATCACCTAGCTGTTGTTTCGGAGGATCCAACAGCCAGTCTGTGAAATCTACAATGGAGATGTCGGGACTCCGGCTCCACAGCAGCTGAAGGCTGTAGGCAGAAACAAAGGTAAGTGAACATTTTCTAACACTTTACACTCACCTTACATACTTACCACTCCACACTTGCACCCATCACTCACCTCTACATCGCACTTTCAGACCCCTCCGACCTCCTCAGACCTCCTACTCGTCTCCTACACCCTGGTGGGGTTCCCCGAGGTCGGGAAGCCTGCACTTCGGAAGGAAAAATGGGGATAATCCTATTTTCTGCCTGTTAACAGGCAGTTAATAGGCTTTAATCCCTTTCCTGCCTCGAGGAGACGGGACCCGGGGCAGGACGACTTCCCGCCTCCTGGCAAGAGGGCACGGAGGCGGGTTGTCACCCGCCCCCAAATTCTGCAACTTTACCGGCAGTCCCGCCTCCATAACCGCCTCCTCGGGGCTGACAAAATCCAGCCCTATGGGTCTGCTGGATGCTGAGGCCCCACACTCCCAACTTCAGCTCGAAGCCAGAAACTGAATGGAATATGTTAGGATGCAAGTATGATTTACCTGAGGAACTGTTAGATACTTGAGCAAACCTCAAGAACACATTTTGTAAACTTTTAAGAAAACACATTTGTTGGCTTCTGGGTTAATACCATACCATTTGGCTAACAAATTGGTTTTACTAACAATCCACTGTAAAAAAAAGGATAACGGAGAGAGGCGTTCTTACTTGTCACTGTTAGCAATTTTTCGGAATTCGCGTACAGTGATTGGCTTCTTCTGGATGTTGTACTGTGTGAAAAGGCCTGACTGGCCTGTCACCACCTGTTGAATTGGGGCTGGAATCACCAGATCATCAAGGTTATCATAGCTCCTGCAAGGCTTCCATTCTTTGGGAGGGACCACCTTTTAAGGATAAGAATAATTAGCTGGGTAAACTCACAACTCAAAGCTCCAAATTTCTAAATGTGTGTTTGAAACCCAAAAAAAATGCACATCTAGTTTTGTGCAATAACAACAGAAAATGCTGGAAATACTCAGCAGGCCAGGCAGCATCCGTGGAGAGAGAAACAGAGTTAACGTTTCAGGTCTGGGACCCTTCATTATTAGTTTTGTGCAATGCTGCTTTTAACAATTAGGTCACGTGAGTCAACAGTAATGTAATAAACTAGCAGATCCCCTGTGGCTTTGCTGATTGTGCTCCTGACCCAAGACTGTTGTGATGTGTAGCTGCTAACTTGACCTGTGTCTTTAAGGTCACTGCTCCAAATAGGCAAATCCAGGTAACTGTAGCTGTTTTTAAACTGCTGAGATCAGTCAGGGGGCAATTATAACTACTTATATATTGCAAGATCCTATATGGAGCTCTAAACCCACTTTTCTTACAAATTAAATTCCTACACTCGCCTATGCGACATTGCAAAGTACAACGCAATAAGCGTCTGTGACTGTCACTCAAACAGTAACACATGGTCTGACACAAGGCAGGTCTACTTGGATCCTCATGATCAAATCTTAGTAGGAATGCTATCAGTTATTTTACCCAATCTTCTCTCCAAATTATTCAACTGAAGATGCATTATTTAGCCATTCCCCATTACTACACGGGATGCTTCAGACTACGCATAATTATTTAGAACTTTGGAGTTCCAATTCTAATATACTTCCAAGCTGATATTTTAATTTGACACACATGCGAGATTTGAATATCACAAACCTCATTAAGCAGAGACCTCAGAGACTTGAAATGCAAGTCAAAACGAAAAGCTTTTAAGAATACAAAAAGTCACGTGAAACAATTTTTTTTTTTTAAATGAGCAGGCAAAAATTACTTTTCTGGGGGGAGAATCTGTACACCGAACTCTCTTCATATTTCCCAGCTGCTTGAAAACTATGAGCAACAGCCACTGAGGAAGCAATTCCCAAGAGAAAATATCCTTAGATATATTAATTGCTGTTATATCTAAGAACATAAGAAATAGGAGCAGGAGGAGGCCATGAGGCCCCAGGAGCCTGCTCCGCCATTCAATAAGATCATGGCTGATCATCTACCTCATCTCCACTTTCCTGCACTATCCCTATATCCCTTGATTCCCTTAATATTCAAAAATCTATCAATCTCTCTCTTGAATATACTCAACGACTTAGCCTCCACAGCCCTCTGGAATAGAGAATTCCAAAGATTCACCACCCTCTGAGTGAAGAAATTTCTCCTCATCTCAGTCCTAAATGGCCAACCCCTTATTCTGAGACTGTGACCTCTGGTTCTAGACTCCCCAACCAGGAGAAACATCCTCCCTGCATCTACCCTGTCAAGCCCTGTAAGAATTTTGTATGTTTCAATGAGATCACCTCTCATTCTTCTAAACTCCAGAGAATATAGGCCCAGTCTACGCAATCTCTCCTCAGAGGACAATCCCCCATCCCAGGAATCATTCTGGTGAACCTTCGTTGCACTCCCTCTATGGCAAGTATATCCTTCCTTGGGTAAGGAGACCAAAACTGTACACAATACTCCAGGTGTGGTCTCACCAGGGCCCTATATAATTGCAGTAAGACGTCTTTACTCTTATATTCAAATCCTCTTGTAAAAGGCCAACATACCATTCGCTTTCCTAATTGCTTGCTGTACCTGCATGTTAACTTTCAGTGATTCGTGTACAAGGACACCCAGGTCCTTCTGAACACCAACATTTCCCAATCTCTCACCATTTAAAAAATACTCTGCTTTTCTATTTTTCCTACCAAACTGGATAACTTCATATTTCTCCACATTATATTCCATTTGCCATGTTCTTGCCCACTCACTTAGCCTGTCTATATCCCCTTGAAGCCTCTTTGCATCCTCCTCACAACTTACATTTCCACCCAGCTTTGTATCAGCAGCAAACTTGGATATATTACATTTGGTCCCCTCATCCAAATCATTGATGTAGATTGTGAATAGCTGAGGCCCAAGCACTGATCCTTGAGGTACCCCACTAGTTACAGCCTGCCAACCCGAAAATGACCCGTTTATTCCTACTCTCTGTTTTCTGTCCGTTAACCAATCCTCAATCCATGCAAGTATATTACCCCCACAATCCCATGAGCCCTAATTTTGTTTAATAACCTCTTGTGTAATAACCTCTTGTGTGGCACCTTATCGAATGCCTTCTGAAAATCCAAATACACCACATCTACTGGTTCCCCCTTATCTATTCTACGAGCTACAACCTCAAAAAACTCAACAGATTCGTCAAACACGATTTCCCCTTCATAAATCTGTGTTGACTCTGCCCAATCCTATTACTATTTTCTAAGTGCCCTGTTGCCATGTCCTTAATAATAGATTCTAGCATTTTCCCTATTGCTGATGTCAGGCTAACTGGTCTGTAGTTCCCCGTTTTCTCTCTCCCTCCTTTCTTAAATAAGTAGTGGGGTTACATTTGTTACCTTCCAATCCACGGGAGCTGTTATAGAATCTATGGAATTTTGGAAGATGACAACCAATGCATCCACTATCTCTATAGCCACCGCTTTCAAAACCCTAGGATGTCGGCCATCAGGTCCAGCGGATTTATTGGCTTTCAGTCCCATTAATTTCTCCAGCACTATTTTTTATTTTACTAATACTAATTTCTGTCAGTTCTTCATTCTCGCTAGACCCTTGGTTCTCCATTATTTCCGGGAAGTTTTTTCGCGTCTTCTTCCGTGAAGACAGACACAAAGTATTTGTTTAATTTCTCTGCCATTTCCTTATTCCCCATTATAATTTCTCCTGTCTCAGCCTGTAAAGGACCCACATTTACTTTTGTTTATCTTTTCCTTTTTACAGACCTATAGACGCTTTTACAGTCTGTTTTTATGTCTCTCGCTAGTTTACTCTCATATTCTATTTTCCCTTTCTTTACCAATTTCTTAGTCCTCCTTTGCTGAATTCTAAAATCCTCCCAATCCTCAGGCTTACTACTCTTTCTGACAACATTATAAGCCTCTTCCTTTGATCTAATACTATCTTTAACTTCTCTGGTTAGCCACGATTAGACCACTTTTCCTGTGGGGTTTTTGTGCCTTAAAGGAATGTATATTTGTTGTAAATGATGTATCAATTCTTTAAATGCTAGCCATTGCTTGTCTACCGTCATACCTTTTAATGTAGTTTCCCAATCTACCGTAGCCAACTCGCCCTTCATACCGACATAGTTTGCTTTGTTTAGATTTAAGACCCTAGTTTCAGATTTAACTAAATCACTTTGAAACGCAATATAAAATTCTATCATATTATGGTCACTCTTCCCTAAAGGCCCCTTTACTACAAAGTTATTAACCCTTTCTCGTTGCACAATACTAGATCTAAAATAGCATGTTCCCGAGTTGGTTCCTCAACATACTGATCCAGAAAACTATCTTGCATACATTCCATGAATTCGTCCTCCACACTATTACTGTAAATTTGGTTTGCTCCGTCTATATGTAGATTAAAGTCCCCCATGATTACATGTTGCCTGTTCAGGTTAAAGGCACCATGTGTCATGGTAATAAGTCATACAAATCAGGTACAATCCCCAAGATCGCTACTAAGTTTGCCAATGTTACCATAGTGATACTACAGGTGGCTCAGCATCCCTAGGCTGCAGAAAGGAGAAGCTGGAGGGGGAGAAAATGAAGATTAATCAGCCATGGTTCTTGATCAGAATCTAGCAATCATTGATTTAAATGCATTGTTTCAACTCAAGGTTCAGTAATGATGCTCTCTCCATTAAAGTAGCCCACCTATATTTTCTGGATAATCATGAATAATGTCCACTTAGGTGAGGTACCAGAGGACTGCCAGTATCTTGTGAAACACATTTAAAAAAAACAAAATTCACAGGATGTGGGCAACGCTGGCAAGGCCAGCATTTATTGCCCATCCCTAATTACTCTCGAGAAGGTGGTGGTGAGCCGCCTTCTTGAACTGTTGCAGTCTGTGTGGTGTAGGTACTCCCATAGTGCTGTTAGTGAGGGTGTGCCAGGACTTTGACCCAGTGATGATGAAGGAACAGCGATATATTTCTAAGTCAGGATGGTGTGTGACTTGGAGGGGAACTGGAAGGTGGTGATGTTTCCATGCGCCTGTTGCCCTTGTCCTTCTATGTGGTAGAGGTCGTGGGTTTGGGAGGTGATGTCGAAAAAGCCTTGGGGGGTTGCTGCAGTGCATGTTGCAGATGGTACGCACTGCAGCCACGTTGCACGGTGGTGGATGGGATGCCAATCAAGTGGACTGCTTTATCCTGGATGGTGTCGAACTGCTTTATCCTGGATGGTGATGTTGCAAGTTGCACTCATCCAGGCAAGTGGAGAGCATTCCATCACATCCCTGACTTGTGCCTAGGTGGTGGAAAGGCTTTGGGGAGTCAGGAGATGAGTGACTCGCCACAGAATACCTAGCCTCTGACCTGCTCTTGTTGCCACTGCATTTATGTGGCTGGTCCAGTTAAGTTTCTGGTCAATGGTCAGTACGAGACATCACCTTACAGAGAGTTAAAGAGAATAAACTAGAGAGAAAACTGAAGAAAAGACATTCAAAAAACACAGGCCCATATTTTCCAATCGCAGGCCTACCGCATGCGGAGGCCTGCGATCTGGAAAAATCTATGCTCTTACCTGAGGGCTCCCAGGACGCACACGCTTCCGATCCTGGGCCTCTCCAAACTTCAAGTACACAGGGCCCACATATCCCAGAGGCGCATGTAGTTCGCAGCGTCCCTGGGATCACGTGGGCCATGGGGAGCCAATTAAAGAAAGGAATCTCCCTTCATACATTTGACAGGAAGACCATATATTTTAGTTTTTAACATATCAAATAGTAACTAAATTATTGCAGTATTATACAGTGATGGGACCCATTTTGAAAACCTATTTTGGTACATGGTTTGAACAAACTGGGGACAAGCAAGAGGACTGGCTTATTCACAGCTGCAAAATGGCAAATTTAAAAAAGTTTTGTGTTGTAGGTCTGTTGGTGGTGCTAAGTAAAACTACCATTCATTTGAGTGTGCATTACAAAAATACACCATTTAAAGACCTACTGAACAGGGGGAGTGGTAACAGTGATACAAAAGATCCGAGATGCAGCTGCAACACGTGCCACCAGGTCACGGACAGCCGTGATGGTGTGTGCCTTGCCGGGCCCAGCACAGATTTTCGCTTTGGGGCCCCTATATTTTACTAGACAACGATACTGAATACTACCATTTACTCTGGTGTCAAATCTGCACATGAACAATTGTTTGCAATGCGTAATATAAAAATAGTTGACAAAATAATAAATATAAAACACAAGAGTAAATGGGATTGAATGATTATAAAGGTCTTGAAAGTGAGAATGAAAGAGATTTACGAACAAAAATTGTACTTGAGGAAAAAGAGGGACGGTGTAGGTTTGAATACAATTTTAACTGGACAATCTAACAACGATTGTTATAATTGATTATTTTATAATTGGGACTCTCAAAGGGATGTTTCTGAACGGTGAGTGCGTTTCAGCACTTGGACTCCACTGTGTTAGGTTAGATGTTGACCGAATATATGTTGCATATTTTCAGTCATAGTAGGAAATGGTGACGGGTTTTATGCCTAGATCAGGATTATCAAATTCGGAACGCCTTTATTCTAACCTCCATTTTGTTTTCTGAATAAATTTAAGTATTTAGAGCCTGACTGCTACAACTGAAGACTCAGTCCAATACGTGGGCAGATCCCATCAGTTTTAGTAAAACACCTGTACAGCCTTCAACACAAATCCTGCAAACCCAGCCCGGGCCCTATCCCCCACGTACACTCTGTCCTTTCTCTGCTCGAACTGATTCTCGCGTCTTCTTTCTGATACGCTACCGCACGGTCACCGAATCATGATTGAACACAGCAACTGTCCATCAGGGCAAGTCAGCACATTGCTACAATGAATTGGATGCTCGGACTGCCGATGTAATAAAATGTCAATGGATCTTCTCCTCACACCCAGCTGTCACGGCAACCTGATTGAGCGTAAAAGTGATAATAAAAGTGATAGTGCTTCGGACAAAAGGAGATAGAGTATTGGGACAGAGACATTTTCATTCAAATCAATTTCTGTTTTGGACTCTGCTTGTGGACATTTATTTTTTGTCAATGTCACTGTTTTGATATCAGCAAATTGGAAACAATTCTCCAGTTCCTAGAATAACAAAGTGCATGCCAAGAAACCCCTGACTGGCTCGGGGCCTTGTGCAATTGCACGGATTACACAGACCTTGCGGCCAGCAAATGTCAAGATACAAATCTGTCCCCACAGTGCCACAATCGCAAGCTATACTTCAACTTGAGATAATCATCCTTAGGAATTGGAAATTCAGTACAAGTCATTCTCTAAAAAGGAAAATACAACTATAACTATGTACAGGTTACCTTTGCAAGTCCAGCACGGTGGGCTCCTTGTGACTCTATATATGCAACGTAACGGTTGAAATTTTTGAACTCCTCCATCGTAGGATAAAAGGTCATTATCCGAGAGTTGGGATTGGTCATTCCAGAATCAGACGCCATGGTTGTCAAATTCAATCACCTACAATGCCAAAAATTTACACAAGTTGACATTTTGTAACCCAAGATTATTGGTAATAAAATTTATTTTTACAAATATTAAAGAGTGGCCAGTAACAAATGACCAGAAACTGTTCAAGCCAAAAGTTACCAGTGTCAGTCAACCATTCCCACTCTAGTGTATCCAGAAATACAGAATTATAGCAAGACATTCCATTTGTATAGGATTTACAACATTGATAAACTCCAAGAACAAAATCCATTGTGTAATTCCGATACCCGAATAGATGGTGGAACAGAGTATAATGTCCAAATTTTTCAGCACCATTACAAAGCTAGAAATAAGATAAGGGAGATCTATATGACTGGATTACTGATCGCTCTCAAGGAGGAAACCATAAATAACACACATGTGAAACAGATTAGCAGATTAAATTTACAAAATAAATAATGGATTAATAAAGCGCTCGGTACCCTTCGGTAACGTTCAACAGGCTGGGGTCAAAATATATTCACTGTACTGTACACAAGGGGCCGTGATGACCGAAATAGTTTCAAAATCGGAAAATTAAACTTTGCATCGATTTTAAAAAAAACAGAAACACAAACAATTAAAAGCAAACACTTGGCATAAACGCCGCAGGGTGCAAACCGCGAGAGACGAGTTTCGATTTGAGGGCAGAGGAGGCGGTTAAACCGCAGCCGCTGTCAACAAAGGAGGCGCCTGGCGGCCTGCGATGGGGGAAACCGGGCCTGGAGATCGCTGCAACCCGAGAGCAGGGGGAAGAGAGGAGAGGGGCTTTGAACCGTGTCCGGGGACCCGGGGGGAGAAACTCGGCTTCTCCCTTTGTCCGCTGCGGGGGGCGAGCCGCCCTCCCCGCTTTCACTTTCACTATCGGCTGGGTCGGGATTAGCCTCCCCCTCCCTGCCCCCCGGGCCGGGCCCAGCGCCTGACGGACCCCGGACACACCATCTCCCGCTGGCACACGGCCGGGCCCGCTCGGTGCTGAGCGGAACGGCCGCCTGCGCTCTTTAAATCTCTCCCCCCCCCCTCTTTGTGGCCGCGGCGCTGGCTCCCGGCAGGACCGGAGGAGACCGTGGATCGAGGGCCGGCCCTCCCTTTTCTTCTATTGTTTACAAGGTGTCACCTCGCTCAGCCGCTGCTCGCTGCTCGCCACCCCCGAGCCGAAGTCGAGATCGGAGCCCTCACAACACTTGAAGCGGGATTGGGTGCGGGTCAGACGCGAGCCCCCGACATTTCTCTCTCACACAGCGCCGAGCGGCCGTTTCTTCTCTGCCCTGTCAATCAACCCAGCCCGCTCCGCCCCCGCATCCTGCACTGATTGGGCCGCCCGATACCGTTTGCACCAATAACAGCGCGAGCTCGGTGCCCAGCCTCGATCCCATTGGTCGTTCGTCCCGTCACTCACGCCATTGTTCAGCCAGTTAAGTTGCGACGACCGGAAATTAGTATTAATATTTTCAGGTAAAAAAAATTGGAAGGTCGCGGGGAATCGAGATTCAAAAGTTTAAAAAAATTAACTCCTTCATATGACATCGGTGGAAACTTACGTCCGTGAATACCGAGCGTCACCTCGCCCGTTTCCTGATCGCGCTCCAAGCCTCCTCTGTTAAAAGAAACCTGACATTTCCACCCTCCGTTTCTTCCAACCAATCAGCGCCTCGTCTCCCACTACCAACTCATCACCGCCTCGTATCGCACTACCAGCCAATCAGCACCACGCCTCCCACTACCAGCCAATCAGCACCATAGCTCCCACTACTTGCCAATCAGCGCCTCGTCTCCCACGACCAGCCAATCAGCGCTTGTCTTCCCCTACCAACCATCAGCACCTCGTCTGCCACTACCAGCCAATCAGCACCTCGTCTCAGCCCTTCTATTCATTGTTTGTCCAATTGGAGCTTTAGTCTCCCCCAGCTGACCAATCAGCGTCATCCTAGAGCATGCTTAACAACAAACAAGTTGGATTGTCACCCACCAATCAATAACTACTTTCTCCGGTAGTAACCAATGAGTACGTTTGTAACTGAAATATTCCTTTATTACCATATTATATTTGTATGAAATCTGACATTTTGTTTCTTCTTGAGTTCGAAGTCAATCAACAACCATTCGGCTTTCATGATCGCAATTCCGATATCTTAAAACGGTAACAATCAACCGACCGATCGCCATAAGCAGCAACATTTTATTTTCAACCATGAGCTTCTCGTCAGCAACAGACCAATGAGAATTCGGTCAGTTCGCCCTCAACCAATCAATGAACGGTGTCCGATATTAGCCAATCAATAAGCGGCGTGTGATCGCCTCTGAGACAATAAGAGACCGGGTTATTGACCAATCAGGAGTGGCGTGAGTTCGCCTTCATCCAATGGCCTGGCAGAGTGTGGCTTCCATTGGCCGCGTGCGGGTCTGCACATCCACCGATTCGAGACATCCCGGGCTGCACTCTGGTGCAGGAAGCGCGGGGCGGAGCTACTGAAACTGCACTGTTTGGGTCTTGCTGCTGGAAAGCAGATTTAACGATTTAAAAACGATCCTTACGTCTTTGAAAGGGATAATAAAAGATTATCAAGTTTTATTCTTTATTAATGGCATTCATCTGTTTCAGTTACTTTGTGCCTCTCTTTGTCATCCCAAATCTCACTCAACGCCAACTTGCATTTATTAATAAGCCTTTAACATAGAAAAGATGCCTAACCGGGGTGAAGTCACAGACCCGAGCCATAGATCGGGGGGTGGGGCTAAAGCTTGATCGAAAAGATGGGGCTGCAGCAGGTTTTTGCAGCTGCAGAGAAGACAGGAGGGAGGGGTACATAAAAGGCCAGAATCAGAGGACTTTGGAGTATGAGGGGATATAAGTCTGGAGAGGGTTGAAGAGATAGGGGACGAATCTGTGACCATCCAATAATTTACCTTTATGTATAGAATCATAGAATACAGCACAGAAGGAAGCCATTCAACCCATCACCCCTGCGACGGCTCTTTGAAAGTGCAATCCAATTAATGCCACTCCCCTGCCCTTTCTCCATAGCCCTGTAAATTTTTCCCTTCAAGCATTTATCCAATTCCCTTTTTTAAAGTTACTGTTGAATTTGCTTTCACCACCCTTTCAGGTAATGCATTCCAGATCACAACTCGCTGCTTAATTTTTTTCCCTCATGTCGCCTCTGATTCTTTTCCCCATTGCCTTAAATCTGTGTCCTCTGGTTACCGACCCTTCAGCCGCTGGAAACAGTTTCTTCTTATTTACTCTATCAAAACCCCATATAATATTGACACCTCTATCAAGTCGCCTCTTTTATGTAGGATTACATAGGATATACGGCACAGAAACAGGCCATTCGGCCCAACCAGTCCATGCCGGCGTTTATGCTCCACACGAGCCTCCTCCCTTCTTTCCTCATCTAAATCTATCAGCATAACGCTCTATTCCCTTCTCCCTCATATGCTTATCTAGCCTCCCCTTAAATGCATCTATCCTATTCGCTTCAACCACTCCCTGTGGTAGCGAGTTTCACATTCTCATCTCCCTCTGGGGAAAGAAATTTCTTCTGAATTCCCTGTTTGATTTGTTGGTGACTATCTTATATTAATGGCCTCTAGTTATTCTCTTCCCCACAAGTGGAAACATTCTCTCTGTATCTACTCTATCAAAACCTTTCATAATTGTAAAGACCTCTGGTAGGTCACCCCTCAGCTGCCTTTTTTCAAGCAAAAAGAGACCCAGCCTGTTCATCCTTTCCTGATAGGTATACCCTCGCATTTCTGGTATCATCCTTGTAAATCTTCTCTGTACTCTCTCCAGTGCCTCTATATCCTTTCTATAATATGGCGACCAGAATTGTACGCAGCACTCCAAGTGTGGTCTAACCAAAGTTCGATACAAGTCTCGCATAACTTCACTACTTTTCAATTCTATCCCTCTAGAAATAAACCCTAGTGCTTGTTTTTTTATAAAATTGAGAAGTCGCACAACACCAGGTTATAGTCCAACAGTTTTATTTGAAATCACAAGCTTTCGGAGTTACTGCTCCTTCGTCAGGTGAAGTAAAGAGATACAGAATCGCCAAAGCATATATAGATAGAGAACAATGCATGTGTACCTTACAATGGCAGACAACTAAATTTAATCATCCTGACTGTTTATCTGCCGAGGTGTGACAAAAGGCAATCAGGTCAGCCAGGAACTTACCACATCAAAGACATAGCAAGATACAACTGAGAAAATGAGGTGGAGTCACAGGGGGTCTTGTTTTTTTATGGCCTTGTTAACCTATGTCGCTATTTTCAGTGATTTGTGTATTTGTACTCCGAGATCCCTTTGCTCCTCTACTCCACCCAGACTCAGCCCCTCCAAGTAATAAGTGACCTCCCTATTCTTCCTACCAAAATGTAATACCTCACACTTATCTGTGTTGAAATTCATTTGCCAATTATATGCCCATTCTGCAAGTTTATTAATGGCCTCCTGTAATTTGTTGCAATCCTCCTCAGTGTTGATTATCCCCCCCAATTTGGTGTCATCCACAAATTTAGAAATTGTGTTTTTATTTCCAAAGTCTAAATCGTTAATATAAATTGTGAACAACAGTGGTCCCAGCACTGATCCTTGTGAAACACCACTTCCCACCTTCTGCCACTCTGAATAGCTACCCTTTACTCCTACTCTCTGCTTTCTGTCCTGAAGCCAGCCAGCAATCCATTCTGCTACTTGTCCCCTGACTCTGCATTCTCTGACCTTGTTCATCAGTCTATTCTGGGGTACCTTATCGAAGGCCTTTTGAAGATCCAGATAATTTACATCTATTGCATTACCATTGTCTACTCTATTACCTCTTCAAGAAATTCAATAAGGTTGGTCAAGCAAGACTTTCCCTTTTGAAATCCATGTTGACTATTCATTATTATATTTTTGTTCTTCTATTTTCTCCTTTAGTAGGGATACCATTATTTTTACGACCACCGATGTTAAGTTGACTGGTCTATGTTCTATATGCCCATTCTATCTCCCTTCTTAAATATAGGTATTACATTAGCTATCCGTCAGTCCTTTGGCACTACACCTTTTTTTAACAAATTATTAAATATGCATAGTAATGCCTCTGCTCTCTCTTCCCTAGATTCTTTTAAAATGCATGGATGTAATCCATCCGGACCAGAGGTTTGTTCCTCTTTGAGTTTAATTAGTTTATTTAATATATCTCCTCTTTATTTTAAATGCATTTATTTCATTACTAATCTCATGATCCAATGTCATGTTCACCTGTTATATCTCCCTTGTAAATACTGAAGCAAAGTAATTATTTAATATTTCTGCCATCTCTCTATCTTTGACCGTGGTATTATCCTGCCCATCCCTTGGTGGCCCTATTCCCATCCCGACATTCCTTTTTTTATTTATGTGCCAATAAAATATTCTACTATTTTGTTTTATGTTCCTTGATAATTTAATTTCATAGTTCCTCTTTGCCTTCCTAATTGTTTTTTTGACTTCGCTCCTTATCTCTTCATATTGTCCCTTATCGTGCTCTCTGCTGCTGTCCATGTACTTAATGTATGCCTCTTTCCTTAACCTCAATTTTTCCCTTATGGCTTTAATCCCAGTGCTTGTTTTGTTCTTGTTTTAATGGAATATATTTTTCCTGGACTCTGTTGAACACCATTTTAAATGTTTCCCATTGCTGTTCTACATCATTGTTTGCCAATATTGTCGTCCATTTTATTTTCCCAAGTTCTATTCTCAGCCCCTCCAAATCAGCTTTTCACCAATCTGTTACCCTAGTCTTCATCATACTTATGTCCTTCTCAATTATTTCTTAAAGCATATTATATTATGGTCACTATTGCCTAGATGTTCCCCTACTTTTACTTCTCTTATCTGCACTGGTTCGTTATCCATTACGAGATCCAATAGTGAATCCTCCCTTGTTGGGCTTTTTACATACTGGGTTAGAAAGGAGTCCTGTACACATTAGAGGAACTCCATTCCCTTATCCCCTTTACCTATCACTTCTGTCCAATTAATATCTGGGTAGTTGAAATCCTCCATGAATATTATTCTATGTTTTTTACTCATTTCCATAATTGGTTTGCATATTTCTTCTTCCACCTCCCCTCCACTATTAGGTGGTCTGTAGACTTACCCCTATTAGCGTGATTGATCCTTTATTATCTTTTATCTCTATCCACAGGGATTCTGTTTCTGTCTTGCTGATAGCTGCGTCCTTTTTTTCTACTGCCATTATGTTATCCCTAATAAGTACACCTACTCCACCTCCCCATTTCCTTCTCTATCTTTTCTAAATATGTTATACCCTGCAATGTTTAGTTCCCAGTCCTGATTTTTCTGTAGCCATGTCTCAGGCATGTAAACAGTAAGCGGGTAGTAAGAGGCGGGGTGGGGCCTATTAGAGACAAAGAAGGTGATAAACGCTTAGAGGCGCAGGGCAAGGCTAGAATACTCAATGAGTACTTTGTATCGGTGTTTACTAAGGAAGTGGATGCTGACAAAATATCGGTAGAAGTGGAAAAGGTAGAAGCAATGGAAGGGGTGAAAATTGATAGACAGGATGTACTAGAAAGGCTGGGTATGCTTAGAGTGGATAAGTCGCCTGGTCCAGATGGCTGGCATCCCAGGTTGCTAAGGGAATTGGGGGAGGAGATAGCAGAAGGGCTTGCCATAATTTTCCAATCTTCCCTAGATGCAGGGGAGGTGCCTGAGGATTGGAAAGTGGCAAATGTGACACCATTGTTCAAGAAAGCGTGTAAGCACAATCCTAGTAACTACAGGCCGGTCAGTTTAACATCAGTGGTGGGTAAAGTTTTAGAAACAATAATCAAGGAAAAAATTAACGGGCACTTGGAGAGGTTTAAGCTAATTAAGGAGAGCCAACACGGATTTGTAAAAGGCAGATCATGTTTGACTAATCTAATTGAATTTTTTGATGAAGTAACAGGGAGGATTGATGAAGGGAATGTAATGGATGTTGTCTACCTGGATTTTAGGAAGGCGTTTGACAAAGTACCACATAGAAGGCTGGTTAACAAAATTGAGGCTCATGGAATAGGTGGGTCAGCGGCAGCTTAGATAAGGAATTGACTTAAGGACAGAAAACAGCGAGTTGTGGTAAATGGCTGCTTTTCAGACTGGAGGATGGTAGACAGTGGTGTTCCCCAAGGGTCAGTGCTGGGGCACTGTTTTTTTTGATATTTTATATGACCTGGATATTGGAATACAGAGTAGAATTTCTAAATTTGCCGATGACACCAAACTTGGGGATGTGGCAAACAGTGAGGATGATACCAATCGACTGCAACAGGACATAGAAAGGCTAGCAGAATGGACAGACAAGTGGCAGATGGAATGTAATACAGAGAAGTGTGAGGTGATGCATTTTGGCAGAAGGAACAGGGAGAGGCAATATACACTTAATGGCACAGTTTTAAAGAGTGTTCAGGAACAGAGGGACCTGGGAGTTAATGTGCATAGGTCCCTGAAGGTGGCAGGACATATTGAGAGAGTGGTTAACAAAGCGTATGGGATCTTGGGCTTCATAAATAGAGATATTGAGTACAAAAGTAGAGAAGTTATGCTGAACCTTTATAAAGCGCTGGTTAGGCCACAACTGGAGTATTGCGTCCAGTTCTGGTCACCACACTTTAGGAAGGATGTGAATGCCCTTGAGAGGGTGCAGAGAAGATTTACCAGAATGGTTCCAGGGATGGGGGATCTTAGCTACAAGGACAGGTTGGAGTAGCTGGATTTGTTTTCATTAGAGCAAAGGAGGTTGAGGGGTGATTTGATAGAGGTGTACATGATTATGACAGGTTTGGATAGGCTGGACGGGGAAAGGCCGTTCCCACTAGTTGATGGTACAAGGACTAGGGGACACAGTTTTAAGGTTTTTGGCAAGAGATACAGGGGGGATGTGAGGAAGAACTTTTTTACGTAGCGAGTGGTGAGGACCTGGAATTCGCTGCCGACGGATGTGGTGGAAGCGGAGACACTCAATGTTATCAAGGGGAGACTGGATCGGCACTTGAGGGAAATAAACTTGCAGGACTACGGGGATAAAGCAGGGGAATGGGACTGACTGGATTGCTCTAGAGAGCCGGCATGGACTCGATGGGCCAAATGGCCTCCTGTGCTGTTATGACTCTATGGGCAGAATTTTCATTGACCCGTGGAGGCGGGTTTGGAGGCGTGTGGGGGGTTAAAATAGCAGATTCGGGGGTCCTGAACCCATCCCGCCTCCATGCCAGTTTCACAGGAGGCGGGTACCCGACCTGTGCTGGGACCCGCCTCCCTGAGGCGGGAAGGGGATTAGTGCTAATAAACTGCCTGTTAACAGGTAGTTAACAGGCAGTTTTTTTTCCTAATCCCTATTTTTAGCCCTGAAGTGTGGGCTTCCCGACAGGTCCGAACCACGCCATTTTAGCGAGGCGGACCGTGGGTCTGCAGAGGTTGGAGGGGTCGATATGTCCGGTGGGCAGGTGAGTGATGGGTGCATGTGTGCAGAGGTAAGTGTGTAAGGTAAGTGTAAAGTGTGGAAAAAAGTTTTATTTACCTTAACTTCCTCCTGTAGGTGTCAGCCCTTCAGGTCTCGGGAGTCAGAAATCTCACCGGCACAGAAAGCAGAATGGCCGTTGAGCTGTCAAAAGCTGCAGCCTCTGCTTTTTGTTCTGCAGAGATCTCTAAATCAGCCTGAGAGGAAGGAATTAACTTAGAGGACAGATTGTCAGTGTTTGACAGCTTCAAGGAGCTGTCAAACGCTGATATTTCATCTGTCAAAAGCTCTTGACAGATAAAATGTCAATCTGTGACATCACCTGTTGCTGGGTGGCCCTTAATTGGCCTGCTGAGCCCACTGGGCGGGCTCAACAAGGTCAATCAAGGGAAAATCGAGTGGGTTGGCCACAAGTCGATGGAGGCGGGACCACAACCCAAAAAGTGGGAGTCCCACCTCCATCATGTCCCCATTGACAAAATCCAGCCCTATGACTCTAATCCCAACTATGTCTGTTTCCTCGCAACACATGATTGCCTCCAGCACTCCTATTTTATTACGGACACTGTGTACATTGCTGTACAGACAGTTTAACTCATTTTTAATAGCAGTTCCTTTCACTTTATTTTTAACTATCTTTTTACTCTCCTGTTCTATAACTCTATTTATTCCGTTGCCGTCAATGTCCTCCCTTACTTTATTCTTTCCGATGCTCTCCTTTCCTGTTTTGTTTACATTTAGGCTGGTTTCATTTCTTGTAGATCCCTCCCCCTATCTTACTAGTTTCAAACCTTTGCCACCTCCCATTTACCCTTACTGCTAGGACACGGGTCCCATCCCGGTTCAGGTGGAGCCCGTCCATCGGGACAGCTCCTTCCTGTCCCAGTACTGGTGCCAGTGTCCCATGAAAATTGATGGACAAGATGGCTGCTGGGCTGGCAGCCCCTTTCTGAGCTGTTGTACTCTTCAACTGTATCTGTGGTCATCCATTGCCATCCTTTTGCCCTTTCTTCCCCCAATCTCCTCTCTTCAATTGCTTGAGATACCCTACCTCTGATAGTGAAGGCATTTCAACCAAAACTACAAGTTCAAACTACAAGTTTAAAGCTCCCCCTGCAGAGTCCACTGCCCATCCTATCTTTTGTTCTCACTGAGCTCTTTCAACTGCTGGAACTCTGCTGAGACTTGACCTCTCACTGGATTCCTCGCGGACAGGACTTCGTTGACGACATGGTTTGACTCAGCGGCTGTGGCGCTGCTCTGCTTTTCAGTCACTTCAAGTCTTCAGCTGCAGAATTCTTTTGTCAAATTGGTTTCCGATCTCCTGGACTTCTCCAGACATCTCGGGGGAGAAATTCAGTATCGCCCCATTTGGGGCGCAATTATCGGCCGGGCGCAAAGATTAGCGCCTGGTGCTATTTATCGCCTCCGACTGCAAACTTGACTTTTATCGCCCCTGGAGGTGATTGGAGCGCCAAATCAGGCGCTACACATCTGTCTTAAGGCGCAAAGGCTGAGGAGCGAGGCGCTAGCTCAGAGCGCTGGCAAAGCTCATGTGATGTCAGTCAGCAATGGAACACACACACAATGGCGCCGGCCAGTTCTTAAAGGGGAGGGTCGATCTTGCTTTCCATCCACATCCTGTTCATTGCAGCCTTGAATCTCGGCCTGGAGAGCCCTGTACATCAAATCTGCTGGAAAGAACAATGGAGAGAAGCAGGGAAAGAGCTCAGAGTGCAGCCCCCACAGTCTCTTCTAAATCGATACAAGGAAGGGCAAATCAAAATGAACCTGCAAAGTGTTGCTCCGTACCCAAAACTCCTTCACACAGCTTTGAATCTCTCCAGAAGTCTCTCTCTCTCAGAATGCGTGGTTCAAAAATGTCACCAACAGAAAAAGGCAGGAAGCGGTCGCCTTTAAATAGCGCTCCCCCAGTCCCTTCCTGACTGCAAAACGCTCCCCTCAACCTGTCGTTGCTAGCAGCAGGCGGTAAGGCAGGGGGCGCCACTCAATATCCACTCTGGGGCGCTACGCACTCGACTGACGTCACGATCTGCCGGCGCAGGAGATCGTGGCGGTAGTGTTTAGCGCCGCCGCAAAATGTCTAGTTAATTTCGCGACATCGCCGCGCCCGGGCGCTAGTTGCTTTGCGCCCCATTAGCGCCCTCTTAAGGCACTAACGGGAAGCGCAACCAACTGAATTTTTCCCCCCTAAACTCTGTTTCTGCTTTGAACTACATTGGATTACACTATGTTTCTGCACTGGATTACACTGTAAGACTTCAGGTTATAGTCCAACAGTTTTATTTGAAATCACAAGCCAGCGCTCCGAAAGCTTGTGATTTCAAATAAAACTGTTGGACTATAACCTGGTGTTGTGCGACTTCTCACATTTGTCCACCCCAGTCCAACGCCGGCATCTCCGCATCATGACTGTAAGACTTGACTGCTGTGTCTCTATCTCTGAAAAGGTAAACAGATTTTTACCTTTAAACTTCCGGCTGTGTGTCTGCTGAACTGGTTCTACTGGTTTTTCAGCTCTGCTGGCTTGTAGGTAGCAGCTCCACTTGCTGTCCGGTGACTCGTTCTACCGGTTTTCAGCTTTGCTGGTCACTGGTTTATGGTTTTACTTTTTCTCCGCCGCTTTGATCTACGGTGACCTCCAACTTGCGTCAATTTAGCCATCATCTTTTTGCATCACTACTGACTCTCATTCCTACAACAACAACCTCCATCCTCGAACTCCCTACCCTTCAAATAGCTTCTGGACTTCCCTCGCCTGCTTTGGACAGCGGTTCGTCGATGCTCCGTACCGGCCCCATCCTGCTTACGTCAGCTTTGTCCTTCCATGGGACCTCTGACGTTGACCCTGGTCTCCCTACTATTGTCCCTAGCCTATTCCCTGCTACCAGGAAATATGTATTCCATTAATTATTACATTTAAACAGGCCTATGTAAACTGAGCTTTTCCCGTGTCCATTCACGTGCGCACTTTGGCTGCCGCTCTGGACCCGAGCCATTCCACTTTAACCCTTATTTTCCTTTTCTCTCTATCCCTCCTTGACCGCACTCTCCTGTCGTCATGTCTCCTTTCATCTCTCCTCTCTCGGATACACTGCCCTCCCAATCCCTACCCCAATCCTTCATTACTCTTCGACCTTCCTACTCTCCTGCTGCCATCGCAGGCTTGACTCCCTCTTAGATAAGCCCACAGCTTCTCTCTGTGCCTCTCTTGACATCCTACGAAGGGCCCATCGAGGCACTCGTCGCTGCCTCCTTACGAGCAGCAACCCCAACTGTCCCATCCTACTCTCTCACCGACCTTCCCACCCAGCGCGCCCACTGGGGGCAAATCTTGCCAATCTCCTCCTCATCCAACTCATCCCCCCAGCGCTGACCCTGTGGATGCTGGCAGTGGGGCAGCCATCACCGACCCTCTCCGCATCTCCCTCCAGAATGTCCGTTCACTTTCGAACAAGGCCCTTGCCATCCACGAGCTTATCGTGGATGATTGCATAGATATCATGGCCCTGACGGAAACTTGGTTGAGGGGTGATGACACCTTACCCTTACATGAAGCCTCCCCACCTGGCTATACCTTCCATCACTTGCCCCGCTCAGACCGCCGTGGTGGCAATGTGGCTCTCATCACCAAATCACACCTTGGTCTGTCCCCTATTCCTCTGGCAGTTTCTCCTCCTTTGAGCATCTCACCTTATTCCACCCCTCTCACCTCTAATTTAAAATTCTTGTTCTCTACCGCCCACCTAAGTACCATAAAATTTTTATTACTGAGATATCTTCACTGCTCTCCTCCCTCAGCCTTTGCAATGAATGACTTCTCATCCTTGGTGATTTCAACCTCCATCTCAATTCATCATGCTCTCTCTCCTCTGAGTTCACTAGCCTCCTATCCTCCCTTAATCTCTCCCTCCATGTAAACTCCCCAACCCATATTCGCGGCCACCCCCTCGACCTTGCCATCTCTCGTGGCCTCGCTACTCCTATCATGTCAATCGCAGATCAGGCCATCTCTGACCACTTCCTCATATCGCTCTCCACCTGCATCCCCCTTCCACCCACCTTCTGCTCCCTCGACCCTATTCCCACCAAACTACTGACCAGCCAACTTCTTTTCTGGCTCCCATGTTAGCTGACATTGTTAACGGTTCTCTCTCCTCAGGTACTGTCCCCCTCTCCCTCAAATCTGATGTCAACACCCCTCTCCTCAAAAAACCAAACCTTGATCCCTCTGACCTTGCAGACTACCGCCCCACCTCCAACCTCCCTTTCCTCTCCAAAGTCCTTGAACGTGTTGTCGCCTCCCAAATCCATGCCCATCTTTCCCGCAACTCCATGTTTGAATCCCTCCAATCAGGTTTCTGCCCTTGCCACAGTACCGAAACGGCTCTCATCAAAGTCACAAATGACATCCTTTGTGACTGTGACAAAAGTAAACTATCCCTCCTCGTCCTTCTTGACTTGTCTGCAGCCTTTGACACGGTTGACCACTCCATCCTTCTCCAACGCCCCTCCACTGTCGTCCAGCTGGGTGGGACTGCACTCACCTGGTTCCATTCTTATCTATCTAATCGTAGCCAGAGAATCACCTGCAATGGCTTCTCTTCCCACTCCTGCATCGTTACCTCTGCTGTCCCCCAAGGATCTATCCTTGGCCCCCTCCTATTTCTCATCTACATGTTGCCCCTTGACGACATCATCCAAAAACACAGCGTCAGTTTCCACATGTACGCTGACGATACCCAGCTCTACCTCACTACTTCTTCTCTCGACCCCTCCATGGTGTCTAAATTGTCAGACTGCTTGTCCGACATCCAGTACTGGATGAGCAGAAATGTTCTCCAATTAAAGATTGGGAAGACCGAAGCCATTGTCTTTGGTCCCCACCACAAACTCCGTTCCCTAGCCACTGACTCCATCCCTCTCTCTAACATCTGTCTGAGGCTGAACCACACTGTTCGCACCCTTGGTGTCATATTTGACCCTGAAACGAGCTTCCGACCACATATCCGACAGCATAACAAAGACCGCCTACTTACACCTCCGTAACATCGCCCTTGCCTCAGCTCATCCGCTGCTGAAACCCTCATCCATGCCTTTGTTACCTCTAGACTTGACTATTCCAACGCACTCCTGGCTGGCCTCCCACATTCCACCCTACGTAAACTTGAGGTCATCCAAAACTCGGCTGCCCGTGTCCTAACTCGCACCAAGTCCCGTTTGCCCATCCCCCCTGTGCTCGCTGACCTATATTGGCTCCTAACTCCTGATACTCTTTCAGCAGGACCTCCTTCCTGTTCCTACCTATGTCATTTGTTCTGACATGGACCACTGGATTGACCTCCTCCCTTTCCAAATTCCTCTCCTCTCCAGCTGCCTCGTGATATCGCGGTAGGCAACACACCCTTCGGGATTCTCGTTCATGGCTGCAGAGGACGCTATCTATACCCCTAATTATAGAATCCCCTATCACTACCACATTTCTATTCTGCTCTTCCCCCCCTTAGACAGTCTTCTGAGCCACGGTGCCTTGGTCTGCATTGTGGCTGTCCTCCCTGCAGTCTTTCTCCTTGTCCTCACAGGTAGCGAGTACATCGTACCTGTTGGACAGTTCCAGTGTCTGCAGGACTTCCTTCTCAACCTCTCCTAAGTCCCCGTTACCTGTCACCCTAGCAGTCACACTCTCCCCTTCCTGAACCTATACTTTCCTCCGGGGTGTGACTGTATTCTGGATAAAACTATCCAGAAATTCCTCCCCCTCCCTTATGTTTCAGAGTGTCTCTAACTCGCACTGCAGCTCAATGACTCTGAGCCGGAATGACTGAAGGCAGAGACATTTCCTGCAGATGTGGGAATCCGGGACCGTCTCTCTGTCCACAAACTCCCACAGACTACAGTCCCGACACACAGCCTGCCCTGCCATCTCGAGAATTCTTTATTTGCTTATTGATAACTTGAATTAATTTAATTAGTTAAAGTTTTTATTCAAACAATTATTTATAGTTATACTGAATAATTAGTATATCAAGTTAAGTTATTAAATTAATGAAGTAATAGTTAGAGTTCCCCAGCTCTTAGTTTAAACCACAGCCTAGCTAGAGAAAAAAAATGCTGTAATACTCACCAACCAATCACATACCTGCTGTCCTGTGATGTCACTCCTTGATACTTTTTTTCCCCTCTCTCTCCTCCGCTCTTTATTCCCCGGTGCTCCACTCCATCCCTGCCCAGGTCCGCTCTCGCCGCTGCTCTCGGTGAGTTTGGGCCTCTCTCTCCTCCGCTCTTTATTCCCCGGTGCTCCACTCCATCCCTGCCCAGGTCCGCTCTCGCCGCTGCTCTCAGTGAGTTTGGGCCTCTCTCTCCTCCGCTCTTTATTCCCCGGTGCTCCACTCCATCCCTGCCCAGGTCCGCTCTCGCCGCTGCTCTCAGTGAGTTTGGGCCTCTCTCTCCTCCGCTCTTTATTCCCCTGGCTCCACTCCATCCCTACCCAGGTCCGCTCTCGCCGCTGCTCTCGGTGAGTTTGGGCCTCTCTCCTCCACTCTTTACTCCCCAGGCTCCACTCCATCCCTGCCCAGGTCCGCTCTCGCCGCTGCCTCTTAACCTTCTCTGCTCTAAGGAGAACAACCCCAGTTTCTTGAGTCTCTCCACATAACTGAAGTCCCTCATCCCTCGTACTATTCTAGTTACCATCTCTTCTGCACCCTCTCTAATGCCTTGATATCCTTCCTAATGTGTAGTGCCCAGAATTGAACACAATACTCCAGCTGAGGCCTAACCAGCGTTTTATAAAGCTTTAGCATAACTTCCTTGCTTTTGTACTCTAAGAGGGAGAAATTCCCTAACTTAGCGCCACCCATTAGCGCGGCGTAATGTCAAGAAAGCGGTGGCCGCTGCTCTTCCATCGGCTGGTGGTGGGTCTTGCGGCATCCTCCATTTCCGAAGTCCCGGTAGCACTGCAAAAAAAATGGCGGAGTGGTGACGTCAGTCGGCGTGCAACACCAACTTAACATCACCATGGCGAACTTCAACCCTAGCGCTGAGTTCAGTGCTGGATCCTAAGCACACCAGGTAAACCCAGTGTGCAAGGAGACTGTCAGAGGCGCTGTCAGCACCTCTTAAAGGGACACACACATCTTTCAGGTAAGTTTGCATTTTAGCTTTTGGACTGTTTTTTTTTAATTTTAATGAAGTAGTGGCTTGCTACAATAGATGTTACAAGTTTTTTAAGTGTGTAGGGAGTGCTGCTGGATGCTTGCAAGACCTCGGATGGTAAAGGAAGGCCTCTGAGTTCTTGCACCTTTCTGTAATTTGCTTGCACATTTGCTCCTCTATCTCCTTCCCACTATTTGGTGGCCTATAGTATATACCCAGTAGCATAATAGCTCCTCTGTTGTTCCTTAATTCTAACTAAACAGATTTTGTCTTTGACCACTCAACTATATCATCCCTTTCCAGTGCTATAATAGTTTCTTTGAAAAATGCTGCCACCCTCATCTTTTTTTTCTTCCCTATCTTGCCTGAATATCTTGTAGCCAGGAACATTAAGTTCCCAATCCTCCCCTTCTTTGAGCACCTTTAACATCGTAAAATGTCCCAAGGCACTTTACAGGAGCGTTATCGAACAAAATTTGACATCAAGCCACATAAGGAGGTATTAGGACAGGTGACCAGAGCTTGGCCAAAGAGGTAGGTTTTAAGAAGCGTCTTAAAGGAGGAGAGAGCAGTAAAGAAGTGCAAAGGTTTAGGAGGAGATTCCAGAGCTCAGGGCCTCGACAGCTGAAGGCACGGCCACCAATGATGAAGCGATTAAAATCAGGACTTTGCAAAAGGCCAGATTTGGAGGAGTCACAGTCATAGGGTCATAGGGCTGGATTTTGTGAATGGAGGCGAGTTGGAAGCGGGACTGCTGCTTGTCGTGTCAATGTCCCGCCTCCATCCTCACCTGACCAATCAGAGGGATTTTCCCCTGATTGAGCTTGTTAAGCCCGCCCTGCGGGCTCAGCAGGCCAATCAGGGAGGAAGTCACTGACAGATCACGTCAACGTCAGATGTGCTATCTGTCAAGACTTCTTGAAAGAAGAAATGACAGCATTTGACAGCTCTGTGAAGCTGTCAAACACTGACATTCTCTTTAGTTTGATGAGGCTTTGTGGTGAGGACTCATCAAACCTTTCAACTTTATAAATTTCACATGTCTGTAGGATCAGAGGATCCAACAGCCATTATGTGAAATTGACAAAGAGAATGTTGTCTCTCCCCATCCAGCGCGTCTAAAGGCTGTAGAAAGAAACCAAGGTAAGTGCACACTTTTTTAAACTTATCACTCACCTTACATACTTACCACTCCACACTTACACGCATCACCCACCTCTACATTTTACTTCCAGGTGCCTCCGACCACCGCAGACCTCCTCCACGTCTCCTCCAACCCGGCGGGGATCTCCGAGGTCGGGAAGCCTTCACCTATGAAGGTAAAATGGCACTAATCCTTTTTTCTGCCTGTTAACTACCTGTTAACAGGCAGTTCAAAGGATTAAATGCCTTTCCTGCCTCCAGGAGATGGGACTCGAAGCTGCACATCCTCCCGCCTCCTGGCAAAAGGGCACAGAGGCGGGATGGGGGCAGGTTTGCCATCCGCCCCGACTTTATCTGAGTTTATCGGCTGTCCCACCTCCATGCCCACCTCCTCGGGGCTTGGAATATCCAGCCCTTCGAGTAATAACGGCACAGAAGGAGGCCATTCGGCCCATCGAGTCCGTGCCAGCTCTCTGTAGAGCAATCCAGTCAGTCCCATTCCCCCGCTCTAAGCCCGTAGCCCTGAAAGTTTATTTCCCTCCAGTGCCTATCCAGTCTCCCCTTGTAAACATTGAGTGTCTCCGCTTCCACCACTTCCATCGGCAGCGAGTTCCAGGTCCTCACCACTCGCTGCGTAAAAAAGTTTTTCCTCATGTCCCCCCTGTATCTCTTGCCCAAAACCTTAAATCTGTGTCCCCCAGTCCTTGTACCATCAACTAGTGGGAACAGCCTTTCCCCGTCTAGCCTATCCAAACCTGTCATAATCTTGTACAACTCTATTAAATCACCCCTCAACCTTCTTTGCTCTAATGAAAAAAATCCAGCTTCTCCAACCTGTCCTTGTAGCTAAGATCCCCTATCCCCGGAACCATTCTGGTAAATCTCCTCTGCACCCTCTCAAGGGCCTTCACATCCTTCCTAAAGTGTGGTGACCAGAACTGGACGCAATATTCCATTTGTGGCCTAACCAGCGCTTTATAAAGGTTCAGCATAACTTCTCTACTTTTGTACTCAATATCTCTATTTATGAAGCCCAAGATCCCATATGCTTTGCTAACCACTCTCTCAATATGTCCTGCCACCTTCAGGGACCTATGCACATTAACTCCCAGGTCCCTGCACACTCTTTACAATATGCCATTAAGTGTATATTGCCTCTCCCTGTTCCTTCTGCCAAAATGCATCACCTCACACTTCTCAGTATTAAATTCCATCTGCCACTTGTCTGCTCATTCTGCTAGCCTTTCTATGTCCTGTTGCAGTCGATTGGTATCATCCTCACTGTTTGCCACACACCCAAGTTTGGTGTCATCGGCAAATTTAGAAATTCTACTCTGTATTCCAATATCCAGGTCATTTATATATATATATATATAAAAAAACAGTGGCCCCAGCACTGACCCTTGGGGAACACCACTGTCTACCATCCTCCAGTCTGAAAAACAGCCATTTACCACAACTTGCTGTTTTCTGTCCTTAAGTCAATTCCTTATCCAAGCTGCCACTGACCCACCTATTCCATGAGCCTCAATTTTGTTAACCAGCCTTCTATGTGGTACTTTGTCAAACGCCTTCCGAAAATCCATGTATACAATGTCCATTGCATTCCCTTCATCAATCCTCCCTGTTACTTCATCAAAAAATTCAATTAGATTAATCAAACATGATCTGCCTTTTACAAATCTGTGTTGGCTCTCCTTAATTAGCTTAAACCTCTCCAAGTGCCCGTTAATTTTTTCCTTGATTATTGTTTCTAAAACTTTACCCACCACTGATGTTAAACTGACTGGCCTGTAGTTACTAGGATTGTTCTTACAACCTTTCTTGAACAATGTTGTCACATTTGCCACTTTCCAATCCTCAGGCACCTCCCCCGCATCTAGGGAAGATTGGAAAATTATGGCAAGCCCTTCTGCTATCTCCTCCCCCAATTCCCTTAGCAACCTGGGATGCAAGCCATCTGGACCAGCTGACTTATCCACTCTAAGCATACCCAGCCTTTCTAGTACATCCTGTCTATCAATTTTCACCCCTTCATTGCTTCTACCTTTTCCACTGCTACCGATATTTTGTCAGCATCCACTTCCTTAGTAAACACCGATACAAAGTACTCATTGAGTATTCTAACCTTGCCCTGCTCCTCTAAGCATATATCACCTTCTTTGTCTCTAGTAGGTGATATATGCTTAGAGGAAAGGAGATGCACTCTGGGCATTCCTGCCCTACCTGCCTGGTCCTCCTTCTCTGTCTGGTGGTCACCCATTCCCTCTCTGCCTGCACATTCTGAGGCTGTGGGGTGACCACTTCTAGAAACGTGCTTACCAAGTATTTCTCAGCCTCGCGGATGCACTGTCGTGACTCCAGCTGCCACTCAAGCTCCGAAAACTGCAGAGGCCTTGGAGGGTTGTAGGGCTGGTGAAGGTTACAGAGATAGGGAGATGCAAGACCATGGAGGGATTTGGAAACAAGGATGAGAATTTTAAAATCGAGGCATTGCCGGACCAGGAGCCAATGTAGGTCAGCGAACACAGGGGTGATGGGTGAATGGGACTTGGTGCGAGTTAGGAAACAGGCAGCAGAGTTTTGGATGAGCTCAAAGTTTATGGAGTTTGCAAGGTGGGAGGCTGGCCAGGTGAGCATTGGAATAGTCGAGTCTAGAGGTAACAAAGGCATAGATGAGGTTTTCAGAAGTTGAGTTGAGGCAAGGGTCGAAGACGGGCGATGTTACAGAGGTGGAAGTAGGTGGTCTTGGTGATGGAGAGGATATGGATTGCAAGCTCAGCTTAGGGTCAAATAGGCCTCCTCTTATCTTGACTAACCTGGTGAGGTCATTGAACTTCTTTGGCATTGAGTAGCCATGCAGGGTTTACTGGAGGTGTCACATTACCAAGGCCACGTTCTTCAACTGAACCCGAATCATGCCCACCATTGGCTTCCTTTCCTCAGTACCAAAAAAAATGGCCCTCCCTTGCCCAATCTCAGCCAAAAACATTTCAACTAAAGAATCTGTAAATATGGGGACTCAGAGCCCCAGATATTGCAGAGGTCCAACTTCTTTCAGACTCAAAATGCCATGACCCTTTAAGCTGCGGCAATCAGTTTAACACTGCACCAGATTTTCCTCCCCCGCCACCCAGTAAAGGGCACAAATATTACAAATATTAAAATGAATTTGACCCAGAAAAGTTGGCCGGGCTCAAACAGGTGGCTGGAGGTTCAATCACGGTGCACTTGCGGCATAAACCCACCACGGAAGAAAATCAAGTCCTGAAGCTCCAGTCAGCCGGCATGCCAAAACTCGACAGACACTTCTTTGGTGCTCAATGTTGTGGGAACCTTAAAGGTGAGATTTCTTTCCCAGGATAGTTCTTTGTAAACTTAGCACGAGTTGACTGTAAAAATCTAGTAACAACAGTGTCTTCTGCACATCCAATCTAAACCCAGAAAGTCAGCAAATTAGCTATCAACTGCACCTGAATTATTCAACATGTGGATAATTCTGCGGATAATTCGATAGAGAATAAAATTCTAGACTGGGTAGTGCTGTGGGAAGCAAAAATACTCATGTTGGACATTTTTGGGCTGAATGTTTACCTTTGCGTGTGGATCGGGGTGGGGTGGGCGGCTGTGGATCGCCTCGGGACCCGGAAGTTGGAGAGGTGTGTTGAATCAGACTTCCGGGTTTCCCGACCAATTAACTGGAGCGGGTCTCATGACATCACGGATGACTCGACTTCAGCTGAGCTCTTTAAAGGAGCATTGCACAGATGTCACTTGAAGGCTGGTGGAGGTGGAAGGCAGGCTGTGAGAGGTGAATTGGTTGCGCTGTAACACTTTGATAATACTCAATCCTTAATTATGCAGGGTCAAAGGCAGAAAGCAGCCCTCATATTTAGTGATGCCTTCCTTGGAGTCAGGGCCAGCAGGGACATCCTTCACCCTGCTGATGGGAGGAAGAGGCCAGCTGCTCTGACACAAAATGCATGGCTGCAAATTACAGAAGAAGTGAGCAGCAGGAGTGTTGTAGGTAGGACATGGATCCAGTGTCGGAAACGCTTTAACGACCTCATGAAGTCAGGAAAGGTGAGTTCAATGCCACATTGCCCTACATCCTGATGTGCGTGTCACCCCAACCCCATCACTCTGCCTTCCCAAGCCGACTCCTGCATGTCAATCCTCACACCAACCTACCTTGCAGGTGCACCCATCCCTCATTGTCTATGTACTTACTCACATCCCAATCTGACCATCCACCACTGACACTCACCAGCCTCTAAATGCAACGTCACGCCTCTCCCTCATAGTGACCCTCAACAGATGTTGCCCATCCATCCCTTCCACTCATTCCATGACTCTCACTCAAAGGTCTCTTGTTTCCATCCTTGCAGGAGAAGAGAGTGCAGAACAGCCGGGAAAGGCAGTGAACTGGTGGTGGCCCTCCAATCACGATACCACTGAATTCAACAGGGGAGGAGGGGCTGGAGCTGAGCCATGTTGCAGAGCTGCTGGCAGTGGGAGATGGAGAGTGGGGACCTCCCAGCTACCTGGTGACAGAATTAAATATCATCCAGCCACATGGCATACACCAGTCACTCATGGTGACTTGATGTCAGCAGCCAGTGGAATGTGATCATGTGCATAATGGTAACTTAAAACATTCTTATCATAACAGTTCGAATTCATGTCTTTACTCTCCCACAGGCCTATCAAGTATCCTCCTCCACTGTCCAGCCAGAGGAGGAAGACGACTCCCCAGAGGAGGCCGCAGTCTCTGAGGGTGCACCGTTACCAGACCCCTCCGCACCCAGCACCAGCGCAGAAAACACACACATCGGTGGGTCCTGTAAGAGAGAGGGTAGTGCTGTCACCTGGTGTCTCACAGATCACATGAGCAAGAGCAGATGTTGGAGACAGGGACAGCAGTGGAGAGTCCTCGCTGAAGGGCACAGGACACTCCGAGCAGTGTTCAGCTGGTCGCAGAGGCTGAACCTCGGGGGCCGTCAACAAAATTCTGGAGGAGCAACAAAAATGTGGGAGGCTCTGCCAGCTTTTCCAGCCCCGATGTGTGCAATTGTAGGGAGAATGGAGGAATCCATCTCCAACAGACCAGCATGATGTCGCAGGCCATGGCTATGATGTGTTCATCCATGGAAAGGGTGGCCACCCGCATGGAGCATCAAATGCACCAGTCGAACAAATGCATGCTTGCTGTGAACAACAGCTTGTAGACTCTGATTGCAGCCATATCTAGGATGGCGAGAAACCTAGGCCTAGAAATTAGGCCACTTACCGCTACCCGTTTGTGCTGCTATCCTGGCAGAAAATGGCTGCGACCACTCTAGCGGCATTCTCTGGCGCGGGACTTGGCGGCCACCATTTTGGTGAGGACCTTAGAGCTGCCGGTAGCAGCGCTGGCCCTGGACATGTAAATGAAGAGTGAGTGACATCAGTCGGCCTGCAATGCCGACATAATGTCACCTCAGCGAGTTTCGACCTTAGTGCTGAGTTCGGTGCCAGATCCTAAACTCGCTCTGAAAACAGAGCGTTCAGCAGACTGACAAAGATGCTGTCAGCGCCTCTTAAAGGGACACACACATCTTTCAGGTAAGTTTGCAATTAAGCTTTCAGACTGGCTATTTTTTATTTTATTGAAGTAATACATGTTAAAAGTGTTTTAAGTTTGCAGGGAGTGCAGGGTAGAAGGCTGCTGACTTTCAGTGGGGGAGACTGCAGATGGCCTTGCTGGTCGACCTTGAGGAGCTGGTGGCTGAGAGTGTGAAATCAAGTGACGGTGTTTCTTCTTCTTCACTCTCCTCTCCCTCTTCTTGGTCACCCCTGGCTGGGCTGGCTGCATTTCTTGGGTGTGTGACATGAGAAAGGCACAAGGGTGGAGTTGTGGTGAGGGAGGGTGAGAAAGCCTGCTGGCCCCTGTGGGTAGAGAACCTCATCTTGTAGTGTTGACTCCCTGTACAAAGCTGGAGTGCTGCGTACGAGACCCTTGGGTGCCCCTTCCCTGGCTTACTGAGCCATTTGTGTTTGCGCTGAGGCACTTTTCCCATTTTTTTAGGTGCGGAAGGGAATTCAGCTTTAAGAGCTGAAGACTCCCATTTGGGAATTCCTCTTAATGTAAATTTTTTTCCAGAAGGCAGTTGAGCTGTAAGGGCTAAAAACTGCCTATTTTTAAATGATTTTTATTTTTTTCATTTCAGAAGGTAGTGCCCCTTTAAGAGACCGACAATACTTTCTGAAACGACAGCCTCGCTTTCAGGGCAGGCTGTTCTAGCTGCAATGACGCTACATTGGGGCCTCCTGCCGGGACGAACGCTACCAGGACGGTGTTGCACTGTGAGTTTAGTGCTGGGCTAATGTTAATTAGTCCCCAGCGCCAATTTTACGGTCCTGCCAGCGCCACCATTTTTGGCGGCTGTTAACACCCACCAGCAGGTTTTGTGGCGTTCACGAATTTCTAGGCCCTAGACTTGGGCGTTCTTCACCCCACTGATGTGCAGCAAAGTGCTCTCCAGCACCTTGCTAGCAGGGAAGTGCGGGTGGGCCAAGAGCGGGAATAATAGTGAGAGGTGACATGGAAGTGGGTCTCTGCTCAAAGCGTTACCACTTCTCCCCCATTGTCCCCCCTCAGTCAGAGCCCCACATGTTGCCTTGTATTCCGATGGCTGAGTCTGCCCCTGCACAGGTGCAGGAGGAGCAGTCTTTGGCGGGGCCCTCACAGCCTCCAAAACCCAGTGGACCTCTGCCAATAGTGTCTAAACTGTCAGAGCAGGGAAGTGATCAGCCTGCCTCTACCTCTGCTGAAGTCACAGGGCGTAGGAGTTGCTCCTCCTCCTCATCCTCCTAAGAGGCTCTGCGCTCTGCGCCTTGCTCCTCCTGCAGCTCCAATCTTCACTGCTGTGCTATGTTGTGCAGCGCGCAGCATACTATGATCATTCTGGAGACCCTGGCTGGTGCGCATTGAAGGGCTCCTCCAGATCTGTCCAGGCATCTGAAGTGCATCTTCAGCATCCCAACTGCTTGCTCTATTACACATCTTGTCATCATCTGGCTTTGATTGTAGCATTCTTCGGCCTCATTGCTTGGCCCCCTCAAGGGTGTCAACATCCACGTCTTCAGTGGATATCCCTTGTCTCCAAGCAGCCAGCCGGTAAGTCTGGTCGGAGGTGCAAAGAGCTGAGGGAGGGTGGACTGGACGAAAGAGTCATGACAGCTCCCTGAGAATCTGATACACACTTGAATGATGATCTTTTTGTGGTTGCAGACGAGCTGCACATTGAGGGAGTGAAAGCCCTTACGGTTCACGAACACTCCTGGGTGATCTGGGGTTGCCTTGATGGCCACATGTGTGTAGTTGATGATGCCCTGCACCCGTGGGAAGCCAGCGAGGGCTGCAAAGCTGAGCGACCGCTCAGTCTAACTGGCTTCATCAGTGGCAAAGTGTACAAAAGTGCCTGACTTGTGAAACATGGCAACGGTCACCTGGGTGATGCATCTGTGTGCGGCCGACTACGGAATCCTGTAAATGTCTCCTGCAGATCCCTGGAAGGAGCCTGAGGTGAAGAGGTTGAGGGCAGTGGTGACTTTGATTGCCACTGGTAAGGTGTGTCCAGCAGGTCCACTGGGCAGCAGGTCTTCTTCCAGCAAGGTACAAATGTCTGCCACGACCTGACACGATAGCCTGAGCCTCCTGAGCCACTGCTGCTCAGTCATGTCCAGGAAGCTGATCCTCTGCCTATATACCCTGTGTTGGGGGTATTGCCCCCTGCGAGCTGCACCCCTGTGCTCAACCCCTGTCTTCCATGGAGCAGCAGGTCGGTGAGGAGAATGCTGCTGGTGCTCCTGCTGGTGTTGGTGCTGCTGGGGCTCATCTTGGTCTGAATCTGAGGTCCAAGCTGAAAACAGCATAAGTGGCCCCCCATGCTGATCTGATAGAAGCCAGGGGTAAAGTTGAGATCAGAGGCACAATCCTCCAATGTAGTGAGAGTGGCTTCCAAAATTGTAAAAATCACCTGCAAACTCCTGAAAGCAAACTTGCAGCACAAATGGTGTCAGCAAGAGCCTTTTCCCTTAGGCAAGGAAGCAGGTATGAGTACTTGTGATTTTTTTTTTAACTGTTAATGGTTCAACTCCCACAATGGCCACTCTGCTCTCGCCTTGCTTTCACAGGTGAGGTTCAGGAAGCCCGTGAATCCCGTGGACAGCCAGTAAAAGCTGTATCAGGTAAAAAAGGCTGTTAATAGCCTGTTCACGAGCTCTAAACTGATTTAATTAGGTCACCCGCCTCTCCCGAGCGGGTCTCTGGTCGTTGACTAACATGCCCGAGTTAAAGGTGGAAGTCGGCGGGATGAAGTCGACTTCCTGATGCGCTATCAATTTCAGCGCTTTTAACTGCCCTCCCGCTTGCAAACCCGCACTCTCTTCAAAGTAAGAATTCAGCCCTATATTTCTGAGCGAGGGAGAACCGTACTCAATTCCACACTTCAACTCATTCAGACGTTTGTAGTTCAGGCACATATTTGGGAAAAATATTGAAAAGCTAGGGAATGTGTGAGGATGTAGCTGGCCCTGTCCTGTTGTGGTAATGATTAGCTTCCGATATTTGAATTTATAACAGTCAATGGATAATCTACCCCGGCAAAAAATAATGGCCCCAAATTTCCTGGATCACACTTATGCAGAAATTATGTTGAAATTTACGTTGGTTTCTGCGCCAATCTTGCTGACAGGAGCAAAAAATTCCCCTGGAGCTCATTTGCCGACTTCAGAACGTAAAAGCAGCGCCACCTATAGGAGTAATAGTGAGTGGCCTGCTGTCTTCTGCCATGGTGCCTCATTCCCAGAGCCTCTGATGCTTATTATTATGCAGAACAAGGGTGCGCCCAATGGTAAGGCCATTATAGCTGTTTAGTCTTTCTGAATGGCCTGGGGTGGTTGGGGGGGGGTGGTGGGTGTCGGAGCTCCAAAAAACTTCAGCTACACTGGTACTGACAGGACATTGGTTAAGTACAGTGCAGGTCTCAGTAAGAAAAGTACAAAATAAAAAGTCACCGACAAAATCGCCATCAAACTGCAGAAAATCTGACTTATGCCAATATCAGGTGACTTCAGGCCGCACTGCGCCGAAATTTTCGGTCTAAATCTACGCCAGCGCATTATTCATGTAAATCCACAAAACTTGTACGAGCTGGTCTTTTTCATGGGGCAGAGCTAAGTAAACACGCGGCAGAGAGTTTTGGCGGATGCATCTCTGAAGCGACGCAAGCGATCGAGGAAATTCGTGTATCGGAATGTTTCAGCATAAAATCAGCGTAAAATGCGTGAATTTCCCTCGGGAAAAGTGGCGCTATGCCATAGTTACGCTGCAATTTTCCAGGAAATTCCGCGCCAACCTAACTTCAGAAAATTCAATCAAAGTGACAAATATGGATTTTGGGAATTAAAGCCTCAAGTACAAAACCCAATGGCTATTAAACCAAGGCTTACATCACTGAATAGATCAATAGCTGAAGAAGTAATGCTGAGAAAGTGATTAAGGATTCAAGCTTGTTCTTGGAGCCTTTCAATTTTGTTACATGACCTGATTGGGCATCAAGGATTCCCATTAAAGAGCAACAGGCTAAAAAAAAGGAAGGACGTTGTTCCCTCTGAGACTACGGGAAGTCAGCAAGTCCCCATAAGTGGAAAAGATACAATTCGAACAAACAGATAATTTTTCCAAGCTAAGTTGCTGCTGCTCCAAATATATAAGTAGATGTTCAGGGCTGCTAACTTACTGTGTTTAATATGGAGACTTAAGGGTAGATTTTACACATAATGGCCCCGATCCTTACTGGGGCGGTATTTCCAAGAGCGGGGGAGGACTTCTGGTCGGCTCCCCGAAAGCTGTGGCGTTTTGACTCCACATTGTGTGTGTTTTTTTTAAAAGGATCCCTGCCCGGATGGCAGCCTGGTTGACAGGTTTGGCTCCCTGTCAGGCGGGCAATGCTGCAACAGAGACTGCAGCTGAAGAACAGGTAAGTTCATGGTGCTGGGGTAGAGACTGCGAGGGAGGGGTTTGTGTGGCTACAGCAAAGCTCATAGGGTCGGTGGGTGTCGGACACAGATCAGGGGCAGAGGTGGGAGGGGGGGTGTTGGTGATAGCATGGGGAGGGAAGCAGGTTTGCTTGGGGTGCTGGGAGGAAGCACTCCTGCTCCTCCTGGCCCACAAGCAGTGCTAGAAAAACACTTACATAAGAACATAAGAAATAGGAGCAGGAGTAGGCCATACGGCCCCTCGAGCCTGCTCCGCCATTCAATAAGATCATGGCTGATCATCGACCTCAACTCCACTTTCCCGCCCGATCTCCATATCCCTTGATTCCCCTAGAGTCTAAAAATCTATCTATCTCAGCCTTCAATATACTCAAAGACTCAGCATGCCACAGCCCTCTGGGGCAGAGAATTCCAAAGATTCACAACCCTCTGAGTGAAGAAATTCCTCCTCATCTCAGTCTTAAATGACCTACCCCTTATCCCGAGACTATGCCCCCTAGTTCTAGACACTCCAGCCAGGGGAAACAACCTCTCAGCTGTTACCCTGTCAATACCCCTCAGAATCTTGTATGTTTCAGTGAGATCACCTCTCATTCTTCTAAACTCCAGAGAGTATAGGCCCATTCTACACAATCTCTCATCATAGGACAACCCTCTCATCCCAGGAATCAATCTAGTGAACCTTCGTTGCACCGCCTCCAAGGCAAGTATATCCTTTCTTAGATAAGGAGACCAAAACGGTGCATAGTACTCCAGGTGTGGTCTCACCAAGGCCCTGTACAATTGTAGCAAGACTTCCTTACTCTTATACTCCAACCCCCTTGCAATAAAGGCCAACATGCCATTTGCCTTCCTTATTGCTTGCTGTACCTGCATGCTAGCTTTCTGTGTTTCTTGCACGAGGGCATCCAAATCTCTCTGAACACCAACATTTGAAAGTTTCTCCCCATTTAAAAAATATTCTGTTTTTCTATTCTTCCTACCAAAGTGAATAACCTCACATTTCCCTACATTATACTCCATCTGCCACCTTACTGCCCACTCACTTAGTCTATCTATATCCCTTTGCAGACTCTTTGGACTGGATCTTACCTGAGGAGGCGTGTTGGGGGCGGGACTGCTGGTTTCCGGGTTCCAGTCCCGCCCCCAGCAATGTCTGACGACCTGACGCTATTTTCCCCTGATTGGCCTTGTTAAGCCCGCCTTGTGGGCTTGTCGGCCAATTAAGGGAAAGCCGGTGTCAGATGACGTCAGTGCATGACGCTTCATCTGCCGGTTTTGTTAAAGTGACAGGCCCCATGATTTTTTGACAGATGATTTGACAGTGTTTGACAGCATTGAGATTGTCAAACACTGACAATCACTGTCCAAAGGTGAGCCCTTGCACCCAGGCTCACGAATGACTCTCTCCTTAGTAGAAAGCAGATGGCAGCTGCATGTGAGATTGCAGAAGCCATCTGTCAATTCTGCCGATCAGATGAGGCTTCACAGAAACATCAAATCTTGTCACCTGCAGATACATATAAACAGAATAAAAATATTTCTCACTACATTCTCTCACCTGTCATACTTACCTGTGCACCATTGCACCCATCACACTACCTCTGCAGCTGTCATTTGCACACTTACACTGCAGCAGACCCACAGCGCGCCTCGCTGACCCTGGCGGGGTTTCCCGCTGTCGGGAAGGCCACATCAGCAGGCTGAAAATGGGGAAAAGCCTCTTAACTACCTGTTAACTACCTGTTAACAGGCAGTTAATTGGCTCTAATCCCCTCCCTGCTGCAAGGAGACAGGTCCCTGCGCGACTTGGGGACCCGCCTCCCGGGAAGATGGTTCGGAGGCGGGTTGGGAGTGGGGTTGGGACCCACTCCCAGTTTGTCCCATTTTCCCGCTTCCAAACCCGCCTCCTCAGGGCTGGTAAAATCCAGCTCTTTGTGTTCTCCTCACATCTGACATTTCCACCTTGCTTTGTATCATCAGCAAACTTGGATACATTACACTCGGTCCCTTCATCTAGGTCGTTAATATAGATTGTAAATAGCTGAGACCCCAATACTGATCCTTGCGGCACCCCACTAGTTACAGCCTGCCAACCTGAAAAGGATCCGTTTACCCCAACTCTCTGTTTTCTGTCCGTTAACCAATCCTCTATCCATGCTACTATATTACCCCCAACCCCATGAGCCCTAATCTTGTGTAATAACCTTTTATGTGGCACCTTATCGAATGCCTTTTGGAAATCCAAATATACTACATCCACTGGTTCCCCTTTATCTAAGCTGCTAGTTACATCCTCAAAAAACTCTAATAAATTTGTCAAACACGATTTCCCTTTCATAAAACCATGTTGACTCTGCCTAATCATGTTATGATTTTCTATGTGCCCTGATACCACTTGTTTAACAATGGATTCCAGCATTTTCCCGACGACTGGTGTCAGGCTAACTGGCCTGTAGTTCCCTGTTTTTTCTCTCCCTCCTTTCTTGAATAGCGGTGTTACATTTGTGACCTTCCAATCCGCTGGGACCATTCTAGAATCTAGGGAATTTTGGAAGATCAAAACCAATGCATCCACTATCTCTTCAGCCACCTCTTTTAGAACCCTAGGATGTAAGCCGTCAGGTCCAGGGGATTTGTCGGCTTTTAGTCCCATTAATTTCTCTAGTACTTTTTCTCTACTTATATTAATTACGTTAAGTTCCTCACCCTCATTAGACCCTTGGTTTCCCACCATTTTTGGAATACTTTTTGTGTCTTCTACTTTGAAGACAGATACAAAATATTGTTTTACATTTCTGCCATTTCCTTATTCCCCATAATAATTTCTCCTGTCTCAGCCTCTAAGGGACCAATGTTTACTTTTGCTACTCTTTTTCTTTTTACATACTTGTAGAAACTCTTACAATCTGCTTTTATGTTTCTTGCTAGTTTTCTCTCATATTCTATTTTTTTCCCTTTTTATCAATTTTTTGGTCAACCTCTGCTGGTTTCTGAAACTCTCCCAATCCTCAGGCTTATTATTATTCTTCACAACATTATAAGCTTCTTCTTTCAATCTAATGCTATCCTTAACTTCTTTAGTTAGCCACGGTTGGATCACATTTCCCGTGGAGTTTTTGTTTCTCAATGGAATGTATTTTTGTTGAGAATTATGAAATATTTCTTTAAATGCTAGCCACTGCTTATCTACCGCCATACCTTTTAATCTATTTTTCCAATCTACCTTTGCCAACTTGCCCCTCATACCTATGTAATTGGCTTTATTTAAGTTTAAGACTCTAGTTTCGGACTTAGGCAAGTCACTCTCAAAATTAACGTGAAATTCTATCATATTATGATCACTCTGCCCCAGACGATCCTTTACGATGAGATTTCTAATTAGCCTGTCTCATTACACAATACAAGGTCTAAAATAGCCTGTTGCCTGTTTGGTTCCGTGACATATTGTTCTAGGAAACTGTCCTGAATGCACTCCATGAACTCGTCCTCCAGACTACCTTTGCCAATTTGATTTGTCCGGTCTATATGAAGATTAAAGACCCCCAAGATTATTGCATTACCTTTGTTGCAAGCTCTTACTATTTCTTGATTAATATTCTGTCCAACAGTATAGCTACTGTTAGGGGGCCTAATACTACTCCTACCAGTATTTTCTGCCCCTTGTTATTCCTTATCTCCACCCATATGGATTCCGCTGCCAGGACCGCTCTGGAGGAGCCCTGCCGTACTCGCCAGAGTGCATCTCAAGATTCGTTGTGGTCTGCTGCATGCTCCACAACCTCGCCATTGTGAGGGCACAGCCCTTGCCACCAGACATACGGTGAAGAGCTGAGGAGGAAGAAGAGGAAGAAGAGGAAGAAGAGGAAGAAGAGGAGGAGGAGGAAGGGAGGAAGCAACCAAGTCAGCATCTTTCTTGCCAGGCTACCTGTGATCAACTAATCTGACTGCGGTACCAGTGAACGCAACCCCAATTCCCCATGCACCCACAGTCCACACTTTACCTTCCCTCTGTTACGGATCATCACAGCATCTTCTTGGCCACAATGCTACAATAAAAGCCAGCACAAAATGAACATTCCAAACCAACTTTACACATCAATCCATTGTGTATTCCCTTAGTGCCTGTCTTCCATGTGCCTTTGCCTGTTTCAGTGCTCCTTTTTAAAAAATTAGTTTATGGGATGTGGGCGTCGCTGGCAAGGCCAGCATTTATTGCCCATCCCTAATTGCCCTTGAGAAGGTGGTGGTGAGCCGCCTTCTTGAACTGCTGCAGACCGTGTGGTGAAGTTACTCCCACAGTGCTGTTAGGTACGGAGTTCCAGGATTTTGACCCAGCGATGATGAAGGATCGGCGATATATTTCTAAGTCAGGATGGTGTGTGACTTGGAGGGGAACTTGGAGGTGGTGGTGTTCCCATGCGCCTGCTGCTCTTGTCCTTCTAGGTGGAAGAGGTCGCGGATTTGGGAGGTGGTGCCGAAGAAGCCTTGACGAGTTGCTGCAGTGCATCTTGTAGATGGTACACACTCAGCCATGGTACGCCAGTGGTGGAGGGAGTGAATGTTTAAGGTGGTAGATGGGGTGCCAATCAAGTGGGCTGCTTTGTCCTGGATGGTGTTGAGCTTCTTGAGTGTTGTTGGAGCTGCACTCATCCAGGCAAGTGGAGAGTATTCCAGCACACTCCTTACTTGTGCCTTGTAGATGGTAGAAAGGCTTTGGGGAGTCAGGAGGTGAGACACTCGTCGCAGAATGCCTAGCCTCTGACCTGCTCTTGTTGCCACAGTATTTATGTTGCTGGCCCAGTTAAGTTTCTGGTTAATGATGACCCCCCCAGGATGTTGATGGTGGGGGATTTGGCGATGGTAATGCCATTGAATGTCAAGGGGCGGTGGTTAGACTCTCGCTTGTTGGAGATAGTCATTGCCTGGCACTTCTGTGGCGCAAATGTTACCTGCCACTTATCAGCCCAAGCCTGAATGTCGTCCAGGTCTTGTTGCATATGGGTATGGACTGCTTCATTATCTGAGGAGCTGTGAATGGCACTGAACACTGTGCAATCATCAGAGAACATTCCCATTCCTGACCTTATGTTGGAGGGAAGGTCATTGATGAAGCAGCTGAAGATGGTTGGGCCTAGGACACTGCCCTGAGGAACTCCTGCATTGATGTCCTGGGGCTGTGATGATTGACCTTCAACCACCACAACCATCTTCCTTTGTGCTAGGTATGACTCCAGCCAGTGGAACGTTTTCCCCCCAATTCCCATTGACTTCAGTGTTACTAGGGCTCCTTCATTCCACACTCGGTCAAATGCTGCCTTGATGTCAAGGGCAGTCACTCTCACTTCTCCTCTGGAATTCAGCTCCTTTGTCCATGTTTGGACCAAGGCTGTAATGAGGTCGGGAGCTGTGTGGTCTTGACGGAACCCAAACTGGGCATCAGTGAGCAGGTTATTGGTGAGTAAGTGTCGCTTAATAGCACTGTCAATGACACCTTCCATCACTTTGCTGATGATTGAGAGTAGACTGATGGGGCGGTAATTGGCCAGATTGGATTTGTCCTGCTTTTTGTGGACTGGACATATCTGGGCAGTTTTCCACATTGCCGGATAGATGCCAGTGTTGTAGCTGTACTGGAACAGCTTGGCTAGAGGCACAGCTAGTTCTGGAGCACAAGTCTTCAGCACGATAGCTGGGATGTTGTCAGGGCCCATAGCCTTTGCTGTATCCAGTGTGCTCAGCCGTTTCTTGATATCACGTGGAGTGAATCGAATTGGCTGAAGACTGGCTTCTGTGATGGGGGGGGACCTCAGAAGGAGGCCGATATGAATCATCCACTCGGCACTTCTGGCTGAAGATGGTTGCAAACGCTTCAGCCTTGTCTTTTGCACTCACGTGCTGGGCTCCACCATCATTGAGGATGGGGATATTCATGGAACCTCCTCCTCCCGTTAGTTGTTTAATGTTCCACCACCATTCACGACTGGATGTGACAGGACTGCAGAGCTTTGATCTGATCCGTTGATTGTGGGATCGCTTAGCCCTGCCTATAACATGCTGCTTCTGCTTTTTAGCATGCATGTAGTCCTGTGTTGCAGCTTCCCCAGGTTGGCACCTCATTTTTAGGTACGCCTGGTGCTGCTCCTGGCATGCTCTTTTACACTCCTTATTGAAACAGGGTTGGTCCCCTGGCTTGATGGTAATGGTACAGTGAGGGATATGCCTGGCCATGAGGTTACAGATTGTGGTGGAATACAATTCTGCTGCTGCCCCACAGCGCCTCATGGATGCCCAGTTTTGAGCTGCTAGATCTGTTCTGAATCTATCCCATTTAGCACGGTGGTAGTGCCACACAACACGATGGAGGGTGTCCTCAGTGTGAATACGGGACTTCGTCTCCACAATGACTGTGTGGTGGTCACTGCTACCAATACTGTCATGGACAGATGCATCTGCGACAGGTAGATTGGTGAGGACGAGGTCAAGTTGGTTTTTCCCTCGTGTTGGTTCTCTCACCACCTGTCGCAGGCCCAGACTGGCAGTTATGTCCTTCAGGACTCGGCCAGCTCGGTCAGTAGTGGTGTTACCGAGCCACTCTTGGTGATGGACATTGAAGTCCCCCACCCAGAGTACATTCTGTGCCCTTGCCCCTCTCAGTGCTTCTTCCAAGTGGTGTTCAACATGGAGGAGTACTGATTCATCAGCTGAGGGAGGGCAGTAGGTGGGAATCAGCAGGATGTTTCCTTGCCCATGCTTGACCTGAAGCCATGAGACTTCATGGGATCCGGAGTCAATTTTGAGGACTCCCAGGGCCACTGCTTCCCGACTGTATACCACTGTGCCGCCACCCCTGGTGGGTCTGTCCTGCCGGTGGGACAGGACATACCTGGGATGGTGATGGAGGAGTTTGGGACATTGTCTGAAAGGTATGATTCTGTGAGTATGACGATGTCAGGCTGTTGCTTGACTAGTCTATGGGACAGCTCTCCCAATTTTGGCACAAGTCCCCAGCTGTTGGTGAGGAGGACTTTGCAGGGTTGACTGGGCTGGGTGTGCCGTTGCCGTGTCCGTAGCCAGTGCCGAGGTCGATGCCGGGTGGTCCGTCAGGTTTCATTTTTATTATTTTGTTTCGTAGCGGTTTGTTACAACTGAGTGGCTTGCTCGGCCATTTTAGAGGGCAGTTGCTGTGGGTCTGGAGTCACATATAGGACAGACCGGGTAAGGACGGCAGATTTCCTTCCCTAAAGGACATTAGTGAACCAGATGGGTTTTTACGACAATCCGATAGTTTCATGGTTAGCATTACTGATACTAGCTTTTTATTCCAGATTTATTTAATTAACTGAATTTAACTTCCCCAGCTGCTATGGTGGGATTTGAACTCACGTCTCTGGATTATTCGTCCAGGCCTCTGAATTACTATGCTACCGTTCCCAGTGCTACCCCAATGGCTGCAGCATGGCTGGTGGATGGCTGCTAATTTTCAGTGGGGAGACTGCAGATGGCCTTGCTGCGTGATCTTGAGCAGCTCTGGGCCTAGAAGGCCCAGCTTTAGACTGCACCACCACGGCATGGGCAGCAGCAGTCTGGGCTGGCTGGCTGACAGGCAGCAGCAAGGGCACTGGCGGAGTGGCAGTGGTGGGAGGATGAATGCTGTCACCCGGAGAGAGGACAGCAGGTTCGTGCTCCACGGAGCCACTGCCACTCCCACTGGATAGCACCTCAGCAATCATAGTAATCTGTTGGAGGACAGTTTGCTGGACTGCTGTGACACCCTGCAAGCCCCTTTCAACAACTGCAGCTACGATGGCAGCAGTCTGCGCTTATGTGGCAGCAAGCTGAACTTGCATGACTTCAGTCTGAGGCGCCATTGTAGCACTCAGACATTGGGTGGCTTCTGCTTGTGCTGCAATGGAAGCTGAGACATCGGCCATCGGAAGCTGCATCATGGTTGTGTCCACAAATGCATTAATGGATCTGCCCAGCCCTTCCATGCTGGAAAGGATGAGCTCCAAGCTCTGCCCAAAGCCCTGTGCAAAGCTGGTGTCGGACTCCTCCATGCCCCTTGACATTGCACTCAGGCTTTCTGGCAGGCCTTCTAATGCACCAAGTATTTCACTGTGTATACCCATCAGCATTCTACTGTCAGACGCCCCACCAAAGTCGTCAACTGAGTCCTGTGCAGCAGAACCTGTGTGCTCCCCTCTGGGGAGCTGGCACTTATGCTACCCTTTCTCCCTGCCTGGCTGCAGGCCACTCGTGCCCAGTGTCTCAGCACGTGCAGATCCTGCATCTAACTTATCCTCTAAAGTACGCGGAATGTCAGTATCTGAGCTGGTGGCTGTGAGTGTGAAATCGAGTGATGGTGCATCTTCTGCATCACTTCCTTCTTCCTCTTGCACTTCCTGCTCCTCCACCACTACCTGACCAGGTTGCAGTTCTTGGCCATCTGAAAGGAGAAAGGCAGAGGGTAGGGTTGCGGTGGGGGCGGGGAGCAGGAGGTGCATGCTTACACCATCAGCAGCTTGTAAATCAGAAGAGATTGTGGTGGGATAAGGGGGAAGTGGGATCTGAGAAGGAGGAGTCGGAATGAGGATACTGTCATCTTGGACTGTTTCAGCCCCGCCGCTGGCCACAGGAGATGGTTGCTCCAATTATCTCCAGCATCGTCTCCTCCATGGGGGTCAGTTCATGCAGGCGCGCCAGTCCCCTGCCAGTTAGGTCCTGCTGCTGCCGGTTGTGAACCACCCTGTCCTGCAAGAGAAAGGGAAGTGTGTCAGTGAGTGTGGTTCAATGTGTTTGGGTGATGTGTATCAGTGAGTGTGGTTCAATGTGTTTGGGTGATGTGTGTCAGTGAGTGTGGTTCAGTGTATTTGGGTTATGTGCCTGTCATGGTTGAATAGCTGGTAGTGTGTGCAAGGTGTGAGATGTGGGTGTGAGGCTTGCAGCAGTGGTAAGTGTGTGAGGGTGAGGTGAAGTTATGAATGCGAGGTCTGAGTCGTGTTTGATAGAGATTGTTGGTAGTTGAGAGATGGGAGTGTGGTGCATTGAGTAGTGTGTGAGGCTAGTAGTGTAGATGGTGGGATAATGCATTTGAAGATGAATTCACTAACTTGACCACTCGTGTGAGGTCATTTAACTTCTTCCTGCACTGCATTCAGGTCCTCGGGGCTACAGTACTTGCATTGACAGCGACTGCTATCTGTTCCATTTCCCTTCTCAGCGTGTGTCTGGATGGCCTCCTGGCCCCTGTGGATAGAGGACACTTCTCCTGCACCAGGGCCTCGGTGCTGCATCCGAAAATCTGGGAATCCTCTCTCTGCCATGTTACGTCATCTTCACTCTTCCTGTAAGTCACACAATCCTCCACAATGACTTCCAGTACCTGCTGCAGCTAGAATGCACCTCCCCTTTAAGTGGTGCAGGCTGGCTTTAAGTGCAGTCGAGCTTTAATTGGTGCTAGCCTTGCATGAACTTGAGCCCCTTGCTGAGGCGTGCAGCCACTCAATAGTGCGTTTTACGCTGGGCTGTATGCTGCTGTCATTTAAATTAACAGGCAGCATGACGTTTGTGTGCTGCCTGTATCGGAAGGAATGGGCATGGAGTAGTCGCGCATCGCGATACCCGCGCCTGTTTTGGGGCCTTATCCAATTTCTAGGCTACAGTATCAAAACCATTTCTCCCATCCTGAACAAGCCTTTACCTCTCTCCAGGACCTTGGAGAGGAGATGACAGCAGGCTCAGATACATGGATTGATCTCTGTTGCAAACTAACAGAAACTCAGGCGTAGAGCTTTCGCTTTGGGTGCAATTACCGATCTGGGCGCAAATTGTGCCCAAAATTGCCCCCATTTTGAAAAATATCGTTACCGCAGAGTTTCTGCTAAAACTCATTTGCATATTGCCAAACGCAAAATCTCCCATCCTTGTAAACGCAGTAACTGTTCTTTGGTTGATACAAGTGTGCACTGCAGACAACCTGATGTGACACATGTCCCCTGGGGTGGTTTGGATGGATCAAAGCTTTGTGCGGCAGTAACCTTCAGTTCTACAGGAAGAGGCGTCCCTGTATCACACGTTGCCTGCAGATCATACGAACATACCAAATTGACAGACAGGATTAGACCAGCTGGTCCATCAAGTCTGCCCCACACCATGATGGCCGGAGCATCAGGACTAAACATTTCTTCTCTCTCTCCCTCCCTTCCCCCAACCTGCCCCACCTCAGCCATGTAATCTCCTGGGAGAGGCAAAGAAAAAACCCAGGGCCAATAAAGGAAAAAATACTCTGAAAAATTCTTCTCTGACCCCCCTCAGAGATCGAACCCAGTCCAGGAGATCACATGGATCAAGTGTTCGCTATAAAGACACTTACCTTCGATATGATGCGATCTCTGCCGCAGTCAGGAACCGGCCCAGCTCCCTCTTGAAGGCATGCAGAGGGACAGAGCCACTACACCAGCCGGCAATGTATTCCAGAGGCTCACTACTCTCTTCCCCACATTTACCCACCCTCTTCCCATATCCTTTTAACCCCTTTTCCTTCATCTACCTTTCCAATCTGATGTTGACATCGTTTTTGCCTCAACCACTCACCCTGAAAGTGAATTCCATGCCCTCACAACCCACTGTGTAAAGAAGTTTCTCCTGCACTCTCTTCTAAATCTTATACATTTAATATTCTATCTATGGTTCCTTGTCCTTGGCCCCATTGCTACTGGAAACAGTCTAGGGCTGGTTACCTAATTCCTCCACGAGAGGCCTGGTCCATTTTAGGATGGGGCCTCATGAACATATAGGGCTGACACTGCCAGCAGGAAGGTAGATCCGAGGATGGGGGGGAAAGCAATGGCAGAGGGAGGATGGTAGAGGCCCAAATGAGCTCTCCTGCGACGTCTGCCACCACATAAATTATTTTAGACTTACCTTTCTGGGGCCGCTTCCTCTTGACGGCAAGGTTTTACTGAGAGGAATGTCAGCAGTGTGTCATGCTCCTCCTAGTCGGGCCTCAAAACTGCAACAGGGCGCTCTCTAGGTCATTGGACCCCTATTTGTATAGATTAATGAGGCTCCCACTTGATTTGCATGTGCTTGGGCCGCACAGCGTAAGGCCTGAGTTAAAATAGCGACAGAGTGGGAATGCGCAGTAAGTCTTCTCTATCGCCCCATTTCTGCTGGGCGGAGGAGTTGAAATCTCCCACTCAGCTTCCATCTACTCTGGCTTATCCTTTCAGATTTTTCAGGTCTTACTTGGTATTTGTATTTCCTCATACCAGGCAGCACCCTCGTGAATTTGCGTTGTACCTTCTCAAGAACCTCAATATACTATTATGCACACAGTATTATGGTCGTATTCAGGTGGAAATGGATTTATGTTGTTTTAATAATAGAAGCAAATGCTTAAAATGTACAATGAAATAAAAAGACTGAAAAGTCTCAGATATGAGTTTGTGCCTTCTCTTCAATGTGCGCCTGGGATTTCCATGGTGATTCTCCTGATCTACTACTGTAACTTTGGCAGAACCCCAGGGAAATTGTGTGAACACTAAATATGGCCATTCACGCTATTTCTCCAAGGTTTACATTGATCTTTCACTAAAGTTATGGTCGGAGATCAGAAGAACCCCCACAGAAGTTGTTCCCCATGATGTCTGGCACACCTTATATCATATGAGACTTAGCCTATGGTAATTGGAAAACATGCTATTACCTATAATTGCAATGTATGCAATGTAGTCTGCTTGTCAACACCAACATGATAAATAATACCCCTTTTTTAAATCCACAGATGAACCTAGACCATCAATAGTACAAAGAACTGCTGCATCACACACACCAGAATCCACTCACACGTCCACGCAACTGTACCAGGCAGCAGCACAGATGTAGTGCCACTTACACTTCTATACATTATTAAATCCCGTTCGCCCATCACCCCTGTGCTCGCTTAACTACATTGGCTCCTGGTCCACCAATACCTCGAATTTTAAAATTCACATCCTCGTGTTCAAATCCCTCCACGGCCTCACCCCTCCCTATCTCTGTATCCTGCTCCAGACTTACAACCAATGTTCCCGCGAGGCTGTGCGGCCGCGCCGTGGTCTGAGAGGTCCCGCACAGGCCGCTCACTGGCTTTTATACTGTAGATACCGCGCATGCACATAAATTTGAATGGGCCGCGCAGGAGGCAGTGCAGCTTACGGGGTACATTGTTTACAACCCTCCAAGAACTCCGTGTTCCTCCAATTCTGGCCTCTTGTGCACCCCCCACTTTCTTTGTCTCACCATTGGCGACCGTGCCGTCAGCTGTCTAGGCCCGAACCTCTGGCATTCCCTCCCTAAACCTCCCAGCCTTTCTCTCCTTTGTTAAGACGCTCCTGAAAACCTGCCTCTCTAACCAAGCTTTAGGTCACCTGTCCTAATTTCTCCTTTTTTGGCACGATGTCAGTTTTTGTATGATTATGCTCCTGTGAAGCGACTTGGGACATTTTACTACGTTTAAGGCGCTATGCAAATGCAATATGTTGTTATTAAATCACCTGCACTAACTGGGTAAATAAGATGTGATTATCTCCACAGTCAACATTGTACGGGAAGTTATCCTAAACCTGAGGTCCAAACTGAAGGAAGTTGGTATGGAAGTCAGTGGGCCAACAACTCAGAAGAGGATGGTCCTGAGAAAGGAACAAATGCTAAGTTGAAGGACATTATGGAACAGGTGGAAAAACTTCTGGAAAGGGAGGAAGAGCAGATAAAAGTTGTGGTCTACATTGGAATCAATGACATAGATAGAAGTATGTTTGAGGTCTTGCAGAGGGAGCTTAAGGAACTAAGCACTGGATTGTAAAATAAGGTTTCAAGCATGGTAATCTCTGGATTGCTTTCTTGCCACGTGCTGGAAAGATTAAGAGGAAGATTAGGAAGGTCAGTGTACGGCTGCAGGACAGTTGCAGAAGGGAAGGTTTTACACTCTTGGGGCACTGGAGCGACTTATGGAACAAGGGAAGACTATCAGTTTTCACCTGAACCAAAATGACACCAATGTCCTAGTTGAAAGGGTAATTAGGCAAGGGGGTGGGGAAAGTCTAGATTTTGAGACTGGAGAGGGAAATTAGGATTAAGATGAGGGAGATGGAGGGAGTCTATTTGTGGAAGATGAATGCATGTTGGAGAAGATAAATAAATATTTTGCATTGTTTACAAAATGATGGTAGAAATATGATGGAAGAATTGATGGAATAAACTGTAGAAAAGTAAATGATTGTGAAAACATTTTGCAGAATTGGAGTGCTGCTCGAAGATGTGAAACAAACAGAAACTATCCTGGTGAGGGATGGAGATGTGGAGGCATCTGTAGCGAGGAGGAAATGATTGGGGACAGAAAATTTAAAAGTCATTGAAGTAGCAGAGACTATCAAAAGGGTAACAGATGTAGATAGAAACTGGAGAAAGAGAGTGAGAATAAAGTCGAGAGGAAACAAGCTTGGTCAGCTGGGACAGTCTGTTTGTGAAACTTGGAGAGGAGGTAAAAATGGGCAATGTAGGATTAGGGAATGATGAGATTAGAAGCAAGACCCCTGTCGATGTGCAGAAAAATAAAATTTTAAAAGCTTTGAAAACGGAAGCCATTACAGCAAATACAACAGAGATGCAGAGACTGAGATAAAGGGATGAAGTTTTTGCAGGAAGGAGAGACAAGATCAGTGACAATTTGGGAAGTGATGACTTACTATTTGTTAGTGGTGTTATCATCAGGGAAGATAGGAAGCGGAGTCATACAGTGCTGTTCAGCCTCAACCAGGCAGCGGCCTTAGCACCACACAACAGTGGAATGAACCTCGTCAGGTGACAATGATGGCAATGTTAGGGTTGAAACTTAAAGAATGGAGAGCTCGAAGTTCAGGAGACATAATTAGCTTAGAGTGAATAAAAGGAGTAAGAAACTCAAGCAATCAGTACAATGGTTGCAGTCTCAATGGAAAGGTGGAAGGAGGGAGACCAGAGGAAAGGGTCAAAGGGGATCAGAAAGGCTGGAAACAGAAGAAATCAGAATCACAAGGGGTGCCATCTGGCCAAAAAATGCAGAAGTAAAGACAGTGTAAGTAGAACTCAGCATCGTTAACCTTGGAATTCATTGAGGTGAGGGCACAGGGAAAGGAAGCTGAGGATAACTCATTCAGCGTTAGAGACTCAGCTGGTGAAAAGCTGGCAAACAGGCCTCCACCAAGAAGTGGGATCAGACAGAAAGTCTTGCATTTATACAGTACCTTTCACAACCATAGGATGTTCCAAAGCGCTTTACAGCCAATGAAGTACTTTTGAAGTGTAGTCACTGTTGTAATGTAGGAAACGCTGCAGCTAATTTGCGCACAGCAAGGTCCTACAAACAGCAATATGATAATAACCAGATAATCCATTTTAGTGATGTTAATTGAGCGATAAATATTGGCCAGGACACAGGGGAACGCCCCTGCTTTCTTCAAAATAGTGTCATGGGATTTTTTACCTGAGAGACCAGACGAGGCCTCGGTTTAACGTCTCATCTGACAGACTGCACCTCTGACAGTGCAGCACTCCCTCAGCATTGCATTGGAGTGTCAGCCTAGATTTTTGTGCTCAAGTCCCTGGAGTGGGACTTGAACCCACAGCCTACTGAGCAGCGAGAGCGCTACCAACTGAGCAACGGCTGAAAGGGAGACTGGTAAGAAAGTGAAAGGGTAGAGGAGTCAGGGATCCCTGTGCTGATGGATCTGCTGTGTATTTTCACATTTGGTACTTTAATTTCAGATTTTGAAAATTTGCAGTTTATTCTTAAAAAAAATATTTTATCCAACAGGCTTCAAGCTACTGAATCAGAGATTCACCTGTCTGCATTGTTCTAGAACTGTCCTCCGCGTGCAAAATGTGTCTTTTTGGTTTGATGCCAATCTAGATAGCCATCCAGTTTACTAGCTCTAAACAATGGATCAGTGATCTGATAAGGAAGCACTGCAGAAGTCGGCACATGAACAATTTATTTATTCACATGGTGATGCTGGTGCCAAATACATTAAGCTGGCTTTTCAGGTATTAGGTGTAATGGCGCTGTTCTTGTTGGTCCTTCTTTGTGTTGGCTACGGATATGACCTCTTGTAGTCCTGATTGCCCAGACTTATCTCCAGGTAATCTTTACAGCCAATGCATGCTGTGGAATCTTATATTTTGAGCTTTTCTTTTTCCAGTTTCCTCCCCGCAGGTTGGCGGCTTATGCTGGGGCACAGATCCACACGTGGCAACAGTCCTCCGATAACACAACCAGGTGACTGTTAATCAAATGGGAGTCTATACATGGAGGATTGACATGTTGGGGGCATCACAGTGGAATCCAATCTAACCTCACCTTATGTTCACAAACATGCACTTACCAGCAGGGGGCACTTGATAGTATTAATTAATGGAAACCTGGTTGCTTGTCCCCTTATCTATGAGACAGTGGTGAGTTCAGAGTATCCCGCCCTGCCCCACTACTGCACCTGTTGAGTTAAGCTAACTGTATAGACCAGAGATGGAACCTATAACCTTCCAGATAACTACCACACCATAAAGCACATTTATATATTGACCCATCAGGAGAAACTCTGATAGGGCGGGAGGAAAGGGATAAAAAATCAGTGCCTTCCCAAAGTTTGCTGTCTGGTGGTCCATGCCTAATCCATAACCAGATCAACAATTTGTTCAGCTGCAAAAGATGCTTTGCTGCCCCAAGAGACCCATTTTGTGCTGTGTCTGTACGCCTGCCTGTGCTGCTGTGGTCGAAGAGGCAGTATTACAAAGTACCCAATGATATAAGAACTGGAATGGTATATCAGACAGTTCCCAGTCACTCTTACGATTTCACTGTTGCATCTGGAAACAATACTACAGTGTTGATTTTCTTTAATCAGAATTTTTAAATATTTGTTCCTGGGATGTGGGAGTCGCTGGCAAAGCCAGCATTTATTGCCCATCCCTAATTGCCCTCGAGAAGGTGGTGGTGAGCTGCCTTCTTGAACCGCCACAGTCTGTGTGGTGAAGGTACTCCCATGGTGCTGTTAAGTAGGGAGTTCCAGGATTTTGACCCAGCGACGATGAAGGAACGGCGATATATTTCCAAGTCAGGATGGTGTGTGACTTGGAGAACTTGCAGGTGGTGGTGTTCCCATGTGCCTGCTGCCCTTGTCCTTCTAGGTGGTAAAGGCCGCGGGTTTAGGAGGTGCTGCCGAAGAAGCCTGGGCGAGTTGCTGCAGTGCATCTTGCAGATGGTACACACTGCAGCCACGGTACGCCGGTGGTGGAGGAGTGAATATTTAAGGTGGTGGATAGGGTGCCAATCAAGGGAGCTGCTTTGTCCTGGATGGTGTCGAGCTTCTTGAGTATTGTTGGAGCTGCATTCATCCAGGCAAGTGGAAAGTATTCCATCACACTCCTGACTTGTGCCTTGTAGATGGTGAAAAGGCTTTGGGGAGTCAGGAGATGAGACACTCGCTGCAGAATACCCAGCCTCTGACCTGCTCTTGTAGCTACAGTATTTATGTGGCTGGTCCAGTTAAGTTTCTGGTCAATGGTGACCCCCCCAGGATGTTGATGGTGGGGGATTCAACGATGGTAATGCCGAAGGGCGATGGTTAGAATCTCTCTTGTTGGAGATAGTCATTGCCTGGCACTTGTGTGGCGTGAATGTTACTTGCCATTTATCAGCCCAAGCCTGAATATCGTCCAGGTCTTGCTGCATGCGGGCATGGACTGCTTCATTATGAGGAGTTGTAAATGGAACTTAACACTGCAATCATCAGTGAACATCCCCACTTCTGAACTTATGATGGAGGGAAGGCCATTGATGAAGCAGTTGAAGATTGTTGGGCCTAGGATACTGCCTGAGGAACTACTGCAACGATGTCCTGGGGCTGAGAATATTGGCCTCCAACAACCACAACCATCTTCCTTTGTGCTAGGTATGACTCCAACCAGTGGAGAGTTTTCCCCTCGAATCACATTGACTTCAATTTTACAAGGGCTTCTTGATGCCTCACTCGGTCAAATGCTGCCTTGGTGTCAAGGGCAGTCACTCCAACCTCACCCCTGGAATTCAGCTCTTTTGTCCATGCTTGGACCAAGGCTGTAATGAGGTCTGGAGCCCAGTTGTCCTGGCGGAACCCAAACTGAGCATCGGTGAGCAGTTTATTGGTAAGTAAGTGCTGCTTGATAGCACGGTCAATGACATCTTCCATCACTTTGCTGATGATTGAGAGTAGACTGATGGGACGGTAATTGGCCAGATTCTGATTTTTGTGGACAGGACATACCAGGGCCCTGTTCCACATTGTTGGACAGATGCCAGTGTTGTAGCTGTACTGGAACAGCTTGGCTAGAGGCGTGGCTAGTTCTGGAGCACAAATCTTCAGCACAACAGCCAATGCATCCAAATATGAACAGCGCTGATTTGTTGACGTTCATTCTAGAGGATTGTCAGCTGGTGCCATTTCCTTGTATCCTGAGATAAAAATCTGAAAAAGAGAACAGGCTGGTTGCAAACAAAATACATTTGAAAGACTGCATGACTCTTTAATGCAACCTATTCCCTGTTGAAAGGCCGAAGGCTTTGTCTAAATTCAGCAGTGAAAGGTATGACATCAGAAGCAGGGAATACCTTTTTAGTTGGGGGACAAACTGGTGCAGGTCCTGCGGTGTTACAGGACATGGGAGCGGGAGACTGGTGTAGTACCACCTACCAGCAATATCACATTGACATATTCACATGAATACTAAGCAAGTGCTTTGCCCAGAATCAATCAAGCTAGGCTCTACACCCGCCACGTGTGGAGGATATTAAAAGAATAGAAAGTATAAATGTAATTAATGCCATGATGCTTTGGTGATCAGTTTATCACAAAATGCATTTAAGGAAATTAGTTGCTGCTTATGAATTGTAAGGAAGGGTACAAGTGCTCCTCCGATGGCCTAGTGTTTTAAGGTACTATTCAGTGTAGCACTGAACCATATAGACCAAAAGATTCCACGTTTCATTCTCGGTCTTTGCTGAGTTAGCTTCTCTCACTTAGGTGCTATCAGTGGACTCAGCAGTTTTGGCTCGGGGGGGATAAAGTTAGTTCCCGATTTCCAACCCGTGACCTCTGCTAGAACGTGCATGAATGATGTTGGGGGAGAACAGAATTAGGCTTGGCTGTGATACGTACCGTGTCAAATAGCCGACTGCTACTCACTGTATCCCAGAAAAGAGGAGGTGGAAAGAAAATTGGAAAACGAGAAGTAGCAGTTTGCTGGCCATTAATGAGGTGGAAACTGAAACAACGGGGGATCATGCATCTTTGATGGGGTCACACTGTGGGTGGGTCTAATGTCAGTTTCACAACTGTAGTATGCCAATATTCACTTTCAGGGACGTCAATAATGTATTTGAATCAAATAAGTGTCATCACAATAATCCATTTGGAAATCATTTGGAGTTCTTATCTCACTGTTCCCCTCTCCCAAACTTCTCCTTAATTATGAATTTGTCTTTAATAATGGTCTTACTTCTTTTCTACCTCAACTGCTCTTGGTAAATTTGTATTTAAATCTGCACGCAGACCAAAATGGTGGATTGATGATTATATAGCTTTAATTTCCAAGAGTGGAAAAATAAGTAAAAATTCCCCAATGAAACCACATTGTATAAAACCCGATTATTGAACTTTATTAACATCAAGACTTTTCCAATGATGATATCATTTATCAACAAATAGAAAACAGACTGTGTATACAACAGAGTAACCCCTACAGCACTATGCATACACAAGGTAAAAATGAGCGCGTTCCAAACAACTTAACCTCTTCAAATCAGGTTACAGTCAATATCATTGTGACTAATTGATTATATTTGGCATTCATCCATCACCTTCCCCAATTCCACACCCAGCCTCCCTACTGCATTAGCTCCATAGAATTACAGAAGATTATACCATCACAGAACATCAACCCACCATAATAGCTCACTGGAAAATTCAGGCTATTTGTAAGGGAACGTTTAGCAGTCTTAACTCCCACAGAATAGTCAATGTGAAACAGAAACCGATTGGTCTGATTGGTGAGGAACAAGTGTTGTTGCTCCCAGCTCTTCTCTGGGTAGGTGATTGAAGGTTTGTAGCAAGGTGCGTTGCAGTGTTTACATCAAGTTGGTTGCGATCCAGTTTAAATTTATCTCCAATAGATTGAACAGAATATTGGGTATTGAGTACTTTTTCTAACTTTTTTTATTTTTTTTTTAAAACAAGGAAAGGATCAAATCGGTCATATTAAGAAACTGTACAAAACCAAAATGCATCCTTGTTTTTTTTTATTAAATTCATCTAACAGCACCAGGCTCCTGCTTTATTCAGTATTAATAGTTTTGTATTGTACAGTATCTGAAGAGAAGACACTTTCATATAAGAGATTAAACGTCAGTTCGATTTGTCTATCCCTAGGAGTAGATACAGCAGCTATAATCAGAACAGTGGTTAAGATTCCAGTCACCAGGATTAAATACAGAACTGCACTAAAATGGGCAGCTCTGCTGCAAACATAAAGAACCCTTAAATCAGCAGAAGGAGAATATAAAAACTTAACCAATTATAATAAAATAAAAAAAATGCATTTACAGCATAAGGAATTCTGTTTTGCCATTAAGCAAAACAATTTAGCTTCAGAAAAAAATTACCAATTTTAATAAAAAGATTTATAAAACTGTAAATGGCACCCCAGTTAAAACCCAAAAGTAAATTGATGCGTTGTACTTGAGCTAAAATTATAATCAAAAAAGGGAATCCCATGCAGAGTGATGAGGATTTGAGATGTGTGTATTATTATCCCATTGGTTTGAAATTAAAACAAGTCAACTTAGTTCCTGATCGGTCCAAGAATCATGATAGAATTTCTGAGTTGCTGATATCATTACATCCTTGACAACTCGCTGTACAGGATAACTGAACAATGATTTGATTTGATTTGATATGGCTCGAAAAATCATTTTCTGGGTCCTGAAAGTCACAAGTTCTGATTGGGTGATCGAAGTTACGTTGCATAGTGATCAAAGCTTCCGAGATACTCCAGCGCTGCTCGGTAACACAACTGGTACTGGTCCTGTGGACAGAGACAGAGTGCTGTTCAATAAAATATCTCAGTTTACCACACTGTTTGTGCTATCCATTAAAAATTTAATTCAAAAGGTGGATTAAATATTTATACAAGCTAAACAGAATTCCATAAATTACAAGACAAATTACTTTCATTCCTTATAGTGAAGCACTCGCTTACATTTGAGTATAGAGGTGAATACACAAATAAATATACGATATACGGTGGAGTTCAAATAGAGAGAGGTGAAAGTCATCTTACATAACTCTGGGTAATATTGTAGTAAAGACTGCTTATAATATCACGAACTAAAATTAAATAATGAAGCAGCACAACCCTGAAATTCCACAGGGTTTTATCAGGCTCCCATTGTAACTCCAGTAGAACTCCGAAGGAAACTATGTAAATGACCGTTTTCAACCTTTTTAAACTCATGGAATAAATTGAATATCCAATGAGTGCCACAGATACCCAAGGTCCTTCAAAGTCAGTTTTTATTGCTGATTTAAAAACCTAGGTTTTGGCAGGTGTTTTTCAAATTTAATTTTTAGCATCAAAAATCAGAGGAAAAAAGTTAAGAGCCAAAAAAAGGGTAATTTCTGTGAAAATGAGTAAAAACAGTAGCAGTAGATAACACTTATGTTATTTGTGCTAAGATTATATTTATACTTTGTGCTATGAATGGTATATTGTAATCATTGCACGAAGTGCATTCATTTTCATAATAACATAGCTGTAGTGATCATCAAGGCTCTTCAACATGCATCCTGATATTACAGATTTGCACCCATCTCTGCACCTGATTTTTGGTAAGAAATTTCAGAGCTTCTTTCCCCTCAAATTTAGGAGGAAATCAGATTTTACTAGTTCATTGATCCAAAAAAAATCCGGAAATCTACCAGTGAAAATTGGTAAAAAAATGTCAAACCTCCCGACCGCTATCATGGGGTAGAAACTGGACACACAATGAGGGTCAATTTTCCGGGACCAACTATAGACGCCTGAAAGAACTTATGGATTCTGCATGTTGGGAAGTAACTAGAACTAAAATGATACAAGTTTGCTGTAAATTTTATCAGAAGTAAACGGTTTTCTGCAAAAACAATTTCATGGTACCTTCAAAACATGTCATATAAACATTCTTACCCAATGTGAGGATACAATTATCTTCAGAAAGTATATAGATGCTTGACAGGTTTCAAGCAAATGACACAATGGCCGGAATTTTCCGGGGGGTCAGAGGGCGGGATTTTGATATTTTTGACTGTGGGTCGGGAACCCGTTGGCAACTCGATCCCAAGCGCCTTTCCGAATGTTGGGTCTGTCAGCGCTGAGCAGACCCGACGGGTAGCGGTGGGCGACCCAATTCAGGTAATTAGTGGCTTGTTTAGAGCCACTTAAGAATGATTTTCAGCTTACTTTTTGCATTTACCAGCTCGCCCAAGGGGTCCACGCTGGTCGTGGACCATGTCTGTCAAACTGAGGTGGGAGTTCAGTGGCCATTGAGTTGACAGCTTCAAATGTAAAGTAAAAGCTCCCCCTTACAGAGATATCTTCCCTCAGCCACAAGCTCTTCCTCACTGCATTTCCACAACAGATTCACCATGCTGCAAGTCTTTACACAAGTCTCCATCCAGTCTGACCTCATTACCTCTCTCACCATTGACAGATCGCTTCTGTCATCTCTACTTCACCTGCCATCTATTTCATCAGCATGGGTGCCATTTATTTTCTCTCACCTTGGTCCTCAGAATCCCACTAATATCAGCCCCAACACCAGCAGCACCAACAACACCACCAACCTTCTCTGCTATCAACTGATGCTACAGAGGGTATCAGCACCCGACCACATTGCTGCCCGGAAGGTCAGGGATGGCCTCACCATGGCCAGATTTACTTCACTTGACGTTGTACACCCTGGCTGCCACATGATGCGCCAAGTTGGCATCACCCCACAGCAACACCATAAAGCATCCCTACAATGCTCAAGCCATTCTTTTCACACTCATCAACACTGCGGGGGGGGGGGGGGGGGGGGGTACCGTTATGTCTCACCAGTCACTGCAACTCACTAAACCACTTCCAAAGGTGCACACAAATCTGTCCAAGAACGTAAAGTGTTGAAAATAAAGGTTTCAATGTTTGACACCACATTAACAGAAACTTTACATGAACATTGCATAAAACACCCAAGTGTCTACCCTTGTGTGTTGTTAGTTGGTATAGAAACATAGAAACATAGAAAATAGGTACAGGAGTAGACCATTCGGTCCTTCGAGCCTGCACCGCCATTCAATGCGTTCATGGCTGAACATGCTACCTCAGTACCCCATTCCTGCTTTCTCGCCATACCCCTTGATCCCCCTAGTTGTGAGTGTTATATCTAACTCCCTTTTGAATATATTTAGCGAACTGGCCTCAACAACCTTCTGTGGAAGAGAATTCCATAGATTCACCACTCTCTGGGTGAAGAAGTTCCTCCTCAGCTCAGTCCTAAATGGCTTCCCCTTAATCCTTAGACTGTGACCCCTGGTTCTAGTTTTCCCTACCATTGGGAACATTCTGCCCGCATCTAATTTGTCTAAACCAGTCAGGATTTTAAATGTCTCTATAAGATCCCCCCTCATTCTTCTGAACTCCAGAGGATACAAGTTCAGTTGACCCAATCTTTCTTGATATGTCAGTCCGGCCATCCCAGGAATCAATCTAGTGAACCTTCGCTGCACTCCCTCAATAGCAAGAATGTCCTTCCTTAAGTTAGGAGACCAAAACTGCGCACAATACTCCAGGTGTGGCCTCACCAAGGCCCTGTACAACTGCAGCATCACCTCCCTACTCCTGTACTCAAATCCCCTTACTATGAAGGCCATCATTCCGTTTGCTTTCTTGACTGCCTGCTGCACTTGCATTCCCACCTTCAATGACTGATGTACCATGATGCCCAGGTCTCGTTGCACCTCCCCTTTCCCTAATCTGCCACCATTCAGGTAATAGTCCGCCTCTCTATTTTTACCACCAAAGTGGATAACCTCACATTTATCCACATTGTACTTCATCTGCCATACATTTGCCCATTCACCCAACCTGTCCAAGTCACTCTGTAGCCTCCTAGCATCCTCCTCATTGTTCACACTGCCTCCCAATTTAGTGTCATCCGCAAATTTGGAGATATTACATTTAATCCCTTTGTCCAAATCATTAATATATAATGTAAACAGCTGGGGTCCCAGCACCGAACCCTGCGGTACCCCGCTGGTCACTGCCTGCCATTCTGAAAAGTACCCATTTACTCCTACTCTTTGTTTCCTGTGTGCCAACCAGTTCTCAATCCACGTCAACACATTACCCCCAATCCCATGTGCTTTAACTTTGCTCACCAATCTCTTGTGTGGAACCTTGTCGAAGGCCTTCTGAAAGTCCAAATACACCACATCTACTGGTTCCCCCCTGTCCACCCTATTGCACTAAGATGAGGGCGAGTGTGAGGGGTGGCTGGTGAGATGGGGAATGTGATAATATAGATAGAGAGGGATGGGTGGAGGTGCAAGGTAAGTTGGTGAGAGTAAGATGTGCAGGAGTAGGGTAGGGAAAGCAGAGTGATGGGGATGTGATGAGAGGCACAGCAGGATGAGGTTGAGTGTGGCTTTGTACTAACGTTTTGTGATCTACTGAGATCATTGAAACGTTTGCAGCGCTGCACCCAGGTCGTCCTGACCACATCCCTGCTTGTGCCCTCCTTTGCAATGCGCAACCAGGCTGTGTTGATCTCCCGGGGAGGTCTCTTCCGCCCATGGGAGGGGAAGAGGATCTCCCTGTGTGCTGTGACTCCCTCCATAAGCATATGGAGGAAGTCATGGGAGAGCCTGGGTGCAGCCCTGTGCCTTTGTGCAGTTATTGTCAGTGGTTGCAGCATCTCAATGCTGCAGAACACTGACGGCACAAATGTCAAAATAAATTTGGACATGGTCCCTTTAAGGAAACCGGCTGATGACGCGTCATCAAATGACGTCACCAGACCCGCTTCCTCTAATTGGCTGGGAAATGCGCTGGGCGGGCTTAACAAACCCAATCAGGGGAAATTAATTTCACAGAGCAGGATGGAGCCAGCAGCGGGGTCGGGACCCGCCGAGGTCAGCAAAATCGCAGCCAATGTAACAATCCTTGGCACAGCCTAAATATCAACTCTGCTCAGCATCAATAACTAGTCCGAGGATGAAGTGCACCCGGGGCGGTGGCACAAAACGGGTGACAGCACTGGAAGCGGGTTTAAATAGAGTGTAAAATGGGCTCTGATGCGCCATTGTCTGTTTTGTGCTACCGCCCAAGATACATTTCACCCCCTTCAATTGAAGGATGCGACAGGTAGTGATCCCAGAAAAAGGCCAGTGAACGCCTGCACCACAATTCATGATCAGAGGGACCACTGGATTTCCCACTGTCTGACAACCAGGCAGGCAAACTGGTTGAGCTGAAGATTTCTACAGCATCCTCACCAATATGACTCTGTGAATAAATGGCAAGGCAGCAAGCCACATTGATACTTATATAGCCACCTGTTATTATTAAAGAACATAAGAATTAGGAGCAGGAGTAGGCGATACGGCTCCTCGAGCCTGCTCCGCCATTCAATAAGATCATGGCTGATCTTCGACCTCAACTCCACTTACCCGCCCGATCCCCATATCCATAATTGCAGTAGTTGGTTCTTTGAAGCACTTTAGCAATTCGATTACCTCCAAGGACCTGTGCATTAGTCTCAGATTTAATTTTGAAAATGCTATCTTAGCTGCTTCTGTAAGATAACATTTTCTTGTGGCATTTTACATTGTGCATTTCTACTAGCTTAATTAAGAAATTACTAAATACCCCACCTCTGTCTGAACCATGGCGGGCCTCTGTGTTCGTAAGGTCTTCACTGTTTGAAACATGTCCACAACTCCCTCATACCTCATCCGTTCCAGCACAATGCTCAGAGTAATGAACACTCCAGTCCGCCCCACACCAGCACTAGAAGACATGAGAAACTTTTTTCAGATTTTTGCATAGCTATACATTTCAGAGCTTTGCTGAATTCAGTTCTGTTGCAGTTACTCTCTAAAGGTTTCTGTGATGGAAGAACACTGTGCTGAAGGAAAATGCATGCAATATGTAACGGAAATTTGCTTGGTTGTGGTAATTTTATGCATCCATGCAACCATTTTTATCACCAATGTGAAAAGCACTGACTGCTTGTTTATCCTTACCTGCAGTGTACAGTGATAGGTCCATCCTGTCCAAACTGTTCCTTAGTCTTGTGTACTTGACCGATAAAATCAATGAATCCCTCTCCTGTTTTTGGCACTCCTTGTTCAGGCCAGTCAGTGAACTGGAACTGTCGGATTGTTCGAGACTGACCATCCTACGTTAAAAACAAAGGTATATATTTGAAAACTGTCAGTATAAATGGTGACTAGGTCACATTTTAATTTAAATTGTCTCTAACATACAATGAGAATAATGAAATAAGATATCCTCCTCAGAAGACAGGGAGTAAGGCTAAAATACTGTGAACCACAGTGAATTCAATTACCATCTTTACACACAATGCATTTTCATGGTGCTGCAGAGAGAAAGAGAATAAAAGTATACATGGGCAAGAGTGAGTCAGTTAAAAACTTAACCCTCCACTACATTGCATTTTCATATGACTGCAAATACCGTTCAAAGAGAGACCATTTTAAAGTGTCCCTGAAGCTAGTTTACGTAGCAGTTGCTGTGCATGTTAGATCATAGAATCATACAGCACAGAAAGAGGCCATTCAGCCCATCATACCTGTGCCAGCTCTTTGAAATCAGTGCCACTCCCCTGCTCTTTCACCATAGCCCTGAAAATGTTTTCCTTTCAAGATGTATGGAAGATACAGTACCTTTAGTGGTAAGTGCTTGCACTTATTCAAGGACCTTTAAAGTCAAACTTTATTACCGATTTAAAAACATATTTTTTTCCAGTTTTTATTTTTAATTATCGAAAACCAGAAGAAAATCAGGGAAAAAAATTGGAGCCCAAAAACAGGGTAATTTCCAAGACACTCAGAAAAGTAGTTTTTAATTTTTACATCGCCAAACCTCAAGAAAACAACCAAAAGGACTAACAAGACATCATTATGCTAAATGGCAACCCACAATTATTTGCACCACTCACAGACACCATTTTTATGACCTCAATGCCAGTTCCAAAAGTACTATAAGTTTTCATAGTCACAAGATACTGTCAAGCTATTTCAGCAGTAAATTACATTTATGTCATTTGTGAATGGACTGTGCACTGCAAAATGTTGACAGCTAAAATTAATGTTTAAAATAATACATTGCCACCATATTATTGTGAAGCACAAATACTTCTAAAGTCTAACTGAAATATGAAATAGTCTATGCTAAAATTTCATTTTGCAGTATGTGCTATGAATAGTAGATTGTGATCATTGCATGCAGTGTATCCATTTTGATAACGTAATGGCCCGGAATTTGCGGTCAGCAGCGAAGCGATTCCTATGTCGAGAACTTCGGGTTTTCCGACCTTCAATTCAAATCAACGGAACTTAATGGGGATTCCCTTGTCCGAACTGCTGTGACGTCAACAGGCTGTCTAAGCAGCCAATCAAAAGGCAGAATTCTCACAGACAGCAAACAAGGAAGTGAGTAAGCCCTTAACTAAAAAAGTTAGAGAGAGTAAAACAAAGATTGGGGCTCTCACATGAGGAAAAGGCAAACCTGAAATAAAGATGGACAAACTTAAGAAAAAAAAATTACATTTCTTTTGGAAAAGTTTCTTAATTTTTTATTAAAATGGACAAATTTCACACTGCACAAAATTTAAATTAGTTTTTCAGGCCCGTAACATTTGTTTAGCAGTAATAATGCTGTCAAAATCCCAGTTACACCTATTCCTTTTGTGTCAAACTTTTAGTGGGGAATTTAACAGTGTACTTACTGCGGAAGAGCCGAAGTTTTTGTCAGTTTGCCTGATTTGGCTCTGATTACACAGATTGCCGGCTCTGTGGAGGGGGTCGCAGTGCAGCCAGTTTCGGAGATGTCATTGACAGACAGCAACTTCAGGATATCTGCCTGCGCCAAATCCCGAAGTTGCGGTCAGGTTCAAAGGCGGAATGACGGCGAACGCTGCCAATTCTCCGTCATCCTGACCGCAAATTCCGGGCCATTAAAACAAAAAGCAAAACGCTGCAGATGCTGGAAATCTCAAACATAAACAGAAAAAGTCGGAAACACTTAGCACCTGTTTCCAGCCTTTTCTGTTAACAATAATATAGTTGTAGTGATTATTAAGGCTCTTCAACATGAATCCTGACATCATGGATGCGACACGCACACATCTCTGGACCTGATTTTTTGGTAAGAAAACATTGGGAAATTTTGGAGCTTTCCCCCTCAAATTTTGGAGGAAATCAGATTTTGCATCAACCAAAATAAATCCAGGAATTTCAGTAAAAATTGGTACAAACTGATTGTGAAGGTCAATACGCATACTACAGGCAGCACTGCAACTTATAACTTCATCAATTCAGTGCAATAAACATCTCAGTGAGGTTGCTGTGGAATCGTTGTGTGAATTCTCAATGCAATAAAGACAAGAGGATTCCGAAACATGTCAACATGTCGACCACACTTAACTGCACGAATGACCAAGTGGACAGCAGGCTTTTGGCCTCATTTCAGGGTCCTAGCATAAATTCCTTGGCCAATAGCACAGAAAGATGACCTCCAGACCACTTCTAGTGCTGTGAAGAGTTGTGAGATAGAAGTTTCAGACTTTATCATCGGTGGTCTCCCTGCACCACATAGCATCCTTGGCATGGTGGCAATTCAGATTTGCCTTTGGCTGGCAGATAAGGAACAGCGGCTTTCATTTTCTTGTCCCTCCTATCCTACGGGAAAACAACTTGTCCTCCACTGGGCATCTACTCATCATTGTATGAGTGAGATCAGGAACTCACTGAGGAATATTAGGCATAACTCCACACCCAACTCCACGGCACAGTGACATTTTGAAGTTAGCATTCACTGGCATCTTACTGGACTGTCTTTGTTAACATACTGTAATAAGTAATGTAACTGCAGTTCAATCCGAGAGCAAAAGCCTTATTATTAGTAGCATGCACACTAAAGAACATTAATACGGCTTCCACTTCACACTTACCCTGGCATCTGTTACTTTGAACTCTCGCAGGATGTACTGTGGCATGCTGTATTCAGCCATGGGATCTACCACAAAGTACTGATACCGGGCAGAGCGCTCTGCTGGCCAGTACTGGTGACACTTTTCCTAGTGAGAATTAAACATCAAATCAGCAACATTGAGCACAACACACAGGAAGCTCCTTATGTACATCATCTCTAAACACATTATTTTCAAACAGGTGGCATTTCACACCTCATTTACTGTGACTAAAGCTGTATTTAACATTTCATCTTCTGATTGACCCAATGTGTCTCAGGTTCAGTGGAGCATTATACAGTACTGCTTTAATACCTTTCAGTTCTGAGATAACAAACAATCTGTCCTTGCAGGCAATGCAAAAACACACAAAAAGTGATTTGCACCTTTAGGGAACAAACTATTCAAGAAAGTCGATCACATTCATGCCACAGTGAGGCCATGATAACTACAAACATTACAGCTTCTGAGATAACTGTAACTGATGTTCTGCAGAGGGTGACTGATCTGCGATTGACAGATTTTGGAGGCTAGCTACAAACAAAAGTAATAACTTGTAGAAATAAGTCTTACAGTTTGGCCAGATACATTTGGTGTCAGATTGTCATTATTCCTCTAAAGTTTCGAATTGTCCCCTCCTTTCTTCCTCCACCAGCCGCCACTCCCCCAAAAACATCAATGTTGGGTCAAATGAGTCAAGTTGTCAATCCCAGGCCTTATACTTGTAATCACAGGATTGTGAATGGAGTATCTTAGCTATTAACTAGCATATGGACAGCAAACTACTTTCCTTGTAGATGGTTTTATTGTATAGTTGGAAGTACGATTGATGAGCGTTACTTACTCGACCCATTTCCCGCAGTTTTGTGAGCATTACCACAATTGTGGAATTGTGCTCCCACAACATACGCCAGAAATCTTCGGTGGTCTCTGCCAGGGGTCCCTGTGTGGCAATATATGCCTTCTGCTGCCTGTTTATTGAGGAAACATAGGTAGGTTTAAAAAACATATGACACACATCCTTCATCTCAGTTGTTGTCATTTATCAATAGCAACCGATAAAGTGAGGAATTTGCTCCTTCTCCCAGCATGCTGTTTTGACTTTGCCCATAGGAGCAAGGAGGGGGTGATGTGATAGATTATTTTACATTGTAATGACTGGACTAAGATGAGTGAAGCAATTAAAGGAGAATTCCATGTAAAACTCTTCACAATCGCAAAGATTTACATACAATAATTTTTAAAATCAGCTATTTTACTGAAGGTCTGAATTTATTTATAAAATAACTTTAAAAAAAAGTTGACATTGTTTCGTGGAAAGGTTTAGCACAAACCTATCATATAAAATTAACCTACTAGCAGGAAAAATAAAACAGCCAATCAAAACTGACCTGTAATTATTTAAAATATCCACGTAATCCTCAAAAGTGAGGTGCTTTAACTATGAATTACTACTTTTTCCATTTCACACAAGTGGCAAAGAGCAGAACTAACAGACACGTAATATAAATATGTAATAAAGTTTTTAGCCGCAGTATGCAGTGATTGTGTCATCTTGGCAAATTGTTTAACATTAATTTCTAGGCAAAATGAAAGTTGCAATATGCAACAAAAATGAAACAAAGCTTCTGAAGATGAAACAACACCGGAAGACTGCAGAATACACTACATCCTAAACTGAACAGCAAAATGGAAGAGCAGGACCAAACTGCTCCAAAGGAAGGGAAATAAAACTGATGCCGGACGAGCTGAGGGTGGCTCTATTATTCCTGGTATAAGCATTGATTCAGATTAGTTTCTCATCTCTGCTGCCAGTTTTTTGGTATTGAGAGCTGAGTTTCCTGATCCTCATTCCTGGGGAATGCCCATTCCCAGGGCACAAAGGTCAGGAAAAAGGGGTCTGCCACCTCATTTCCAAGTGTGACTACTGACTGGGTGCCCCGATGTAGGGATGCTCAGAAACACTGGCATCCTGTTCTTCACTATCGATATAGCATTTTGTACACATCTTCCATGATTTTCAAAATATATTCCCATTAAATTTAATCTAAAATTTGTAATTCTGCTCAGAATTTTACCACAAATGTGGAATTTGCCATAGAATCCAGTGTAAAGGTTTATCTTTTCTTTGGATTAATTTTTTTAATTGACCCATAAAACCTGATACACGACTCATACACCAGCGTGTAACAAGGTGGCATAAAAGTATTATGTGCAATGAATGCTACAGATTTTACAGTAAGTAAAAACAAACAAATATAAGCAATGTGAAACATTGTAATGTTCTTATATTCAAGACAGAGATCGATAGATTTTTGGATATTAAGGGAATCAAGGGATATGGGGATAGTGCAGGAAAGTGGAGATGAGGTAGAAGATTAGCCATGTTCTTACTGAATGGCGGAGCAGGCTCGGTGGGCTGAATGGCCTACTCCTGCTCCTATTTCTTATGTTCTTACAAAATAAATATGAATGAGGAAGGCAATTTGGCCTATCTAAGCTCATCCATCCAAAAGGACTTTATAGTTCCTCCATCAAGACATTGAATTGTTTCTCAAAATTATTCTAGGGTTTTTGCCATTGCTACTTCATCTGGAATTCCATTCCATGCATTGATCATTCTTTGTGTGAAAGATATTTACTTGACATCAGTCCTAAATTTGCCTCCAACTAGTTTAAACCTATGTCCCCCTTGTTCTCTGATTATTTTGAAGTAATTTTACACATCTAACTGTTCCATGCTGTTTACTATCTTATGTACCTCTATCAGGTCAATTCTCATCACCCCATTCCAGATTGAAAAGCTCAGATTTCTCAATTCTTTCTTCATACCCCTGCCTCCAGAACTGGACACATTTTTCAGGATGTGGTCTTGTCAAACCACTATAAGTGTTTGAGCATGACTTCCTTTGACTTTTGCTTTGGCTATACAGTCCAGTATTCTATTTGCTCTATTGATCACTGTTCTGCATTGGTTGGACATGCTGAATGCCACTTCTTTGACCTGTAGATGTCTTAGCTATTTCAAAATCATTATGTGCAGTACTTTACACTTGTTCATATTAAATTTCATCTGTCATTGTTCCGCCCACTTGCATATTTTAACCAAGTGATTTTGTAGTTCTTGAGTTGCCTCCTCTGAAACAATTGATTTTCCAAATGCAAATCTGACCAACGCATTGAGTTTCTAAATTCAAGTCATTGAAATAAATGAGAAACAGCAGAGACATCAAAACTAACCATGAGGCACTGTACTCAGCACTCGCCACACAACTCTGCTTCTGAATACATGTTGGCTGCTGTTTACTGACTTGGTGATATCAATTTTCAATGAATTGTCCCCTATTAGTGGTTAGGATTGTTATTAGTATACACTAAACATCCGTAAGACAAAGGTCCTCTACCAACCTGGCCCCGCCACACAGTACTGCTCGCCGATTATCAAAATCCACGACAAGGCCTTGGACAACGTGGACCACTTTCCATACCTTGGGAGCCTACTGTCAACAAGGGCAGACGTCGATGACGAAGAGAGTTTTTGAAGACCAGGACCTCAAACCCAACACCAAGCTCATGGTCTACAGAGCAGCAGTGATACCCGCCCTCCTGCATGCTTCAGAGACATGGACCATGTACAGCAGGCACCTCAAAACACTGGAGAGGTACCACCAACGCTGCCTCCGCAAGATCCTGTAAATCCATTGGCAGGATAGGCGCACCAACGTCAGTGTTCTTGCTCAGGCCAACATCCGCTGCATCGAAGCTTTGACCACGCTCGATCAGCTCCGATGGACAGGCCACATCGTCCGCATGCCCGATATGAGAGTCCCAAAGCAAGTGCTCTACTCGGAGCTCCGACACAGCAAGAGAGCCGCAGGTGGGCAGAGGAAACGCTTCAAGGACACCCTCAAAGCCTCCTTGAAAAAGTGCAACATCCCCACAGACACCTGGGATCCCTGGCCCAAGACCGCACAAAGTGGAGGAGAAGCATCCGGGAAGGCGCCGAACACCTCGAGTCTCTTCGCCGGGAGCAAGCGGAAACCAAGCGCAAACAGCGGAAGGAGCGCACGTCAACCCAAGATCCCCACCCACCCGACCCTTCAACCACCGTCTGCCCCACCTGTGACAGAGACTGTAGGTCCCGCATTGGACTCATCATTCACCTGAGAACTCATTTTCAATGTGGAAGCAAGTCATCCTCGGTTCCGAGGGACTGCCTAAGAAGAAGAGTAGCTGATAGAAGGCAAAATTGATTTATGTAGAATGACCTAAAAGCACCTGGTCATCTAAGATACTGGACACACCAAATTGTATTTTCGAGTAGAGTATAAAGATAGGCCTCAGCATACCCCAAGTAAGAGAGGTTGGAAATAGTGCAGCCAGTAAACAATCCTGAAGCGCGCCTCTGGTGTTGAATATTAAATTGGAAATCAGAGTTGCCATTTAATTAAGTAGCACAGCAAGTGGCTTTGCCTGGCAACAGTCTTGGAGATCACATTCAAAAACCAAGGCAATGGCGGTTATGTTATACAGAAAGAAACTATATATTATTAACTTTGTCTTCATTTAGAACAGATCTGATGCACTAGTCGAAAGTAATTCATCCTCTAATTTTCTCTTTCTCCCTGTTGAAAAACAACAGAATCTTCTTGCAATACATCTCTTGAAATGACCCAACTAAGATCAAAATTATATAGGGCCCTGGTGAGACCACACCTGGGGGGCGATTTTGCCAGCCCTGGGGAGGTGGGTTTGGAAGCAGGACTGCCGGGAAAATGGCAGAATCTGGGAGCGGGTACCCATCCCGTCTCCGTGCCATCTTCCCAGGAGGCGGGTCCTGTCTCCTGGAGGCGGGAAGGGGATTACAGCCACTGAACTGCCTGTTAACAGGAAGTTAACAAGCAGTTAAGAGGATTATCCCTATTTTTCCAGCAGAGGTGCGGGCTTCCTGACGTCGGGAAACCCCACCAGGGTCAGCGAGGCGAAGCAGTGGGTCTGCGGGGGTGAGAGGGGTCCAAAAGTGCGCTGTGAAGTGGAGTGATGGGTGCAAGTGTGGAGAGGTAAGTATGTGAGGTGAATGAAAAGTGTTAGAAAAAGCTTACTTACCTTTGTTTCTTCCTGCAGGCTTCAATCGTTGGGGATCCGGAGGCTCCGACATCTCCATGGCAGAGATGACAGAATGGCTGCTGCATTCTCCGACGCAACAGCCATCTGATTTCTGCTCTGGAAATAGATTTGGTGAGCCTTGAGTACAAGAACTCACCAAACAACAGAGAATGTCAGTGTTTGACAGCTTCTCAAAGCTGTCAAATGATGACAATTCATCTGTCAAAAAATTTTGACAGATGAAACGTCATACGCTGACGTTCTCTGTCACCAGCTTTCCCTTAATTGGCCTGCGAAGCCCGCTGGGCGGGCTTAACAAGGTCAATCAAGGGAAAATAGCGTGGGTTGGCCGCAAGTCATTGGGGGCGGGACTAAAACCCGACAAGCAGCAGTCCCGCCTCCAACGTGCCCCCATTGGCAAAATCACCCCCTTGGAGTATGATGTACAGTTTTGGTCTCCTTACCTAAGGAAGGATATACTTGCCATAGAGGGAGTGCAACGAAGGTTCACCAGAATGATTCCTGGGATGGGGGGATTGTCTTTTGAGGAGAGATTGAGTAGACTAGGCCTATATTCTCCAGAGTTTAGAAGGTGATCTAATTGAAACATACAAAATTCTTACAGGGCTTGACAGGGTAGATGCAGGGAGGATGTTTCCCCTGGCTGGGGAGTCTAGAACCAGGGGTCACAGTCTCAGAATAAGGGGTCGGCCATTTAGGACTGAGATGAGGAGGAATTTCTTCACTCAGAGGCTGGTGAATCTTTGGAATTCTCTACCCCAGAGGGCTGTGGCAGCTCAATCGTTGAGTATATTCAAGACAGAGATCAATAGATTTTTGGATATTAAAGGAATCAAGGGATATGGGGATAGTACAGGAAAGCGGAGTTGAGGTAGAAGATCAGCCATGATCTTATTGAATGGTGGAGCAGGCTTGAGGGGCCGAATGGCCTACTCCAGCTCCTACTTCTTATGTTCTTAAAATCCTTCTAGGTAAGAAACTGTGAACCTATATCTACTGCTCAGTGGCACAGCATGTTGGTACACCCAACACTATCAACCACGCTGCATTTTTAATAAACAATTTCACAATCATTTTTAAACAAATCAGTCCATCTTAAGTTGTAAAATTTATAATCTTACCCCAGAGAACGGCACACCCTGCTTCCTCCCAAACAAGAGCGGCTGCATTCACTCACAACAATGTCAACTTTATTTCTGATCATAGACTGCAAACTTCAAAAGCGCAGTGGATCAATTTAAAAAAAGGCACCTTACAAGTAAACTATGTAGAATCTTACAAAGCATTGACTACAGACATTAGCAGTTTCTAATAATACTTAGGATACAAATTTGTACTCAAAAGCAAGGGAAACCTTGAATGCATCTAGCTTAAAATCAGATCAAAATATATTTTAATCCTTATCCTCCTCCCAAAAACTAAAGCTGAAAACAAGACTCTAAATCTTAAAATAAATATATTTAATATCTTGTCCTGAAGACATTACAAAACATTACAAAAGATGATGATAGAACAAGTTTACTTGGTTCAAAATCATGCACTACTCCACCAGATGGAGACAGTGCTCTACAAAAGACACTCCTACAGCCACCTCAGCAGTAATTCTCCTTCCTGTTAAGGGTGTATAATTAATCTGTTTCACAAGATAGGAACTTCAAATTATCATAACATGGCTTTAAGTAAGTTTCTGTGATAGTCTAAATATCTAAAAAGGTTGTAACATACCTGATTTCTGTTAAGTGTGTAACTAAGGCTCAGATATTAAGACTAGCTTAAATAAGAAATTAAAATTCATAACAAACTGATTAACTTTGCACTTGGAAGCTAAAATTGCACAACTTTAAGAATGAATTCAAAAAGGTGTAACATAGGATTTATTTAGCTGGTTTGGGCAAAGAACCATATTGCTTCAGAGTGTCAGAATAGTGAATATAGGTAAAAATAAAAACACATGCCAAGCAGTGCAGGTATCCAGTACGGAACTCTCAGTTGTCATGTTTTCTTTGTCAAACCCTCTTGACAATAAATAGCACTTGGATGAACGTTTCCTTTTATTTACTGTACTGTACACTCCTGTGGTTCTGCAAATGTGTAAACATCTCCAATTTAGCAGTGTATTGATAGCTACAGAACTGGGACTGTGTTATGAAGGTACAGCTAATATAATAAGCATGACCTGTGCAACACCTATTATACGATATATCTGTATTGTAACAAATTGTCTTGCTTGACTCTGGTTTCTTCTGTACCTATCAATATACATCAACAGGGTTACATTGCAGACAAGAGGTAAAAGTAAATTGCTGCAATGCTCCTGAACCATACCTCTGTGGGTCGGCACTATTGTTCCATTTGCAGATAAGCAGAATACAGTTGGACAGTATTAGTATAGTTTTTGCACCGTGTACATTTTACTGGCTACTAAACAGAGGCTGTTTACTCATCTATTCAAAATATTTAAGCCTGTGGGGTTTGCTACCAAGTAATAAATTCTTGTATATGCACGTCTTGTTCCTAAATGTTAAAACAAGTATCACCAGCATCCTCAACTGTTATCTTGCAGAAAATAATGCTGGACTGTGTGCCTAGAAACTTGAGCACAGAAGCTAGATTGACACCAATGCAATACTGAAGAGGTGCTGCACTGTTGGAGATGCCATCTTTCAGAAGAGACTTTAAACAGAGACTCCGGGCTGAATTTTGCCGGCGCTCAGAGTGCGGGTTTAGAGGCAGGTCCGCTGTCAAAATCACAAAGATTGACAGCGGATCGATATCCCGCTGTAAACCCGCCTCCTTATCAGTTTCCCAAAGTGTTGGGTCTGTCATCCCTGAACAGACCCGACACCAAGTGGCGGGTCAGCCAATTCAGATAGTTAAAAGCTTATTAAAAGGTAGTTAAGAACCATTTTCCGATGTACTTACCATTTTACCAGGTTTTCAACAAGGTTCCCGGAGAGCGGCTATCACGTCAGGTAAGTATGTCGGGTTCTCAATGACTGTGGATTGCTGTAAATAGGTGAAAGCTGCAAAAGTGGTATAAAACCTACCATTTCACAGCTGTTCACTTCCCAATCTTAGAAGCTGGAGCATTAATGATTTGGAAACCACTTTTGAGCTTTATGCACTTTTGAAGTGTTTGGTGTAATCTCTCTATCCACTGTCATCTCCTTGGAACAACCTATCTCAACATTGACAGATTACTTCTGTCATCTCAACCTCACCTGCAATCTATTCCTTCAGCATTGGTGCCCTTGAAGAAACCTCACCGTAGTCCTCAGAATCCCAACACAATCAGCCCCAACATCACCAGGCACACCAGCAACACCAACATCAACCTTCTCCGCAATCAACTGATGCTGCATAGGACACAGAGGATCATCACCCGTGCACACTGCTGCAGGGGACGCCAGCAATGGCCTCACCATGTCCAGATTTGCTTCACTTAACACTATACATCCTGGCTGCCACATGATGTACCAGGTTGGCAACACCCCACACCAGCCTACCCTTGTGCGTTGTTAGTTGGTATGATTGGACTAGGATGAGGGTGAGTGTGAGGTGATGGCTAGTGAGATGGGGAAGTGATAATATAGATAGAGAAGGATGAGTGGAGGCGCAAGGTAAGTTGGTGTGAGTAAGGATGTGCAAGCGTAGGGTAGGGAAGGCAGAGTGTTGGGGATGTGATGAGTGGCACAGGAGGATGAGGTTGAGTGTGGCTTTACAGTAATGTTTCGTGATCTACTGAGATCATTCAAAGGTTTGCGCCACTGCAGCCAAGTCCTCCTGACAACATCCCTGCTTGTGTCCTCCTGTGCAATGTGCAACCAGGCTGCATTGGTGGGAGTCATGGGAAAGCCTGGGTGCAGCTGTGCACCTTTGTGCTGTGTTAGTCAGTGTTTGCAGCACCTCAATGCTGTAGAACACTGACAGCACAACTGTCAAAATGAATGTGGACATGGCCCCTTTAAGGAAGCCGGCTGATGACACGTCATCAGATGACGTCATCGGACCTGCTTCCTTTTAGAAACATAGAAGATAGGAGCAGGAGTATGCCATTCGGCCCCTCGAGCCTGCTCCGCCATTCGATGAGATCATGGCTGATCATCCAAACTCAGTACCCTGTCCCTGCCTTCTCCCCATATCCTTGATACCTTTAGCTTTAAGAAATATATCTAACTCCTTCTTGAATATATTTACTGACTTGGCCTCAACTGCCTTCTGTGGTAGAGAATTCCACAGGTTCACCACTCTCTGGGTGAAGAAATTCCTCCTCATCTGTTTCCTAAATGGCTTACCCCTTATCTTTAGACTGTGACCTCTTGTTCTGGACTCACCCACCATCGGGAACATCCTTCCTGCATCCAGTCTGTCTAGCCCTGTTAGAATTTTATAAGTTTCAATGAGATCTCCTCTCATTCTTCTAAACTCCAGCGAGTATAAGCCCAATCGACCCAATCTCTCCTCATACGTCATTCCTGCCATCCCAGGTATCAGTCTGGTAAATCTTCGCTGCACACCCTCCATGGCAAGAACATCCTTCCTCAGATAAGGTGACCAAAACTGCACACAATACTCAAGGTGTGGTCTCACCAAGGCCCTGTACAGCTGCAGCAAGACATCCTTGCTCCTGTACTCGAATCCTCTCACTATGAAGGCCAACATACTATTTGCCTTCTTAACCGCCTGCTGCACCTGCATGCTTACCTTCAGCGACTGGTGCACAAGGACACCCAGGTCTCGTTGCACTTCCCCTTTTCCCAATCTATTGCCGTTCAGATAATAATCTGCCTTTCTGTTTTTGCCACCAAAGTGGCTAACCTCGCATTTATCCACATTATACTGCATCTGCCATGCTTCTGCCCAATCACCCAACCTGTCCAAATCATACTGGAGTTTCTTGGCATCCTCCTTGCAGCACACACGCCCTCCCAGCTTTGTGTCATCTGCAAACTTGGAGATATTACATCTAGTTCCCTCGTCTAGATCATTAATATATATAGTGAATAGCTGGGGTCCTAGGACCGATCCCTGCGGAACCCCACTAGTCACTGCCTGCCACTTGGAAAAAGACCTGTTTATTCCAACTCTTTGCTTCCTGTCTGCCAACCAGTTCTCTATCCAAGTTAGTACCTTGCCCCCAATCCCATGTGCCTTAACTTTACACGCTAATCTCTTATGTGGGACCTTATCGAAAGCCTTCTGAAAGTCCAAATACACCACATCCACTGGTTCTCCCTTATCTATTCTATCAGTTACATCCTCAAAAAATTCCAGTAGATTAGTCAAGCACGATTTACCTTTTGTAAATCCATGTTGACTTTGTCCAATCCTGTCACTGTTTTTCAAGTGCTCTGCTACTACATCTTTTATAATGGACTCTAGCATTTTCCCCACAACCGATGTCAGGCTATAATTCCCCGTTTTTTCTTTACCACCTTTTTTGAACAGTGGGGTAACATTAGCTACCCTCCAATCCATGGGAACTGTTCCAGAGTCTATAGAATTTTGGAAGATGACCAGCAATGCATCTACTATTTAATTGGCCGGGAACCTCACAGGGAGGGCTTAACAAGCCCAATCACTTGGAGGAGGTGGGCTGAAGAAGGATGCAGAGTTTGAGGCCGCTGTCTACTCCAGCTGCACCGGACTTGCCACGGCTGGCGAAATCGCGGCCCAGATCTGCTCTCTCAGGTGGACGTAAAAGATCTCATGGCATTATTCGAAGAAGAGTAAGGGATTTCTCCCGGTGTCCGGGCCAACATTTATCCCTCAACCAAAATCACTGCAACAGATTATTTGATCATTTATTTTATTGCTATTAGTGGGACCTGCCCAAAATTGGCTGCAGTGATTCCCTGCAGTACAACAGTGGCTACACTTCAAAAGTGCTTCATTGGCTGCAAAGCATTTTGGAACATCCTGAGGTAGTAAAATGCACTATATTAATGCAATGTCTTTCCTTCTTATAAGAGGGAAGATATTTTGAAGGTAATAGAAAATATTGAACACTTCGTATGGAATAAGTATGGTCATTGCTTTAACTGCAGCTTTACAAGGGGAAAAATATAGTACCTGTATCCATCGATGAAGCTGGCATTGATGTAATCAGAGCCCTCAACCCCTCGGATTGGCTGCAGGCAGACTCGGGTCGACTCATATGGCATGATGTTCACAAGTCGGTTCTTAAACTTGTTACATGGGAGATTGGCACTGATGAATCGTGAGGTATGTGCTTTGGAGTTTGCCAGGCGCTGCAAATAAACAATAAACTAGGTCAGCGCAACAAATGTTAGATGGGCTTGCTCAGAAACAGGCTATTCGGCACAACAGGTCCATGCCGTGTTTATGCGCCACATGGGCCTCTTCCCACCCTTCTTCATCTAATCATCTCCCATCAACATATCCTTCTATTCCTTTCTCCTTCATGTGTTTATCTGGCTTCCCCTTAAATGTATCTATGCTATTCACCTCAACCAGTCCTTGTGGTAGCAAGTTCCATGTTCTACCCACTCTCTGGGTGAAGAAGGTTTGTCCTGAATTCCCTATTGGATTTATTAGTGACTATCTTATATTTATGGCCCCTAGTTCTGGTCTCACCCGCAAATGGAAACATCTTCTCTATGTTTACCCTATCAAACCCTTTCATAATCTTAAAGACCTCTATCAAGTCACCCCTCAGTCTTCTCTTTTCTAGAGAAAAGAGCCCCAGTCTGTTCAACCTTTCTAGTATTATACTAGTAAATCATTTTTGCACCTTCTCCAGTACCTCTATATCCTTTTTACAATATCGATACCACAATGTTCACAATACTCCAAATGTGGTCTAACCAAGGTTCTATACAAGATTAACATAACTTCTCTGCATTTCAATTCTATCCCTCTAGAAATGAACCCCTTTTTTATGGCCTTATTAACCTGCATCACTACTTTTCGTGATTTATGTATCTGTACCCTCAGATCCCTCTGTTCCTCTACCCCATTTAGACACTTATTTTCCATGGAGTATGTGGCCACTTTATTCTTCCTACCAAAATGTACCACTTTATATTTATCTGCTAATTGCACAGCCATTCTGCAAGTTTATTAGTGGGAATGCTTCATATATAAACAGCATAAATCTGCAAAGGGATATAGATAGGTTAAGTGAGTGGGCAAACATTTGGCAGATGGAGTATAATGTGGGAAGATGTGAGGTTATCCACTTTGGTAGGAAAATTAAAAAAGCTAATTATTATTTAAATGGAGGGAGACTACAAAATGCTGTGGTACAGAGGGATCTGGGAGCCCTTGTACATGAAACACAAAGTTAGCATGCAGGTACAGCAAGTAATTAGGAAGGCAAATGGAATGTTGGTCTTTATTGCAAGGGGGATGGAGTATAAAAGTAGGGAAGTCTTACTACAACTGTACAGGGCGTTGGTGAGACCACACCTGGAGTACTGCATACAGTTTTTGTCTCTTTTTATCTAAGGAGTTATATACTTGCATTGGAGGCAGTTCAGAGAAGGTTCACTAGGTTAATTCCCAAGATGAAGGGGTTGTCTTATGAGGAAAGATTGAGCAGGTTGGACCTATACTCATTGGAGTTTAGAAGAATGAGGGGTGATCTTATTGAAACGTATAAGATTCTGAAGGGGCTTGACAGGGTAGATGCAGAGAGGATGTTTCCCCTCGTGGGGGAATCTAGAACTAGGGGGCATAGTTTCAGAATAAGGGGTCGCCCATTTAAAACAGAGATGAGGAGGAATTTCTTCTCTCAGAGGGTTGTGAATCTTTGGAATTCTCTACCCCAGAGAGCTGTGGAGGCTGGGTCATTGAATATATTTAAGGTGGAGATAGACAGATTTTTGAACGATAAGGGAGTCAACGGTTATGGGGAGCGGGCAGGAAAATGGAGTTGAGGCCAAGACCAGATCAGCCATGATCTTATCGAATGGCGGAGCAGGCTCGAGGGGCCAAATGGCCTACTCCTGCTCCTATTTCTTATGTTATGTAAATCACAAAATAATTATAAAATATTTTAGTTACTGTTTCTGCAAAGCTTTGAGGAATTTTTCTCTAGGCTCTCAAAGATTCTTGATGCACTGAACATTGTTTTTTTTTCAAACTACAGTTTCACTGAGATTTCACTGATTAGTATCTTAATGGCTTTTCTGCTTCTTGGTCTTGGTTATATATTGACGGAGCAGTTATAGAATGCAGTACATTGCAACCTTTTAAATAAACTACTGGTCTTGAATAACAGAAAAATAAAATTTCTTCAGCTCTGCTTGACACTTGATCAAGGAAACATTGCTCTGATTCTCCACATTGCTCTAAGCTTTCATTACAGCATTATTAAACCTTATTAGCAACTTGTATGATTTTTTTTTAAAGTTTGCTGACTCCTCCTAAGTAAAGACCCAGGTACACAACCCCGTTTGGCCCCTTTCTTCCCTCAGCTGTGCTGTTTCATGCTCTGTCGACAGTTACTTATACAGTGTAACTTTTAAATATATATTTTTTTAAAAAGGGTGTAAATATGATGAAATGTTTAGAAGAAAATACATTTGAAACCTACTGTGCTAAGCAAGGATAGCATTTTTCAACTTTGCCCGTCAAAAATATTTGACCGTCAAACTATAATTAATTGTGCAAGTGTTTTGAGCATTTTTCATGTTATAAGATGGTATATATTTTATTTGTGTTAGATTAGCTGCCGACTACTGAAAGTAGTTGAACCTGCATATATAGAGCACTCTCCCTATGTTTGAAAAGGGTTTTCCAGGCTGCCATTCCGCAGCCCTGACAATTTTACATTCAGCTTGCAGCAGTCTGCGTAAAACATGTACTTTGGGAACCAGCAGCGCAAATAACTGCTTGACACCAATTCAAAAGGGCCTTTAGATTCACTAGACTAGGATGATGCCAGAGTTAGAAAAACTAGGGCTGTATTTAGTGGAGCAGAAAAAATTAAGAAGGGAATCTTTTACAAATTTTGAATGGGTGGGAGATGTGAAGTAGTGTGAAATTATCTCAATTGGTTCGTGAATTACTAACAAGAGGGCATAAATTTAGGATTTGCACTAGAAGCACAAAGGTTAGACATTTATCATGTAGTGGGTTATTCAAATATGGAATACATTACCACGATTGTAAGCTGAGTCAATTGCTATAATTCAAAGGGAATTAAATATATGAAGAATAAAAATGTTATAAATGGGAAAAAGGAGAAACATGGAATAAGGGTAGATAGTTCCAATCTAGCATAAACAGAGGCATTAAATAGCCACCTTCTGTACTGATATTTCTATGATGCTATGGTGACTTTTTTTGAATTTTTTTTAGAATACAAAGCAGCATAACATGTTCAGGCTGACACAAGAATGGTAGTGTGCAGGATCCAGGTTCAATAATCCATTCTGTTACTTTCTTGCTCTCAGTCATGTTGATACAGGGACATGCAAAGAAAGGAGGTTTGGTGGGGGGGGGTGGAGGAAATAATCACAGAATGAATGATTCACCACTAGGCTGTTTCTAGCTCAAGCGCTAGAAGTGAAGTGAGAAAGGGGAAGCATCAAAAGGGATGCAAATTAGGAAATATCAAACACTTAATATTTTCAATGTACTTTAATGGTTTCTGTCAAGACAAGCTGAAGGTTCATTTCAATTGCAAGCTGAAGGGATCACACTAAATATAATGTCAATGTATGAAACTTGTATACTGGCTGCAGCACTGACCTTGAATTCCAGCTCCATGGCCGTAACCGCCTCTGCTGGTGGAACCTGGCTGAGTTTCTGTATGTGGGCAAAGAGACTTCTTGCTGGAACTTCTGTGTTTCCACATGTTGCTGCCTCGAGGAGGGCCTCGTGAATGAAGATATACTGATCTTCTGTCTGCACCATGTAATTTCGCTGTGCTCTCATGCAGGTGACATGGCCATAGATATCAACTGTCTTCTCATGTTTAATTCGTTCTAGCATGGCATCAATCACGACAAAGCAGCCAGTTCGACCCACGCCAGCGCTGTGCCGAAGGAAAACAGTCACCATGAAATATTAAATCATCTATGGCAAGTATGGTTGTTCTCATTCTTTTAAAGAAGTTCAACCTCCATAATCAAAAAAAACTGCAACAGTGCTTTAAATGTCAGCCTTGGCTCAGTGGTAGCGCTCACCCCTCTAGCAAGGGAGGCCCCGAATTCACGGTCGGTGTCATACCACCTTTGAAATTGATCGCATGTTCAGGATTTCCGCATGCGCTTGCGATCTGTCAAGTTCCGACTGCACATTTGCTTCACTGTACCTTTCACCTCCTCATTCAAATCAATGTGCTGCCGAAAAGTTGGGCTAATTGCCCACCTACTGCGCATTAATTACCCTGAAAATGTTTACGTCTGGTGCAAGCAGGCGCAGGAGGCCTGTTGCACAGCGTAAGGTGGCTGGGGGGGGGGGGGGAATGAGAAAATTGCATTAATGTTGAGCTAGGTTTATGTTACAGCCCATAACAATGAGGCACTTGTTCGTGTCTGAGCGGATACAAACTTTGAAAGAAACTTTCATTTGTTTGTGTTTGAAAACAGGGCCTTTTTGTGTCACCGTCTTTGCTGCCCAAAAGCCTTTTGTTGTTTTGGTTTAATTATTTCCCAACTTCTGTTTAGATAGGATTTAATTCACTTTCATGATTTCCTCATGTTATCAGACATTTAAACTCTTGATTTTAGATTATTTAAATTAATCAAAAGTTAGTTAGTCTAATAGAGGAGAAACAAATTCGATAGGACTATAAGACTGTAATTATAGGTTTATGTTGTCATGGCCCAGAATTAAAGGGCCAGTGCTAATTCAGCTGCTGCTTTGTATAAAAAGCCTCCTAATCGAGTTTTATGGTTTTAAGGATAACTTCAGTAAAAAGTATCTCAAGACTTTTCAGTGTTTGATCGAATTCTATTAATGCTGAAATCTTGGTTTGTGTGTTAAGTACTATTGCAATGATTGTAATTAATGAATAAAATAGCATTTCTACCTGCTAAATTATTTAAAATGAGTTGTGGGAAAATCAGCAATCTCCATGTTTCCTGATTAGCTAAGAGTCAGGTGCGCTCCTGGGATCCGTGGGGCACTATGCTGCGCACAACTCTGCAGCATTTGAAAGCAACTTTTCGCAGGGGGGTTCGCATGAGGTAAGTGCGGATTACGTTTGGATGTCGGCGGCGAGCTCCTTAGCTATGCTGCCGACCACGAATTCAGGGCCCATGTGTTCAAGCCCCACTCCAGAGACTTGAGCACACAATCTAGGCTGACACTTCAGTCCAGTAATGAGGGAGTGCTGCAACGTCAGATATGCCGCCTTTTGAATGAGATGTTAAATTGAGCCCCGTCTGCATGTTTGGGTTGGAGGTTTACTGATGTGCTGGCCAACTTTTATCTCAACCACCACTAAAACAGATTAACTAGTCATTTATCTCAATACTTTTTGTAGGACCTTGCTGTGCACAAATTGGCTTTAGTGTTTGCCCACATAAAAGAAAAAAAACTTGCATTTCTATAGCGCCTTTCACGATCTCAAGAAGTCCCAAAGTGCTTTACAGCCAATGAAATACTTTTGAAGTGTATTCACTGTTGTAATGTAGGAAACAAGGAAGCTAATTTGCACACAGCAAGGTGCCACAAATAGCATTAAGATAAATGACCAGATGATCTGTTTTAGGTGTTGGTTGTGGGATAACTATTGGCCAGGACACCAGGGATAACTCCCCTGCTCTTCTTCGAAATATTGCTATGGTTTTTTTTTACGTCTACCTGAAGGGCAAACGGGGTCTTGGGTTAACGTCTCATAAGAAATAAGAGCAGGAGTAGGCCATACGGCCCCTCGAGCCTGCTCTGCCATTCAATAAGATCATGGCTGATGAATCCAACAGTATCAGCCTAAATTAATACTCAAGTGCCTCGAGTGGGACTTGAGCCCACAACCTTCTGACTCAGAGGTGAGAGTGTTACCACTGAGCCACGGCTGACCGTGACGACATTTCAAAAGTACTTAATTGGGTGTGAAGTGCCTTGTGATATCCTGACATGTGAAAAGTACTATACAAGTACTATAATTCACTCCACTTGATATCAAGAAACAGCTAAGTGCACTGGACACAACAAAAGCTACGAGTCGCAACAACATCCAGGCTCTAGTGCTAAAGACCTGTGCTCCAGAACTAGCCAAGCTGTTCCAGTAGAGCTACAACACTAGCATCTACCCGACAATGTGGAAAATTGCCCAGGTGTGTCCTGTCCACAAATCCAATCCGGCCAATTACCGCCCTATCAGCCTACTCTCAATCAGAAAAGTTATGGAAGGAGTTGTCCACAGTGCACTCAAGTGGCACATACTCATCAACAACATGCTCACTGATTCTCAGTTTGGGTTCTGTCAGGACCACTTGGCACCAGACCTCATCACAGCCTTGGTCCAAACATGGACAAAAGAGCTGAATTCCAGAGATGAGGTGAGAGTGACTGCCCTTGACATCAAGGCAGCATTCAACCGAGTGTCGCACTAAGGAGCCCTAGTAAAACTGAAGTCAATGGGGATAAAAAGGAAGATGGTTGTGGCAGCATCCTAGGCCCAACTAGCTTCAGCTCTGTTTTTCAATGAAGTCAGAAGTGGGGCTGTTCAGCTCCATTTGCAATTCCTCAGATAACGAAGCAGTCCATGCTCGCATGCAGCACGATGTGGCCAACATCCAGCCTTGGCCTGATAAGTGGCAAATAACATTCCCGTCCTAAGTGCCAGGCAATGACCATCTCCAACAAGAGAGAGCCTAATCACCACCACTTGATATTCAACGGCATTATCATTGCCGAATCCCCCACCACTAACATCCTTGGGGGTCACCGTTGACCAGAAACTCAACTGGACCAGCCACATTAATGCCGTGGCTCCTGGATCAGGACAGACGCTGGGCATTCTGTGGCGATTGGCTCACCTCCTGACTCCCCAAAGCCTTTCCACCACATACAAGGCACAAGTCAGGCATGTGATGGAATACTTGCCTGGATGGGTGCAGCTGCAACAACACTCAAGAAGCTCAACAACATTCAGGACAAAGCAGTCTGCTTGATTGGCATCCCATGCACCAGCTTAAACATTCAATCCCTGCACCACCTGCATACTGTGACTGCAGTGTGCACTATTTATAGTACGCACTGCAACAAGTTGCCAAGGCTTCTTTGGCAGCACTTCCCAAACTCCACCACCTAGAAGGATAATGGCAGCAGGTGCATGGGAATACCATCCTGACTTGGACATAGATTGCTGTTCCTTCGTTGTCGCTGAGGCAAAGTCCTGGAACTCCCTAACTAACAGCATTGTAGGAGTACCTTCACAAGGACTACAGCGGTTCAAGAAGGAGGCTCACCACCACCTTCTCAAGGGACACTAGGGATGGGCAATAAATGCCAGCTTTGCCAGCAATGCGCATTTTCCCAGAATCAATGAAAAATATATAAATGCATGTCCTTTCCGTTAATAAAGGGACTCTACCCGAAATGCTTACTGAGCGGGAGTGTTAAACTAGCTGTTCTTTTTTCAGATCTCCATGGGCTAGTAGCTTTGTGCTGTCTATTTCCAGCATTTTCTGTTTTTTGAAACTATGCAAACCACTCACTGGCATATTAATAATTCTCATCTCTACTATTAATAAGCATCTCAAATTTTGCAGTGAAGTAAATTACTACAGGACAAATATTTTTAAGAAACTGTCCTTTTGGAAGGATACCATATAATTTCCCCCATCTTGCTATTCTTGAGTTTTGTTTAGGCACCATTTCTAGCCTACCTTATGTTATGGACTATTTCTTGGTTAAATAGGCAGGCAGCCTGGTCCCAGGGCTCTCCTTTGGAACTGGGATTAAGAGGTGAAAAAGCATGGTCCTGGATAATTTGTTCTTTGTTTTTTTTCTCTCCCTCTCTAAGAAAACACCTAATTTTATTTCCACTTGGTATTCCCCCTCCAATTGAGCTCTGAAACCTGCTGTGTGGGAAAGAAGCAGTGATTCTTTTACCCCACTGCACCAACAGAACATCTTAATGTAGTAAATTTAAAAATAAAAGCAAGCTGTATTATACAGCTGAGTTACACCCTTAGTTGACATTAATGTGTACAATATCACCATAGATCAAAAATGTAATAAACTGTACATGGGCAAAATAATCTCTTCAAAGCTTTTTCCCATAAACCTACATGTCAACCTGGAAAACTAATAAAAGTCGGTAAGCCCTTCGCTGACAACTTAAGAATAACCTGAACAAGTAGATATGTGGGTTTTGTAACTTAAGCTGTGACTATATACAATATTCTCTTTCTTTTGTTGGAGAAAAGAAACAGAAATACATGGAAGGGTGATGAGAATACCAAATGTTGGAAGCGCAAAATTGGTGGTGCATTAGCAACGGTGATTTATGTCGTTTTGCATTTCGATAGCTTTTTAATCTTAAAAAAAGGAAAGGGAAAGTAACATTTGGATTTTCAACAGATAAAATCAGACCATCCCTTCACTCTATGCCACCTGGACCCCGTTCACAGAGACACAGCATCCCATTAAACTACCTACCCTTTCACACAGATACCCTCTCACCGCACACCAACACAGCACCCCCCCCATAGTTAATCCCCCATCCCACAGCACTACTCGCTGCTTCTGGCCCCTTTCTTCCCCTCCTTTTTTTTATTAGCAACTGTTGCTCTCTATTACCATCCAGTTTTCTCTTTCTTCTATTGCCATCCATCTCCCTTCACTCCATTGCCATCTCCCATCTTGGCTGACATCCACTTTCTGCCAACTGGTCGGTCCTACTGCTAATGCACTGGACTAGGCCTCTGTCTTCTCTCAGTGCCGCTCCAAGACCTAATGACTGGGATTGTACTGTAGATGAGAGCACCTGTTTACCTCAGAAGTTTTGGATGTCCCTCAATGCCAAACATTCGAGCCTGGAGTAGCGCTGAAAGGAAAGGCCAGTGCAATAGCAGGAGTGGGACTAGGGCTGATTTTTGTCAGAAAATGCTGACTAGACTTCCAAAAAGCTGAAAGTCAGTGTGAAACGCAAATAGCTGGCACATCCTATATAGTTAAACACGAGATCATGCATTAATGTCAAAATTATTCACCTTATTTTATAATAATTGCCTGTGTATTATTTCAGTTCTAGAACTTTTTCAACTCTGTGTACCTGCAGTGAACCACCATGGGACCAGCATCTGGGGGATTGCATGCTTTAACTCTCCTCAGGAAGGCCAATATTGGAGTAGGGTATTCTGGAACGCCGTGGTCTGGCCAAGCCATGAACTGGAACTGACGCACTTCCCGCTTCTCACTTGAGCCATTCTGTTGAGAAAAGAGCACTTCTCAGCTGACTTGTGAATGAAACTGTCTAAAAGTATGCACATATGGTATAAGGCTACAGAAAATGGAGTTTATCCTATGTTCAGGATAACCAACACCATTTAACTTATCCTTCTACAGGTGCAGTACCCGAAGGCAAATATAAGAGGGGCAGTTTTGGGTGGCAGGGGTCAAGAGAACTGATAATTGGTGAGGCGCATCTTACTGCAGATCCTTCAGTAACTGAGAAATCTAGGATATCCATTGCAGCCTTTTCCTTAGTTGATTTTCAATTTCACTTTAATATAAACTCCATAGAAACTCTCCTATCCATATTAAATTCAATGTAAACTCCATATAAACACTCTTAACCATACTCACAGACTTCCCCTCGACATTGCCATCTCACGTGGCTTCTCTACTCCCATCGTCTCAATCACAGACAAAGAAAGAAAGACTTGCATTTATATAGCGCCTTTCATGACCTCAGGACATTCCAAAATGCTTTACAATTAAATACTTTGAAATGTAGTCACTGTTGTAATGTAGGAAATGCAGCAACCAATCTGTGCACAGAAAGTTCCTACAAACAGCAATGAAATAAATGACCAGATCATCTGTTTTAGATGTTGTTTGAGGGATAAATGTTGGCTAGGACACTGGGAGAAATTCCCCTGCTCTTCTTCGAATAGTACCGTGGGTCTTTTACATAGTGCAAATGAGGTTTAATGCCTCATCCAAAAGACGGCACCTTGAAAGTGCAGCACTGCTTCAGTACTGAGCTGAAGTGTAGGCCATCTCTGATCCCTTCCTTGTATTTCTCACCACTCTGGGTGCAGAGCCATTTGGCATCAACTTGCATGTATTTTAAATTGCTGTGTCCTTTTCAAGTACAGACACCAGAAAAACCATAGCGAAAGTTCGGGGTCACCTCTATTCAGGCGTGAATAGGCCAAAAGGATTAGTGCTTCCTTTAAATCTACATTGTGCCCATTATTCAGGTGCTATTTGGGAGCAGAGTAGAGGAAATTCCTCTTGCTTATCTACTTACTTTGTACACTTATATAAACAGACACACACAGAGAACACAAAGAGATGTTGTACCTTATATAGTGCAAATGTCCGAACAGAATATGTCGCTAATTCCACCGTGTCCAATAAGGTGACCTGAATCATTCCATATGTCTCTGTGCCGCGGCATGGCCAATATTGATCACATTTCACCTGTGGAAAAATATATCAAATGATCAAGAATATCAAAAGCACAGGGGACCTGGAAGAAGGAGGTCATTATCAGCAATCAACGTAGCTTAGAGTTTGATAAAACCCCAGACATAATAGCTGCTGTCTACCAATTAGAGATGGAACTTAACCTTATGACTGAAGCAACGTAAAAAAAAAGCTACAGTGTACACATTAAAAGCCACTATTATTGTGTGTATTTCAAAGGATAGTCGCTAATGTATATATCATACAACACAGGAGTCCATGTATTTACAGGTATTAACATGGATACACATATAAGCTATACAAGACCACATCTTTTTTTGTGTGTGATTCATTACCATTTATCCAGTACATATTGAATGAGACAAGGCCACTCAAATAGATTTAAAATAGTTTGAGTGCGTTACTTATAGTACATGGGATTAGACCCTTAAAGGAATACTCAATAAATGAACTACAAAAAGCTAAAATCGCATCAGATTTGGCCATTTGAAAACAAACTCTCAAAGTAAATCTCAGCAAATCCACCCTTAGTACGGCAGCTCCTACATTTGTAACTCATGCTATTGCCAGATATCTCATTGAATACTACAATACAAGGGCACTACCTTATGTGACAAAACTGTTGCCCAAATGCTGGCGTTTGGTAAATTTATTAATTAGCAAAATATACTGTTGTAAAAAGTGCAGATTTCCATTTAGGATTTGCTATGAGCCTTATATGGAGAATATACGGCAGCTTTTATTTTTTTCTTTATGAAACCCAGTGAACAGTATTATCCTGCAACAATTAGTTTTCGTTCATTTTCAGTAGCACCAGCAGGTATGACTTCTTTAAAAATGTGTTTCAGCAGATTGACAGTTGAGGAACAGGCAGTAAATAAACTCAGGCAGAAAGTGTTTCCTAATGCAAGACAAGCCTAGACATTTAACAAGCAGTAATTAAGTCTTTGTCATCTCTATTTGTGAGAAGTCGCACAACACCAGGTTATAGTCCAACAGCTTTATTTGTCAGGAGCAGTGCTCCGAAAGCTTGTGATTTCAAATAAAGCTGTTGGACTATAACCTGGTGTTGTGCGACTTCTCACTTTTGTCCACCCCAGTCCAACACCGGCATCTCTGCATCATGATCTCTATTTGTGGCTGTGGGTACTCTCAACACATGTTGAATCTCTGCAATGAAAATGTAGTAATCACGCTGACACTCAAAGTGTTAAGGAAACAGGCAGTGTGATGAACTCGGCTGCATGTTGTCTAATACTGTATAACCTGCACAAAGGAGTCTCACAACCTAGTGACAGAACACTTCTCGCAAAATATAAACTACTAGATAGCCTGCCTCAATCACTCAATTCTAGCCTAAAGAAGGGAAGAGATTTTTTTTTTTTAAATCAATTGAATTTGGAAGATCTAGGGCATGAGAAGACGCCAAAGCTAGGATTCTATTGATCTGGCGGAGCAGTAAGACACTTGCGCTTTGTTGAAGTGTGCTATAAGTTTAGGATGAGTGTCTCATTTGCCTTCATGTTCAATAAAGTGTCACATTCGGATAGGCCCTGGAGTTTTGTTGAAAGAGGCAGATCTGACCCATCATAAATAATTGCAATGGAATTTGACACGATGGAAGTATGAACACAGTCTATTTGCCACAAGATATCAATAGAATTTCACACACTCAGCATCAGGAAACTGTTCTTATAAAAAAAACTTTGCAATTCTCCTGCCTCCCTGAAAAAATGCAAACCAGCATTACTTCAACAAAATCAGACCAGAATGGGTAAGGGATAAATACACAGGCCCGTAATTTGCGGTCAGCGACGATGCAACGGTAATCATCACTGACCTCGAGGAAAGCTTCTCACTATCTGTGGCGAAAACTTTAGATTACTTGCCGTAAAATTGATTGCAGCGTTGTTAGTAGGGGATTTCTAATGTGAAGCAGCCGTGACATCATCAA